>OZ008348.1:13921249-13970417 GCA_963931975.1 Cataclysta lemnata
ATAGGACGGCGCTATGCCACTGCGTTAGCTCGCTCCTCCTTATTTTGTATGTTGGTGTTTAATACACTTCTGCCTAGCCGTTCGGGCATATACGCACGTAAATTATGTACGAATTCACCATTCATCCCATTCACTTGGGCTCGAGACAAAATGTAAACAATCTTGATATGTATCCTTATCTACGAAATGCTCTTAAAAACAAGAAACGTGAATTCTTAAATACTTCATCAATTATAGACAATTAAAACTGTTAGCTGCTTTGAAATATATGGCTATCTTATCACATATCACAAATTTTTATTTTTGTATTTTATATTAAAAGACACATCAAGATTGTTTACATTGTGTCTCAAGCCCAAATGAATGGGGTATAGATGGATACCTCTCGTGTCATCGCTGTCAGGCGCATCCTCTAATGTCTTCAATATCTCGGCGCACAGCTCCGAGTCTAGCGGCACAGGGTTGTCAGATTCTCTGTTGAGCGGAAATAAATATATTTCACTTTTACAAACTGTGGATAATCACAAGACCCTGACACAACCAACAACAGCTAACCAATTCATTGTGGTAAGCACTTCACTGAAATCCCCATAATAGGGTTACCCTAAAGTAAAGCGTTTAGAATGTGGCCAAGGGCTGGGCTGCCTATCTTATCATAAATTGACGGAACACAATAATATTGTACACATTATTATTACGACGACAGATCCCCTATTGCTGTCTTCAATTGTGGTTCGTCGACCGTACCTGTTGTGTAGCACCAGGGCGACGGCGGCGGGCGGCGGCACCGGCGGGTGGGGCGGCGCCCTGGGGTTGAACGCGCCGGCCTCCAGCGCCGGCGCCGGCACCCGGGGCGCAGGCGTGCCGCCCCACTCGCCCCACGCCCCTGCGGTAACACATTAGGGCCCATTATCACAAACTGCCACATCTCTTCACCAATCTTGCCTTCCCCAAAAAACCCGGTAGATGCCGTAAAAGCCTCTAAGCCCACAGCCTGGGTCCTTTAAAAAATTTTCACCAATCGAATACAATGCGATATGTGCCGACGTCACCTAGATCGGGATAAGAGCAGGAAGAAGAAGAAGTTGATTTTACACTCTGTCCTCTCTGTCTTTCACCAATTTCTCACCCACTCCACTCGCTATCATATGCTTCTTACACTTACACAATCCACGTTCATGCCTTATATAATTCTGTAATTGTTTAACAATGCGACGTTTGAAATTCAAATAATATAGAACGTCTTACGAAGCGAATATACATTCGTTTCTTCAATACAAAAGAGATGGCAATTGATGTAGAACACAAAATGCCTTTAAGTAATTTTGAATTGCGTTTTCGTTGTGTCAAATGAGCGAATTATTAGCCACGTATATAATGAATGTAATGTGTGTGTTTGTTTAAATACGTAAGTATACAGAGATGGTGCATAAATACAGTTGATGCGATGATGCGGATCCCAGATAAGCTGGGAACAGGGCAGGAAGAATAAGTGTAGTTATGATAAGTGCGAGTGTAGTGTAGTGTGACTGATGTGTCCTGTACCATCACAGTATAAACAGTAATATGTCTTCACACAAACTAGCCGCTGCCCATTAGAATGTGTGCTTTCGTACTCGGCGCCGTGTAGGCTCGCACACATTGACATATAATACGGGGGCATAAGCACATTCGCGCTCGCAGCCGCCGCTTTAGTTACAACCCTAGCGTGAACGCAGAGTAGGCTAATAGCTCGCCGACAGCCCGCAGATAAACTACTATTTCACTTCTCATGCTCTAAAAGTGCTTATTTGTGCAGGATATCTAAATCTGCACAAAATCGAATTTGTGCTCTAGAGCATTAACGTATCTACTCATAAATGTGTCTATATTAAGGCAAAGAAAATAACCCCCGAATACAGAAACGCTACTTAAATTTGGGACCCTGCTTAAAACGTTAAGTGGACATTACCTGTCAGAATTGGTATGGAAAAACGTCAATTGTGACAACAACATTTAAATGTTAAGCAAGACTCAAACTTTGATTAGCGTTTCTGTATTCGGGGGTAAGCCATGCAACCAAGCACAAAAAGAAATTTAGAGATAAAATTTGTTATTTTATTATTTACTAAAATTTATTTGCCTAATGTGTTTTTTAAGACATAAAAGATATTAAAATTTTAATTCAAGTAGGTACGGTAGGTAATTAAATTAATTTAAGAAAATTATTATTAAAAAATAATTTAATACTAGGCTGTATAGGTCGGAAAAACATTTTCCTTCAATATTCAAAACTGTACTAATTTTAGTTTGAATTTCAAGAAATGTTATGATAAATAACTGTTTTATTTCCTCGCAATCGAAGTGAAAAGCAGAGTTTCTAACTCGTCCACAAAACCATTTTCATCCTCGACATTACTATCAGTCCTCGCCTTCGGCTCGGGCTGCTAAAAAGTCTCGGATAAAAATGATATGTTTTGTGCACTTGATGGAAAAATCTACTAGTTCTATACTGTGCTGGTACTGACCGGCGGCGTGGTCGGCCCGCCAGTGGTCCCGCTCGGCGAGCACGTCGGGCGGCGCCAGGTGGCGCGCGCAGCGCGAGGCCCACAGACGGCCCGCCTCGCCCGTCTCCAGGGGCACGCGCGCCTCGCTCTCCTCTAACGCCGTCAGCACCTCCGCCTCGAACACCTGTGTGTGTTAACGCTGACGCTAGAGGACGCTGAAGGGGGGTTACTCCGAAGAGCGCTAAATAACCAACCCGACGAGTGATGATAGTATATTGCTTTACAATTAAAGTAACAGCCAACGACGTAATGCAAGCGCCGCTAAATAAAATAATAATGTAGGTAATATTGAATTGACGTAAAAATTATGTGCGGCTGGCCCGTACAACCTGAGAAACTCCCGAATAGCGATTACTGTGCACGAACACATTTCGTACTACTTATCTATTAAATTCTTTTGAATATAAATACATTAACTTCAAATAGCTATAAATGTTTGTTTGTTTTTGAACGGTTTCCAAGACCTACTCCGTGACCTTCTTCTACATAATTTTCTAATAAAATCTCGATTTGAGATTTAGAATTTAGTTTGAAGAATTGTTGTTCTATAATTTTGTGCGAAGCATATGGCGCCAACAACCATACTATATCCTCCATCCATTATAGCAAGAGACAAAATGTAAAAAATCTTGCGTCTTACAAAACTAAAAATGTGTTACAGCAATATTTCAAAGGAGCTACTAGTACTAATTGTCCATTACATGATGTATTTTAGAATACAAGTTTCTCTTTTACAGTGCATCTCGTAGATAAAGAGACACATCAAGATTTTTTACATTTTGTCTCTCGCTAGAAAGAATGGAGTACAGGGTACCAACCATAAAATTGTTTACAGCAACTAAAGAAATTGAACGCACCTCGACGAGCATGTTGGCGGCGAGCGCGTGCCAGTCGCCGGGCTCGAGCCCGCGGCCCGCCCACCAGTCGTCCGCGCGGCCCGGCTCGCCGAACACGCGCGACAGCTCCGACGCGGCCGACTGCACCGCGCGCTGCGACACACGCACCACTCAACACACCACGCCCTGACCGGTCAACGTGGTTCTTTCGGACTACTTCAGAACACTGACCTCTATTTGAACAAGTACGATTACATACATACACACACATACATAAATCACGCCTATATCCCCGAAGGGGTAGACAGAGGTGAACTAGCACTTTTTTCGCCAATTATGCTAGGTCCCATGTCGAACACAGAAGTCGCAGTAGGTACATTGCTAGGTGGTATAAGAGGAACGCTGCTTCCTATTCCCCATCACTGATTTATCCTTAGTCGCCTTGTACGACACCCACGGGAGAGATTTGGGGTGGTGACAATTGTATTCTACTCTGCCGTCACCACACTGAAGATTGTCATCCAAAAAATAAAGCCAATTTGACTATCGCCATTTTGGCGCTGAGGCACTGGTGTACGAAGGTGAACGTCCACGGAACTAATATTAGAGACGCATTTGCTATTTCAAATACGAGCAACAAACGTCAAATTTAGTACCGTTGCCGAGCAACTAAAATCAATTAAAATCGGCACAAGAAACATTTGTCATTTAAGTAGAAGTATTCAGTCCAGCGCACTTTTTTAATAGAGGTCAGTGTCACACCCGGATCAATTTGGAGCTATACCTTTTTAGGGTTCGTACTCAACCCTATTACTAAAACGGGACCCTATTACTTTTTAACCGCATCTGTGGCGTAGTGGTTCGCCTATCGGAATTAAAATCCAGAAGCCACGGGTTCGATGCCCAGGGAACAAATTAGAACATTAATTAATCTCACCAGATGGTAAGTTACGATTAGGGCCGAAGATGGGTCGAGCTTCATCTGGAACGTTCAACCACAGATGGGCTGGCTATCTTATCACAATTTTTGCAATAATGATCATCATTAATACAATAATGATCATCATTATTATTAGCCGTGTGGTGACGGCAGAGTAGAATACAATTGTCACCATCCCAAATCTCTCCCGTGGGTGTCGTACAAGGCGACTAAGGATGAATCAGTGATGAGGAATGGGCAGCAGCGTTCCTCTTATACTACCGTCCTGACAATGTACTGCGACTTTTGTGCCCGATAAATGGCAATAGGCTCGCCACCTATTACATGGGACTTAACATAATTGGCGAAACGCGGGTGAGAATTCACCTCTGCCTACCCCTTCGGGGATATGGGCGTGATTTATGTATGTATGTATGTATGTATGTATTATTATTATGGCGACAGATTTTGATAAGACGGTGGTAGCTAGCCAGGCAGACTTGAAAGAAGTCCTACCACCCCCCCTGGAGATCGAATCTGGGATCTCTGGATCTTAATTCCGGTGGGCGAACTCCACCACGGAGGCGAAAAATGATGATGAAGATGGAGTCAGCAAAAGAATATCAACTATCAGCCCAGCTATAGCATGACCACCTAAACACGATATGATATAGCAATTTATCGCTTTGAACTGTCAAAAATCTATAGAGTTTTGATAGATTAACACGATAAATGGCGTTAACATATCGTGTTTCGGTGGTCATGCTAAGCAGGCAGGGAAAAGAAGATTACATACAAGGCCCTAAACATTAAATATCGGAGTACAAAGTGCATGCTCACCCTGAGGTCCTGCGAGGTCATCCGGACCCGCGCCCGCGCCGCATCGCTCAGGCCGAGGGCCAGCTCGCGGCGTCTGGTGGACACCTTCTCGCGGAGGGACATCGTCAGCTCAGAGCACTCTTTCTCCAGCTGCTTGTAAGATCCTGTCTGCAAGTGGATAACAGTACATTATATACCAAGGGCGGTAAAACAAAGGATGTCTCAGATCGCAAGTATTATTACACGACAAGACAAGTCTGTCTCTGTAACATCACAAGTGACTGTTGTGGCATCGTCCCAACCAGTCTTTGTCACTTTCTTTTTACACGTTTCTCTTGCGCTATCGAGTAATGAAGTAAAACTAACCCAAGCGTCTTCTCTCCTCAATTTGTTATAATGCTTTGGATGAGCTGGGTTCCACAATACTGGTTCTACTCTGTATTTTTCTTTTAAATTTATACAACAACGAGCGGCTCGCTGGTGTAACATGTTACACGTTACCCAGGTGTAGATTCGCACTAAAATATAAATAAAATAAAATATTCTTTTACACTCACACTTATCATCTAGCCCAAAGTAAGTAGCCTAATAAGCACTTGTTATGGATACTAGATGATGAAAAATTTTTAATATCATAATAATTACGCGTATAAATGTTGAAAATATACTACTTAAACATATACATAACCATGTCTCGGGAACAAATATTTGTGTTCATCACAAAATTTGCACCTACCAGGATACGAGCCGGGGACCTCTTGACCGACAGCCAGCGATCTGACCATTCGACCAAACCGACCTTAAAAATATTGACTAAATAACGTTGAAGGAAATGGGTATACTTGCTATCCTTATCTAATATTGAACACATGCACATCATTTGTTCGTAGACATGCTGTGTGGCGTGCTATTGTGTGCGTTAAATATACTCACACAGAGATATTACCTACGCAGAATGGTGGCAGGCGATTATAACCATTGAGGTGCGCATGGACTTCTGGCGCTTTCCTGTACATTCGCTGTGATATCGTTGGTAGCTATATGCGTGCGGACCGACCTTGGCGATCTGCACGGAGAAGGGCCCGAAGCAGGCGTCGACGAAGTGCGCGTAGTCCCGCAGCGGGCGCTCGATGGCCAGCTCCAGCTCGCCCGCCCACGCGGCCAGCGCGTCCAGCTCGGCGCGCGCCACCACCGCCGCCACCGCCTGCGCGCATCTGCCGACACCATCGCACACCCGTCACTAGGTACCGGATACTGTTCAAGAACAATCGCGGATCAAAGGTAGTAATGAACAAACGTATGAGCCACAACAGAATAGTAATTTATATACCAAGGGCCATAAAACAAACAATGTCTCGGATCGCAAGTATTTGACGCGTTTAGAATGCGATCTGAGGCTTTCTTTTTTATCACCCGAGGTAAGATCATAGTTTTATGTCACCCCCTGGCCAGGAAGTGGATTTTTCGTACGAGTAGCGGGCGGAAAAGTCCACTTTATGGTCAGGTGTGACATAAGATATTCAACATAAAAGTAATATGTCTCAATCGCTACCAACTCAGCACATTGCCAGCTACGCGACTAGCGCTGGTCTTCCGGTGGAACCGTTTTCAGCATAATAAAATAATATGAGACGTCAAAAATACTAATAAATTAATATTAATATTTAAAAACATAATATGATTTAAAATATAATATGGCTGTGGGCGCCCAAATTCATAGTTTTATAGAAAGAATGATGATAATATTTTTTAGTTAATATTTGTTAATAATATAGTTAATATTATTATTATTATATCAACGTGGATTAGATCAAAATCTACCAGAACAAAGTCTTCTATGCTGGCCTGGGAGCGAGCAAATAACGTAGAATAGGCCAGCCCCGACTCATCCCATAGGTGTCGTAATAGTCAACTAAGGGAGATTGCCCGGTGTAGACCAATAAGCACATTGGGGCATCCGAATGGTGGAGGGCAAACCACCAACAACAGCATTCCCAAAGAGGGTTGGTGCCAGGCAGGCGGCCAGATGTAAAACCTAAGCCAAAACTTTGAGCAGTATGGATTGGAATGTTGTCATTCCAATCGCTCTCTCTGTTCATCGGTCTCTAGACATGGTCCGTTCCGTCTCTTTTCTGTACATTCATTCATCACTAGCACCTTTCCGGTGTGATGCATGACATGAATCAAAAGGGAGTTGGTGGCTTGATGACGTCTGACCGATATGAATGGAAGAGCAAACATACTGCGCCGACCCCAGATAGACTGGGAACAGGGCAGGGAGAAGTAGAAGAAGGACTGGAACAAAATCAAGCTACTTATTATCTCTGAGAACAGAGATAAAGTAGCTACGCTTTGGTAATGAAAAACCGTTTTACTCCTATATATTTTTCAAATTTTCTAAATTTCCAGTAGCATTCCATCAAGTATTTGATTTCATGTAGTAATACGTTGCGTACATGGGCTCCATGTGTATCTAAGTTTACTGCTTGGTGCGTGTACTCACGTGATCTGGTAGTAGGTCCGGCAGTGCAGGCCGGGCCCTCGCACGCGCCGGCAGAAGGCGGAGTCGTGCGCGGGCACGCGGGCGGCGCGCGAGATCACGCCGCGCCACGCCAGCGCCTCCCACGCGCCGCGCACGCCCCACCACACGCCGCCGCCTGCGCATTGGGCCACACCTCTTATATTAATTTATTTATTTATGTATGCGAGATCACGCCGCCATTTTAAAAAGCCCGCCTATTTCTCCAGGCTGCGGGGGAGGGCTTTGCCCAGCAGTGGGATGTTGTAGGCTAATAAAATAAAATAATTATTCTCACAGCAATGATTTTATAGCGATAAATGCGATCTGGGGTTTTCTTTTTTATGGTCAGGGGGATGTCCCTATGCTGACAAGAAATTAATTTATAAGCGGGCAGTTAACGCTATTCTTTTGTATAATGGAATTGGAGTTTGTAATCTAATTTGCATCAGATCGGGGAGTCAGATCATTAGGACATGATTAAAAAAACTACATTACATTAACTATGTTCATGTTACATTACTTTGCACACAATGTGTTAAGTAATAAAGATAACAAAGTTGTTATTATTATTAGGTATTGATTATACTGACCTACGAGTAATATGAACGCGCAAAGCGGACACAGTATGACTGCAACGATGAACGCGACTATTGGCTGCAGTATACCCAGTATGGCTATCCTCCAAATCAGTATCTCGAACAGCACGAACCATCTGTGGACAAAATTAATCAGTGTTACATACAATTATTTATATATGTCCTGGCCAAATCGTAGAATTGATCACATCATGATGTGACTGACCATTTCATGAAATGATTGCATTTCATGAAATGGCCAGCTAAAACTGACCATATCGTTGAAACGTCAACGTTTGATGATATGTCCATCCACGTTTGGCCATATCATTAATGTTGTTAACGTTTGGTATTTTTACGTTGCGCTCTACTTTTGAGTGATCATTATCAAGATATGATCAGTTTTAGTAGGCCATTTGATAAAATGGTCGGCCACATCATGATGTGATCAATTCTACGGTTTGGCCACGACATATACATCATATTGTTTTTGAAGTCCTGGAACTTCGGGAGAGGGAGAGAGAGAGAGATTACAACAGTGGAATCGTCATCATCACCAGCCTATTAATGTCACTGCAGAATGGGCTTAACCCACCACGCTGGATTGCTGGATATAACGACAGCAGATGCAGCCGGGACTTGACGTGCCTTCCGAAGCACGGAGGAACTCGTGATAGTATATTTTTGGTTTTTAGCCGCAGCCGTTGTCATAAATTTTAAATACACATTGTTCCGAAGAATTTTTTGAGTTGCGCCGTGTTTATATTAAACTAGTGGTCGCCCGCGACTTCGCTCAGGTTATATTGTCGGTTATTTTACAGCTTAAAAAAGCCTTTCTCGATAAATGGAATGTCCAACATAAACACAATTTTTCAATTTGAATCAGTAGTTCTTGAGATTAGCGCGTTCAATGAAACAAACTCTCCAGCTTAATTTTTAAGGGCCTGTTTCACAATCGACGGGCAAGTTCTGAACAGCTTACTTGGCAGTTTAATTGTCATAATTTTCATATTGCAACTGTCAAATTATCATAACCTAAAGCTACATAGATCGCGCCGGTCGGTAGTCGTCGCGGTTACAACATTGTTTTTGACAGCTCACGTATTTAATTACTATTAGTGCATTAAACAGTTAGTTCATCGATATTTAACTATCATATACATGAAATTCAAGTTTATAAGAATTCAATAAACAGTGTGGAAGTGGTTACGAACTGTGTCTAAGTGTATTTAAGTTAAATTATTAGAATCAAATATCAGTGCCGGGATTCACAAATCGTAAACAAAACTCAGCTGTTACTTCAAGTGCTTGGCGCTCAAGGTCATTTGGTTCCTTTCACCGTTTGCCCGTTATCGTGTGCGATAGATACACCGAGACGAAACTGGAAATCACTGCTGTCTCTTTTACTTCTACTGGAGTGGTCATTTCACGGCGCGGCGAGGTGCCCTGTCCTGTTCGAAACTGCCCGGTACCACTGCGGCCTAAACAACTCACGTCCACCGCCCTGTTTCTGATTTAACATGTCGCCTGTATGCGAAAAATGCAAAGTAGTAATTTCCAAGAGAGACTTTATAAAATGCGCTGATTGTCAAGAATATTATCATTTGGACTGTACTAGTATAGGGGAAAAAATATTTTATTTGATGACTGCAGAAAAAAGGAAGAAATGCCGCTGTGACCATTGCTTATATCAAAAACAACAGCCAAACTCATCTAAATCATCCCAGATCATCAACATTCACACCGAAAACTCTTTCGAGTCTTTACAGGTTGATGATGTGGAAAGTTTGGTGCAGGAAAACTATATTACAATTCGAAATAAGAAAAGGTGTACATCGTTATCGGACCTGACATCGTCTTTCATATCGATGGACGATACGCCGCCAACTGTCTCAAAAAGTTTACCTGACGTCACTACAAATCAGAATGTATATATTGAGGATTTAAAACACGAAATAAGAAAATTACAAACAGAATTACAAATAGCTAATCAAGAAATCGAAAATTTGAACATTCAAAACACTGAATTACAAAGAAAAAACCAAGAAAAAGATAAAATAATAAAAATGTACAAAACAGTCAGTCTTGATGATATTAATATAAGCTTAAAATTAAATAAATCACAAATATCTACCCCCCTATCTTTTCAACATAAATTAAAAAAACACATTGTTCCGAAAAATATTCTATTAAATTCGGTTGAAAAAGAAATCATTTATTTACCAAGAAAATCATCTGATGTCATAGGCAAGCTACTATCAGATACCCATGGAAAAAATCAAGAAGTTAAGAACTCAAATTTGCAGTCAAAACTATGTTTAATAAGTAGTGTGAAACATGACAAAGTTTCCAGGAAACTAAGAAATCATTTTGATGGTTTTCGCACCTGCCACTATCGTATTCCGGAAGGTGGGGTCTATCAATTATCTACTGGCCTTCAAGAAAAATTAAAAGGATTTACATTTAATGATTATTGTGTGATTATTATTGGAGATTCTGATTTTAGTGTATCACGAAATTATAAAGATGTAATCAAAATGCTAAGGGAAAGGGTTTTAGCTGTACAACACACAAACGTAGTAATATGTTTACCTACTTTTAAATGTTGTCATGATTCTATTATATTCAATAATCGAATAGAGGTTTTTAATCACTTATTACATAAAGATAACAAAATTAGTCAGTATTGCTTTGTACTTGATTCTAATAAAAACCTGCAGTACTCACACCTCATGTTTTCAAAATACAATGGGAAAATAAATATAAACGGTTTACGTGTACTTTTAAAGGACATTAGCAATTTAATTTTAAATATTAGTGTCAATAATGAAACATTGTGTAACTTAGAACCATTTGATAATAATGAAAATATGTCACCTTGTGGCTTAAGCTCTGTAAGTAATCAGTCCTTTCATGCTTAAACAGAATGCTAAGCACAATACTGGAAAAAATGGTTTAACTATACTACACCAAAATATACAGGGAATTAGGTCTAAACTCTGCCAAATTGAACTATTAGTATCTAAAGAAAATATCGATATACTATGTTTTAGTGAGTCTTTTCTCCGATACCAGGATGCAGATATACTCCAAATACCAGGGTATAAGTTGGCTGCTTGTTACTGTAGAAACAAATCTAGAGGTGGTGTTTGTGTATACGTCAAGAGTAGTATAAATTATAAAAAGCTAGAGTGCACAGAGTCACTAAGTATGGACATAAATTTTGAATGTTGTGGAATAGTCTTACCTGAGCTAAATTATATTATTTTATGTGTATACAGAACCCCAGATTCCCCAGGATCAAATTTCGGTGTTTTCATAAAAGCTCTGGACCTGTTATTGCGCAAACTTACAGTCCGTTCACGATATTTATGTAAGAAAGTTATAATGAGAGGTGACTTCAATATAGATACACTAGTCAATAATAAAAAAGCACAATTATTTCAAAACATATTAAACAATTTCAATATGAAGTTAACAATTCATGAACCAACAAGAATAACCTTAACGTCAAAGACTTGTATAGATAATATTATAACAAACTTAAAAGTATACAGTTCAAGGGTTGTTCATCTTGGTTTATCTGATCACTCTGGTCAAATTATTGATGTACTTAGTAATATTGGATTCAATGAAAAAAATTGGTTCATATTTAGAAGAGATATTGATAAAAGCATGAATATTTTCTTGTATTACTTGTCACAATTAAATTTTTCAGAAGTTTATTTATATAATGATGTAAAAACAGCTTATAGCGTTTTTATAAATTTATTTAAACTCATTTATGACTTATGTATACCAGTAAAAAAACGCAGAGTTTCTTACATTAAAAAAATTAAATGGCAGACTGAAGGTATATATCAAGCTAGCAAAGTTAAAAGAGCCATGCATAGACAAATATTGCTTACAAATCAAACTAATCTTATTTCCCATTATAAAAAATATTGCAAAATTTTTAAATCAGTTACTCGCTTAGCTAAACAAAACTATAATATTTCATTTCTAAAACGGAGTAATAATAAAACGAAAGCCACATGGAATCTTATAAAGGCACAAACTACACCGCAAAATTCTTTCACGAGTACCATTGACAGCATAAAGATTAATGATTTAACTATCACAGATGCTTACAAAATTGCAGAAACTTTTAATACTCACTTTGCTAACACGAATTCACATAGTTTAAATAATGACAGACAACACCGTTTTACTGTTCCACATTCACGTAGTATATTTTTGACACCAGTTGATTCAAATGAACTGAGAAAAGTTGTCGCTACATTTAAGAATAAGAGCTCCTGCGGGTTTGATGATATACCAATGAAAGTTATTAAGAATGCATTGAGTTACATAAGTGAGCCACTAGTTTATTTATTGAATTTAATGATTCAGACAGGTGTATTTCCTCCTGAGTTAAAATTAGCAAAAGTCAAGCCATTATTTAAAAAAGGTAACAAAACTAATATAGATGACTATAGGCCCATAGCCCTATTGCCAAATTTTTCAAAAATATTCGAAAAAGTGATATATAATAGGCTCCTAGACTTTTTTAACAGTAATAACTCACTGAACAGTAACCAATATGGTTTTCGGAAAAATAAATCGACCACCCTAGCCATCTATCAGGTTCTGAAAGAGATATGGGAGTCTTTAAATTGCAAAATTCCGTGCATTGGCTTATTTATAGATATGACAAAAGCATTTGACTGTGTTTTATATACAACCCTCATATCCATGCTAGAAAACCTAGGTATTCGCGGTGTGGCTCTGAAACTTTTAACTGACTATTTGACAGGTAGGGAACAGATAACTGTGATTGACACATACAACAAATCCACAAAGACATTTAAAGAGGTTAAATCCAAATCAATTAAGATGACCCAAGGGCTTCCTCAAGGAAGCATTCTCGGGCCACTCCTATTCTTAGTTTATGTTAACGATTTCCCAAATAGCATGCAAGAGTTATGTGTGATGTTTGCCGACGATGCCACAATTTTTCTATCAGACTCTGCAAGAAACAAAAATATTTTTGAAAAAAAAGTAAATAATTCTTTACAGGCAGCAGTTTCATGGCTTAAATCAATTAATTTGAAAGTTAACCCAAAAAAAACTAAATTTATTCAATTCAGAAACTATAAAACAAATTCTTATAACTTAGATATTACTGAAAGTAATACAAAAATAGATGAAGTGGAAGTAGTAAATTTTCTAGGTGTCACAATTGATACGAACCTAAACTGGAAACCCCATATAGAAAAAATTAATAAAAAAATGTCAAGTCTTTGCTATGCTTTATCTATACTTGCAGAAACTTCTTCCAGTGAGGTAGCCAGAGCTGCCTATTTTGGACAAGTTTACCCGTTATTAACGTATGGTATAATTTTTTGGGGAAACTCTGTAAATGTTAATTCCACTTTCATTTTACAAAAGCGGTGTTTGCGCATTATATATGGTATGTACGCTGATGATACTCTAAGAAATACTTTTAAAGAAAAGGGATATCTTACGCTGACAAATATTTTTATTTTAGAAGCATCAGTATTTGTTAAGCATCACCCAGAATTATTTGACAAGAAAATATCTAGACACACGGTCAGAAACAAATATAAGCACAATATATGTATACCTAGAATTAATAATTTTTTGTATTATAAAAGTACTTTTTACACCAGTATAAAAGTATTCAATCATCTGCCTCTTGATATTAAATCCCAAGACTTGCCTAAATTCAAGTTTAAATTAAAATCCTGGCTGATAAATAATGTCTTTTATAACTTGAATGAATACTTTTTTACAAATAATATTTAATTAAAAATTCAAAACATATCTAGATTGCATGCCCGAAATGGGCAAACTGTTGTGACTTACTTCAGCATTAATACCAGCAATTTGTACACAGTTATAGCAATAAATATCTATTCTATTCTATTCTATTCTATTCTATTCTGCCAAGTAAGCTATTCAGAGCTTACCCGTCGATTGCGAAACACGCCCTAAGTATAGATAAGCGATGCAGTCAGCAGTTAGCCAGCGTACGCCTCGACTGCATCTGCCAGCTTCCAGAGCTAGAGGCCAGGGTGGCTACCTGTTGTGCTGCGCGCTCGGGCAGTCGACGTCCAGCACCAACGCAGCGGCGGCGTGCGCGGCTACAGCCAGCGCGGGCGCCCACAGCGGCACGCTGGCCGCGGCCAGCAGCGACAGCGCGCCCACGGCCAGCGCCGCCAGCGGGAACAGCAGCAGCAGGCACAGGGAGCCGAGCCCGCCCACCAGCCCGTAGTTCCACACGCGGTGCGCCTGCCGGCTCAGCCCTTTACCCAGCAGCCCTGGACCGAGGCGGAGAGTTCAACTCATACATACATACATACATAAATCACGCCTATATCCCCGAAAGGGGTAGGCAGAGGTGAAACTAGCACCCACGTTTCGCCAATTATGTTAGGTCCCATGTAATAGGTGGCGAGCCTATTGCCATTTATCGGGCACAAAAGTCGCAGTACATTGCTATTGCTAGGTGGTATAAGAGGAACGCTGCTGCCCGTTCCTCATCATTGATATATCTCCTTAGTCGCCTTGTACGACACCCACGGGAGAGATTTGGGGTGGTGACAATTGTATTCTACTCTGCCGTCACCACACGGCATCAACTCACTTTTATATGTTCAACTCACTTTTATAAATTAAGCAATCCGCCATGTTTGGTCAATCGCCGCGTGACGTCACTATTTTTTGAAATTTTATTGGCCGTTAGCCGTGTGGTGACGGCAGAGTAGAATACAATTGTCACCACCCCAAATCTCTCCCGTGGGTGTCGTACAAGGCGACCAAGGGTAAATCAGTGATGAGGGATGGGCAGCAGCGTGCCTCTTATACCACCTAGCAATGTACTGCGACACTTTTGTGCCCGATATATGGCAATAGACCCGCCACCTATTGCATGGGACCTAACATAATTGGCGAAACGTGGGTGCTAGTTCACCTCTGCCTACCCCTTCGGGGATATAGGCGTGATTTATATATGTATGTATGTTATTGGCCATTCAAAATCACTCTATGCTATAGAATGCTGACATGTTGTACTTTACGCCGTACGGAAATTCCCACTTCTTGGTCAGGGGGTGGCATAAAACTATGATCTTACTTCGGGCGATGGCGAGGGCGATAAATATGTGATCTGAGGCCTTCCTTGTTTTATCGCCCTTGGTATATAATTTACTATTTCATAGTCCTGCCGAGACGGAGTAAATTGAAGGATTCAGATTTTTGTGTAATATTTTGTCATATCAATTTATCCCCCAGGGGTTGGCAGAATTCAAATTACACCCACCATTCCCCAATTTTATTAGGTCCCATGTAACAGGCAACGTGGCGAGTCATGGCATTATATTTTCATTACAAAATCTCAAAGTATCCCTTACCCGTGTCCGGCTCGGTCTCGAATCTCGTTCTCTCCTTAGAAACGTGTCGCCACAGCTTGAGCAGTCGCGACCACATCGTCTGCGTTTCACTACTGCGCTTCGGGAACAGTGTCCCGTTCACCTGAAAAACATGTTGTAAACATTTAAATTTTCCAGTTTAACACGATCATCACGATCGCCTAGCATAGGACACCTAAATTCGACATGATAAAGCCATTTATCGCGTTGAATTGTCAAAACTTCATAGATTGTTGGCCGTTCAAAGCGATAAACGGCTATATCATATTGTGTTTCGGTGGTCATGCTAGCCGGGAAGGAATCAGGAATATAAATATACCCCGGAATACACCCAAAGAGCGTTGGTGTCCGGCAGGCGGAAAGTTGTAGAACTTAAGCCATAACCTTGAGAATGAATTGGAATGTTGTCATCCCAATCACTCTCTCAGTAATTTCTCCACATGGTCCTTTACGTCTATTTACTATAAGTTCATTCATCACTAGCACTAGCACCTATCCGGTGTGATAGATGATATGAATCAAAAGGGAGTAGATAGATGGATTGATGACGTCTGACCGACATGAATAGAGGACACATACTCCGCCCCAGTTAAACTGGGAACCGAGCAGGAAGAGGAACTCTAGAGGCTTGGCGCGCTCGGCCTGCGATTCCGTAAAATAAGCAATATTTGCTAAGGCTGGTCATTGGATGGGTGATAAAAACGTAATATCAGGAGTTTCACCGTGCTTCGGAAGGCACGTTAAGCCGTTGGTCCCGGTTGCATCTGCATTGGTCAAGAACCACTATTCCGCAATTGGCCAGCGTGGTGGGTCATGGCCCAATCTCCCTATATTCTTCCATCCATAGGGAAGGCCTGTGCCCCAGCAGTGATGATGATGACCTAGGATTGTGGTATGTGGACTATATCGTGGGCTTCAAGCCAGAGGGGCGTATAAAAAAAGCACATTTTATTATAACGTTAATCATTTCTAATTTTATCAATACACAACCTCTCAATTTTTTTATGTATCAAGGATAATTGTAAAAAAAATAAGCATTTCGGATAAACCGATAAAAACCGATTCATGGACACATGAAAATTTTTACTTATGTTGCTACACTGGGGATAAAGTTGTTAAGTTTTTTTTGTCTTCTGAAAAGTAGGCATTTGCATATAGCACACCTGCGAGAGGTCGTAGTCGGGCACGAACGGGCGCACGGCGAGCAGCGCGCGCAGCGCCAGCGGCGAGCAGCACGGCACCAGCACGCCCAGCACGAACATCAGGTTCCAGCTCCAGCACCAGCTCCTGGCGCCAAGGGAATAGACAAAATGTACTACATTCTACTAGGTGTTTTGTACATGGGCTGTGGGGTATCGTAAAAAAATGTAAAAAAAATACGAATTCTCCATAAAAATATGTAGTTCGATCAGAAAAACAAAATGTATGGAAAATTTAAAATAAATATTTCTAAAATTTTGAATTTTTAATATCACCAAAGTATTTATATTTATGTTAGCAAGGGTAGGTGCCGGCTTGATACCCCATGTACCAAACACCTTGTATACCAAGGGCGATAAAACAAAGAATGTCTCAGATCGCAAGTATTTTTACTACGCGATAAATATGCGATCTGAGGCCTTCTTTTTTATAGCCAGAGGTAAGATCGTAGTGTTATGCCACCCCATGACCATGACGTGGGATTTTCCGTACGTACACGTAGCGGGCGGAAAAGTCCACTTTTAATGTAACATTCATTTCATTCAATCATTTCACTCACTCATTCATTCAAATGAATATAGATTAAATATACTAAAGACATGGCTGTATGGGCCAGACCCTTTGCCTACCCTAAAAATTCAGGGAGAATTAAAATACAATGGCGTCCGTCTGATTTTTATTTATATCATTCAAAAATTGTTATTGTTGTTGTCACATTAATCGATAATAAAACTTATACAAGATCTTCGGGGCCCTGTTCCAGTCTATCTGGGAACCGGGCATTCTACGTTATTTTTTCGCTTCCAGGCCATAACAGAAGGCCATCATAGAAGACACCCATAAGCTACCAGGCCAGCAGAGAAGCAAAGAATATATAAATAAATAAATAAATATTTTTACACTCACACCTATCATCTAGCCCAAAGTAAGTAGCTTAGAATACTATAGAAGACTTATATAAGATCAAGAGGTATCACCCACTGACCTATGCGCCAAGTTGACGAGCCGCCACCCCGGCCACCGGGTGCTGGTCGTTCTAATCCTCTCCTTGTCCACCAAAAACACCGGCTGCGAGGGGTCCGACCGGGGGGTCACAATGGACGTGGCCCGACTGCTAAGCACGGTCGGGATCCGCTCGGAGCGACCGCGGAAGTGGCGCACCACCACCCAGTTCTGGGGGGTCCATATGCGGGTGGCCCACGTGAACTCGCGCGTGGGCGTTTTCGCTGCTCGTAGCTCCTGAACGAAATGTGTAGTAGGATATTACAAAGAATGCTCCAGGGTCGCAAGTGTACGACGCCGAGCCGAAGGCAAGGGCGATGAATATGCGAGAATAAATTGATTGCAAAAATCGTACATAGTGGTTCGCTACCAGATTAGTACATTTATTACCAAGGGCGGTAATCATCGCTAGTATTTGACTATGCGATCTGAGGGTTTCTTTTTTACTTCGGGCGGTAAAAAAGGAAGCTTCAGGTGGCATAGTCAAATACTTGCGGCCTGGGACACTCTAACATTCTTCGTTTTACCGCCCTTGTTAATAAATGTATTATCTAATTCCGGTAGCGAACCACGGATATAGTTAAAAACACAGTTTCAGCAATCAATTTCTTATCTATTCTCGCATATTTATCGCCATTGCCTCAGGCTCAGGTGTTATACAAATACGTGCGATCTGGGACATCAATCAGGTAAGATCATAGTTTTTTGTCACCCCTGACCAGGAAGTGGTATTTCCCGTACGCGTAGCGAACGAAAAACTCCACTTTATGCTCAGATGTGACACAAAAAATACAACCACTCGCCTTCATCAAGAGCGGCTCGCGGTCCCTCAGGAACGTCAAATCCCTCAGCAGAAAGTAGCGGTGCTGGTGCAGTTTGTGCGTCAACATGGCCGCCGCCGCGTCCTCCATCGCGGTCCACTTGAGCTCGCTCTTTAGCCGCTGGGCGGCTATAGCCAGTTTCTCTTTCCGCCACGCGTCTGCTCTGGATAGGATCGGGTGGGCGGCGCAGATCCTCGCCTCGGCCGCCGCCAGGCCGGCCTCCAGCTTGCGGCGGACCCCCTCTTCGGCTCTGGGAGGGATACAATAAGTACATTATTACTTTGCCTATAGAGTGGTATAGGCATCTGCCCGGATTGCAGAGGACGCGGGTTCGATCTCTGCATCAACACTATAATTTTTCGAAATAGTACATAGTGCATCGCGATTTGTGGTGGGTGTGAATGGACCGCATTAGAAATGGATTTATTTTTCATGCAAAACGTTAGAAATAAAATGTTATGAAAATTAACCGTGTTACTACTATAAAGCTAATGGGATTTACGTTACGTTCATTGATGAAACGCGAGTGTTAATTCACCTCTGTCCACCGCTTGGGTGATAGATAGGTGTGATTAATGTATATGTGTATAGTGCAAATATCACCTGTGTCTTTTGTGGCGTCGTAATAGCTGTGATTTATGTGTGTGTGTGTGTGTGTCACTGACCTCCATTACACAAGTACGCTGGACTGAAGGTTGTCATCCCAAAATGATGCCATTTGATTATCGCCGTCTTGGCACTGATGGTGCTGGTATACAGAGGTGAACGAGCACGAAACTAATATTAGAGATAAGACAATTCAGTATCTACTATTGCAAAAGTTAAGTACCCTTGCCGCTCGAGGGGGCGCTTCAAATCGGCACAAGAAACATAAGACATTTTAGTAGACGTATTCAGTCCACCGTACTCAGATTGCTGGATATTGGCCAAGAGGTCCCGGGTTCGAATCCTGGTAGGGGCAAACTTTGTGTGACCACAAATGTTTGTTTCCGAGTCATGGTGGTGCTTAGGCTACTTACTTTGGGCTAGGTAATAGGTGTGAGTGTAAAAATATTTATTAATTATTATTCTTCCGATGGCATGCATATGCATGCGCCTGAAAATCAGCGCTTAGTTGCGTCTGTGACGCAGCATAGCAACAAGCTGAGTTTTTGTAAGTTGATATAATTATTATTATTTCTGTTATTTTTTTTTGTTTGTTCCACTGTATGTTGTTTGTTTTTGTTATATTTACTTATTGTTTGTTACGCGGCTTGGTGACGGCAGACGCCTTATGGTGACGGCAGAGTAGAATATAATTGTCACCATCCCCCAATCTCTCCCGTGGGTGTCGTACAAGGGGACTAAGGATAAATCAGTGCTGAGGAATGGGCGGCATCGTTCCTCTTATACTCGTACAACCTAGCAATTTACTGCGACTTTTGTGCCCGATAAATGGCAATAGGCTCGCCACCTATTACATGGGACTTGACACAATTGGCGAAACACGGGTGCTGGTTCACCTCTGCCTATCCCTTCGTGGATATAGGCGTGATTTATGTATGTATGTACGTACTTATTGTTTGTTGTTTATTGTTAGCGCGCCGTTTGTGTTGTGGTAATAAAACGGTTTCTGTTGTATTGACCTGTCAGCGGCGGCGGAGGCCCTCAGCTGGTCGGCCAGCAGCGCGGGCACGGCCGGGCCGAGTGCCGCCAAGCGCGGGCATGCCGCCACCGCGTTGCACGCGCGCGACACGTACTCGCGCATCGCCGCCGCGCGCACCTCCTGCGTGCAGCGTGTTTAGGCTTTACTATAGTCCGACGAGGAGCTCGCTAGCGCAGTGGCACAGCGCGCTTGGCCTGCGATTGCGTAAACTAAGCAATTTCGCTAAGGCCGGTCATTGGATGGGTGACCAAAAAAATATTATCACGAGCTCCTCCGTGCTTCGGAAGGCACGTTAAGCCGTTGGTCCCGGCTGCATGTGCAGTCGTTAATACCTACCAACCCGCACTGGGCCAGCGTGGTGGGTTATGGTCCAATCTACCTATATTCTTCCATCCATAGGGAAGGCCCGTGCCCCAGCAGTGGTGGGCTAGTGATGATGATGATGATGATATAGTCCGACAAGTTCGTGCGCGACACTACTGTGGCATGAGGGGCGGTGGCGGGGACGGGGCGCTCTGGAAGTTGGCGGAGGTGGGTGATGCGGGGAGGAGGGAAAACTCGCTCCTCTCCGCATCGCCCACCCCCGCTAGCATTATTGTGCTAGAACCTAGATGCATTGAAACGTGTGACCGCCCATATTTAAAAAAAAATAAAAATTAAACTAAGTCGTGGCTGTATATCTAGGGTTAGATCCTTTTGCCTTCACTAAAAAAGCACGAGAAGTGACATTTTGCTTCCTGACTATGAAAAGAGACACAAATCAAAAAACTTTTTTTTGCAAAATTATGTCTTAGTAGTAATTCCATACACTTTTTGAGTTGTTGAGTCGTGCGGCTTTTTTATTAAATGTGAGCGATTTGTTCGATGAAAACGTCGTATCGTTTGGCACGTTTCCTAGGCGCCGTGTACCGAAAGCGTGGTGGGGGCATGGGCATACCTCCTCGATGTCCTTGAGGGGCATCTTCTGGCTGGCCAAGTGCGCGGCGCGGCGCTCGCGGAAGTGCAGGAACCACCCTCGGGACTCCCTCTCCAGGAGCGCCTGCAGCGGGGCGGCGGCCCGCCGGAGCAGCTCGCGCCGGTACAGCCTTAAGTCCACCTGCACACCGAAGGTCATCACCATTATTACGGCAGGCTTGGTCGGATGGTCAGGTCGGTGGCTGTTGGACACGAGATCCTGGGTGATGAACAGATATATTTGATCGCGTGTCAAGGTTTTTCCACCATCTCTCCCGCGGGTGTCGTACAAGGCGACTAAGGGTAACGACAGCAATGAATACCTAAAGGGTAGCAGCGTTACTTTTATGCTACCTAGCATTGTACTGCGATTTCCGTGCCTGATAGATGCCAATAGGCTTTTCGCTCATTATATGGGGCCTAACACAATTGGTGCCGTGTGGTGACGGCAGAGTAGAATACAATTAGCACCACCCCAAATCTCTCCTGTGGGTGTCGTACAAGGCGACTAAGGATAAATCAGTGATGAGGAATGGGCAGCAGCGTTACTCTTATACCACCTAGCAATGTACTGCGACTTTTTGTGCCCTATAAATGGCAATAGGCTCGCCACCTATTACATGGGACTTAACATAATTGGCGAAACGTGGGTGCTAGTTCACCTCTGCCTACCCCTTCGGGGATATGGGCGTGATTTATGTTTGTATGTATGTAACACAATTGGCGAAACGGGTGTAAATACCCCTTCGGGGACAAATAAGCGTGATCTAAGTTTGTAAGTAACAGGCAACCATCACCTGCGTCTTCTGCGGCGTGGTGTAGAGGCAGGGCACGCGGGGGGCGGCGCGCGCGCCCTCGCGGCCGTCCGACTTCTCGGCGGCGGCGCGGCGCATCGCGCGCGTCACCCACGCCGCCAGCGCCGCTATGTCCTCCTGGTGTTCGGGCTGCGAAATGGGAGACCACTCACTGAATAACTGTCGCACTCAGAGACGTCGTTAACTTTGATGAGTAAGTTAGGGTTGTCGCTACACGCTTGCTAGTAATAGTAGATCATACACCAAACGAAGAATGTCTCAGATAGCAAGTATTTGACGTTTAAAATGCGATCTGAGGCTCTCTTCTTTACCGCCCGAGGATTTATTTTAATAATTTTAAGTCAACCCTGACCAGGAACTCCAAGAAGTGGGATTTTCCGTACGCGGAAAAGACCACTTTGTGGTCAGGTCTCAGATAGCATATATTTATCGCATTTATCGTTTAAGTTAAATAATTCCGATCTGATACATTCTTTGTTGTATGGCCCTTGGTATATAATCTAGCTATTATTTTGAGACGCTAAGTATAATAAAGCGATCGATTTGCGTATACGTACACAGAATGAATTTTCAAGTGAATGGCCAAATTCGAAAATATATATGAGGAATAGCGATAAGTATTCAAAGAAATCTGAGGTCCACTTTTCATGAAAACTAAAACTGTACCATTTGATGTTTGAAAATTCAATATTCCTAGTCAGGAATCGAACCCGTTGATTTTGACAAAATAAAGACATTCGATAGTGTCGCTAATAATGAACGAATTCTGGATGGAATGTCATGTCAAAAAACAGAACCCTTACCCTACAAATTAGTTCAGCTACCAAGTAACGCGATCTTTCTTCGCGTATTTTCTTATCGAGATCACGGGCTTCTAAGGACGGCATTCCGAATGCGAGATCCAATAATCTGGAACAAAAACGGCGGTGTTCATATAGCTTCTTGAATATAGGTAAATACATATTGAATACCTACACAATGGTAAGAAGATTTTTTTGAGTTGTGCCGTTATTTTAAAATAATAAGCAATACATTAAATCCTACGCAACGGTCGGCGACAATGAAAAAGCGGACTTACGCTCTCGACAAAGAGTCGAAGTAGCTATGGCTACATTTAGCCGGTCTGATGCGGATATGTGCTACATTTCTCTTGTCATTGCGTTAAGCGCGTAAGGTTGACTTTTGTTTAGCAAGATGGTCCGCATTGCAATGTTAGCGTCCTAAAACTTTAAAAAACCTAACAGCCGTACTTAGAGACATGACTTTAAATTAAACGGTTCCTTCACGTGCTTTTCGATAATTCAAAACTAGTCACCAGCCCTTTAATGTCCCCACTGCGGCACGGGCAGTGGCGTGGCGTGAAAAAAAAAGTTAGGCAAGCCACAGTAAAAATTAGGACCCACAAAAAATGGGTACTCGCAGAAACTTACTTTAAAGCTCGTAATTTGTACACATTGTAACATTTTTCAAAGTGAGATTATAATACATACATACATACATAAATCACGCCTATATCCCCGAAGGGGTAGGCAGAGGTGAACTAGCACCCACGTTTCGCCAGTTATGTTAGGTCCCATGTAATAATAGGTGGCGAGGCTATTGCCATTTATCGAGCACAAAAGTCGCAGTAGGTACATAGCTAGATGGTATAAGAGGAACGCTGCTGCCCATTCCTCATCACTGATTTATCCTTAGTCGCCTTGTACGACACCCACGGGAGAGATTTGGGGTGGTGACAATTGTATTCTACTCTGCCGTCACCACACGGCAATTCTAATACGGAGTCATAATTACTCAAATATAATAATGTTTCAGTATAATTACCACGATTATCCGAATTTACACTTTCGTCGTGCCCGCGAAACGCTAATTCTTGTTCACCTAAGAGAACAACTGTGTCTATGAAACGTTTTAACAGAATACGATTACGCTCGACTTTGCGATTATGAGCGTCAAAATTATTGTTTAAATAGTTTTCTATTCTACTATTTCCAAATTCATGCAACGCTACACAACTATGCATATGTTTCTCACTTTGAACATGTTTTTTAGCTGAGTTTGATAAATTATTAACATCAGAAAATCCCGTTCGATTCCAAACGCTACTAGAATCAGAAAACAAAAGACACGGAAAACAAAACATTTTATTTATTAAACAACTGCCTGTAAGCCAACTATATTTATCATAAAGTTGCCTGTGGAAATGCTTGAAAAAACCGTCTTTACACTTGTAATCTATTGACATATTTGGACGAGCTCGACCTAACTGTATGACATATTTTTTATTTTCAAAGGACAACTTTGTAAACTGCTTTCCTTCACTTAGCAAGAAATCGGACAATCTATGTGCATCAAAGCGGCCATTATTGTGCCGAGAGAGAATAAACCAAAATTATTTAAAAACTAAAACATACCAATTAAATCCCTGCAGAGCTACACTAAACAATTCACAAAATCACAATACACCTTTAAAACAACAACACAGGTTAGTTAAATTTTACTATTTCACTGAATTACTGCTAAAAATACAATAAAACTAATTAATTACGTTAAGTTTATGTGAGTGCAAGCAAATTTCAAAACAGAATAACCTCGCTCGCGTCTGTGGGCATGACAGTATTTCTCAGCAAGGCCAGAAAGAGAGATCATTATACAAACAAAAGCCGTGTTAAAAAGGGAAGGACGATTTAAGCCGCTCCGGATCGGCTTGTTGGAGCGGCGCTGACCGCGATATTGAGTGCAGTTCAGTGCAGTGAAATTCCGCTTTTATGGCTATTGTAATAAGATCTAAAATATTTACTTTTGACGGACTTGTTTTCGTGGTAGTTTATTACTAATGTGTGCGTGAGTCGTAGTGTATCGATGCATAAGCGCGTAGGCTGCCGAAATGCCGGCTTGATGCCGGCTTGTAGGCAATCTTTAGGTACTATTTCTCGTTGCGTGCGCCTGACAAGACTACGCTTGTCTGTGTGCGTGCTGTAGTAGGCGTTCATAACTCGATATTTAGCGAGTTAGTTGAAGGAATCTAGAGAGCGGGAGCGAATTGTATGTACCTGTGTTGCATATTGTTTCGCGCGCGTTTAATACTGTTATGATAAGATTTTATTGGTGGATTTTTTTTATTTGTTTATAAAATGGTATTGTACTTGCATTATGGTAATGATTTTTTATGCTCGCTCGTTTGGTACGGCTGTTGGGAATCGGGTTATATGGACGCTCCGCCACTGGGCACGGGCCTTCCCTATGGATGGAAGAATATAGAAAGATTGGGCTATAACCCACCACGTTGGCCCAGTGCTTAACGTCCCTTCCGCAGCACGGAGGAACTCGAGATAATAATTTTTTGGTCGCCCATCCAATGAACGGCCTTAGCGAACATTGCTTAGTTTACGCAATCGCAGGCCAAGCGCGATATGCCACTGCGCTAGCTAGCGAGTTCCTCTAATTTTAATTGTTTGGCGGTTCGTTTGTTTGGATTGAGCTAACTTCTAGGAGGAAGTGATAACATATAATCAATAAATAGGTAACAATTTATTTTTTGTTTCTTTTGTGAGAAATCTTCAACCTTCATTTGCACCCCAAAACTAATTTTGATACAGGGCTCCAAAGCACGCTACGATACTGCATCATAAGTAGATTAACACGTATATACATTATAATGGCACATTTTGTATGAGAAATTACAGTGACAATGTCGTCCTTACGTCTTATATATTTAAGTAGCATAGTTGTGTATTGGCAAACAGCTCACCTATACCCCATAAGCATAGACTTGCCACCGGCTATGACAGACAGAGGTTCGTCCCTCAACAGTCTGTCTCTTGCCACGACCACGTAGTCCCAAATACTTTAAGACAAGAGAACTCGTACCTTGGTAGTGCCTGACTCACCTATGCAGCCCCATAAGCATAGACTTGCCACCGGCTATGACAGACAGCGGTTCGTCCCTCAGCAGTCTGTCCCTCGCCACGACCACGACTAGCGCGACCGCCCTAGCTACGTGGCAGTAGAGGTCCTCCCGCGCCCTTGCGCGCCCCCTCTGTAGCCACCCGGCCACGCGCCACACGTGGATCTGTCCGGGGAAGTGCCGGGAGGGCACTTCGAACTCCCTGTCGAAAAACGCACCCTATTACCTTACCAGCACAGGCTATTTTCTAAAAAACTGCATACAGCCTCTCACAGACAGACGCGGGCAGTTGTAGCGTAGGTAACATAAGGCTTTAAGCCTAAGAGCGCTTTCGTACCTACTACATCCGATCCGAATCCGTCAAAAAATTATTGGTCTAGAAAACTCGGTCAGAGATCGGATGTAGTGTGTAAGTTACCATACAAATAGTTCTACGGCTACAACGGACCGTCAAAATCTCGGATTCGGATCGGATATAGTGCATAAGCGCTCTCACTCAAACAGCAGCGGTGGGGGGACGGTGGTGGTGGCGAACCCGAACAAACGTTAACCGCGCTGGTTTGAATATGTCCTATGTTACCTATGTCACAACTGCCCACCACGGCTTCCGCCACCGCTGACCGCGTCTGTCTGTGAGAGGCTTTACAAATTTACAACACCGAAGGAGACATGCTATGGAATGGTTTGGCTGATGCCTAACTGATGTTATGGTACTACGGATGATGCGGGAAATATACGTACACATATTAATAATAGATATAGTAGGTAATAGCAGAAATGAAGTCATGCTGGGTAGTGGTCGGGGACATTGGTGCTAATCTACTGAAAAATCATACCCGCTATTGAAACGTAGACTAATTGTTAGCTACTCCAAATTTGAGAGCCGCGATAACCGAACGCCGTTCATCGGATGTCAGCGCTTTTTTATTTGGACGGTTAATATTCAGTCACACAACAACAGTCCACGTTTTGTATTGAGTCGGGTAGTGTCAAAAAGGTCAACATTAGAACCAATGCTTGTGAAGAATAGGTATAATACACATAATGTAACATAGATATAGGGCGACATACCCCCATTCGCGTATCGATTCCAACTGTTTGGGGTTTAGTTTCTTCAGGTTAAATATTCGGTCCTTGAGCAGGCTTTACGAAAAAAAAGTTTCTATATAAAATGGCGTCCGCTTCAGTTGATATATAAATAGATTAAATGGTAATCGATTTATAAGCGTTGCGTATAGCAATTATTGTTCTATGATGAAAGCTAGGACGAATATTGTGTATGATGTGAGTTCGTACATGTATGAAACAGCATGTCTGTAATTGTGATAAGCTGCACTAACATCTAAACACCTGTCCAGAACTAAACGGACGTGGACGCGCTTCGTTATACCTACAATGCTCGCTGTTAATCGGCATGAGTAAAATAGTGTGGCACACTAGCGGCGTTGTACACAAAGACGCACAAGAAAACGCCCATAAATTCACCAAAGTCAAAGTCAAAGTCAAAATTCATTTATTCATATCTGGTATGATTACAATACACTTATGAATCGTCAAGACGCTAGATACCGAAAACCCGTGTGTCCAAGAAAAAAAAATAGTAGAAAAAAAAACAGCGGAGTGCGCAGCATGCCTCAGTCTGTAATGATAGGTCTCCCAAACCCGCCCACGCCCCGGTCCGCAACGAAGCGCCGACCCTGCCGCGTTCAATACCAAGATGGTACTAAACGCATCAGGGCCCAACGCTCCGCTAGCAGAACGGCACGCAAGTAGGCTGTAGAGAAACCCACCATTGTCAACGAGTTATGACATTGCAGGTACATTGTAAATTATGCACCAAATACAATCCCACAACTCGCCAATCACATAAACCGAAACATGCCGCGCACTACCAATCAACCCCCCATCCCCCACCCTACCTATACGGACACACAAGTTTTCAATATCTAGCGAAAAATCTACGCCATCCGTTCGTAAGCTACCGGGAGGCCCTGTTCTGAGAAGAACGGGCAAGAAACTCAGTCGGGTATTTTCCTCCCTTAGTTACATATATAATATATAATCTAAATTCAATGAAAATTTAATGAAAATTTAATTAAAGATGTCAATAGCTTTAACGTCAAGTAATAATAATTAGAGTCACAATTTCTGAAGCTATCAACATCCTTCATTACAGACAGAACAGCATATTAATCATCGATTATACAAAAATAAAAGTTATTTATTCCAAACATCCTTGT
The DNA here is from genome assembly GCA_963931975.1 of Cataclysta lemnata. Lineage (NCBI taxonomy): Eukaryota > Metazoa > Arthropoda > Insecta > Lepidoptera > Crambidae > Cataclysta > Cataclysta lemnata. The sequence goes on from OZ008348.1 coordinate 13,949,483, forward strand.
CATCTAGATAATCCTGAATTTTATAGTATCCTTTTGCCATTAGTACTTTTTTTACATAAGGCTTAAATTTGTGTTGAGGCAGTTCAGTCAAAGATCCTGGTATCTTATTATAGAAGAGTATACATTTCCCCATAAAAGAATTAGCAACCTTGTGCAATCTGAATCTAGTAAAGGCAAGTTTATTTTTATTTCTAGTGTTGTGTTTATAAATATCACTAATTTTAGCAAATGTATTTAAGTATTTATAAACATATAGAATGCAATCGTATATGTATTGTGAAGCAAGAGTGAGGATATTAATATCTTTAAACAGACTTTTAAGTGAATCGCGAGGCTTTAATAGGTAAATAGCACGTATAGCTCTTTTTTGTAAAATAAATATATCCTGAATATCTGCAGCTGTACCCCAAAGAAGTAAGCTATACGACATTACACTATGAAAGTAACTAAAATAAACAAGCCGGGCTGTTTCAACATCAGTTAATAGCCTTATTTTTTTTACCGCATATGCTGCTGAACTTAGTCTCTCGGATAAAGTTGAAATATGAGGATTCCATTGCAATTTGGAGTCCAACTTTATTCCTAAGAATACTGTAGAATTGACACATTCTATCGTTTCATTATTAATTGTAATCGGACTACTAACTTGCCTAACATTTGGTAATGAAAATTTAATACATTTGGTCTTCTTAGAATTGAGTAACAAGTTGTTATTTGTAAACCAATCAAGAACTTTGGAAATAGCTATATTGATGTCATCATAATTATCTTTACCTCTGTCTACTTTGAAAATTAATGAGGTGTCATCTGCGAATAGTACCGTATCACATAGAGATTCTGTGTAGAAGGGAAGGTCATTTATATATATTATGAATAGTAATGGTCCCAGTATTGATCCTTGAGGAACACCCATTTGCATTGGTGAACCCGAAGATTCGGCTTTATTAATTACTACTTTTTGAATCCTATCACTCAGGTATGACTTTATCAGTTTCAATGAGGCAGCAGATACACCGTAATGCTTTAATTTTGCTAATAACGTTTGATGTGAAACACAATCAAATGCCTTAGAAAGATCACAAAAGATACCCAAAGCATCCTGCCGATTTTCCCAAGCATCAAATATGTGCTTAATGAGGGTTATTCCAGCGTCAGTGGTGGATTTTCCCCTCGTGAACCCAAACTGTTTAGCATGTAACAGTTTGTTAGCAGTGAAGTAAGAAAGCAACTGGTTCAACATAATTTTTTCAAAGATTTTACTAAGGGACGGTAATATAGAAATGGGACGAAAATTATTGGGTTCACATTTGTCTCCAGATTTAAACAAAGGTATTAGTTTACTATGCTTCATTAAGTTTGGAAAACAGCCGTTATCTATACATTTATTAAAGATTGATGTCAGCTGAGGAGCGATGACATTAATGATGGGATTCAAAATGCTAACTGATAGACCCCACAAATCTTCAGTTTTCTTCATATTTAATGTCTTGTACGTTTTGATAATAGTGTCCATATTAATTTTGTGAAAATCAAAAGGTATATTACATTCGACTGTACTTAATTGTAGTAGAGACAGAGCTCTTTTTGTGCAAGAGTTGAGCTTGCTGGTTACTCGAGCAGGGATGTCGGTGAAAAAAGTTTCAAAGGCATCTGCAACCTCACCATCGGACTCCATAACCTTATTATCCATTTTAATTTTAAACGATCTTTCGCTGTTCCTAAGTTTTCCGGTTTCTGAATTGATAATTCTCCAAGTTGTTTTTATTTTATTATCAGAATTTTTTATTTTATTGCCAATTGAGATCGATTTGGCAGTGTTGCAGACTTTTTTGAATATTTTGGAATAGTTCCTGACGTAGTCTATGAAGGTGGAATCAACAGACGTGTATTTTTGGCTATATAAGTCATAAAGTTTCCTTCTACTTATATAAATTCCTGGGGTAGCCCAGTCACTGAATTTCTTTTTAGGGTGTATTGTTTTGAATTTTTGTTTAAAAATCTTATGAAATTCGTCTTTAATAGGATTAAACATATTATTGTACATTACATCAGGACAGTCATTGTTATCATTTATAAGGTAATTAAGTCTATTTGTAACATTATTTCCAAATAACTGCAACTGCTTTTGTGTTATTGGCCGAAATATTATCTTTATTGGTTTATGAACATTTTGATATTCAACAGTAATTTTTTGGCCAGTATGATCTGAATTAATACAATTTATAATTGATTTATCTAATATATTACAATTACAAAACGCGTTATCTAAGCAAGTGCCTGATGTTGGAGTAATTCTTGTTGGTTCATAAAATGTATAGAAAAGGTTATAGGATCCGAATAAGTTGATAAATCTGTCTGAGTGAGAACAGGTGACTAATATATCTACATTAAAGTCACCAAGGACGGCTAGTTTTTTGTTTTTATTACAAAGTTTATTTAGTATACCTTCCATTGAAGTCTCAAAAAGTTCATAGTTTCCCGTAGGGGGCCTGTATATACAAACAACAATTAGCTCCTCAAGTTCTACACAAGATACTTCAATTATTTGTTCAATAGAATATTGTACAATATCTTTTCGTTCTTTGTATTTCAGTCCTTCTTGCAATGCTATTAAAGAACCGCCTCTAATAGCCGTTTTCCGGCTAAAGGCGCTACCGATGTTGTAATTTTCATAATTCGAAAGTATTTCAGTACTTTTTAACCAATGTTCAGTTAAACATAAGACGTGAGCCTGTATACTATTTAGGTATAACAATAATTCCAGATCCTTACCCGAAAAGCCTTGGATGTTTTGGTGGACTATTTTCAATGCACTAGACTTAGGCAATTCGCTAGAGACTTTCTCTATTGTCTTACGTTCTAATTTAAATTACTTGGAATATATTCCACTGTACAATTTTGTACGTCAGAACATGTTTGCTCAATAAAAGCATTGTCAGAACACGATCGCTCAATAAAAGCATTGTCGGAAGATGATCGCTCAATAGAAGCGTTGTCATAACGTGATTGCTCAATAAAAGCATTGTCATAATGTGATCGCTCAATAAAAGCATTGTCAATATATTTTCTATTACTAATGATATATTGATTAGCCAAATTATTGGCTAACGTTTTTAAAGTATAGCATAGCGACATGGCTATTTGTTTTTTGTAAAAATTGGATAGAAACATTCTACCTCCCGTTATACGAAAATTATGGGTCATTTTGTTCGTATCTATGACATGTATTTTATTACAGTACTGTGTCATGGTATGCAGACTTAAATTCAAAATGTATCTTTTATGATTTTCCTCTGATGACAGGCTATTACTGTACGGCAAAGTGTACAAAATTATTTGTTTCACATTTAACAAAGATAATTTTGAAATGTAGCCTTTAAAAGTATTTTTATTTTCTCGGCTCCTATTTCCTATAAATATAATAACTGTGTCAGTTTGTAAGAATGGGCATTGTAGTAATTTATCCATTACGTTCTCAAAGCTACTGCCTGGCATGCAGTAGTTAAATGCTAGTTGGCCACACTGTTCTGAGAATAATTTACTAAAGTTTTTACCAATGTCATCACTAAATATTAAATATCTATCAGTCAATGTACCATTAGAACTCTGACAACTTTTCACACATTCTACATTATTTGGTATTAGTTGAATGCCCATTGCTGGGACCGAGTTAGTCAAACTTTGACATTCACCCGCGGAACTCAGCTGGTTCAGCAGTGGACATGCAGCTATTTGAGACCTATTTTTTTGTAACAAAATACTACATTGTTTTTTGTTCAATGCATCAAACCTGTCAGCATTATAATTACACATATCTTCCATATCCCGACATAATATTTTTTGGTAATTTAAATTTTTTTCAGACAAGACCTCAATATTTTTAAACATTTTCACTATAGATTTTTCCAAAGAATTAAATCTGTCTTCTACCGTTTTTGTGTACAATCCATACTCAATTTCACTCTGTGAAGTTTTACTTTTGATATTCTGTAATTTATTTATTAAATCTGACCTTTGTTTTCTTAACATAATGTGACTCTTAAAATGATTTTGTCTGTTAATTAATTTGTTAGTTTTTCTGATAAATTTATTTATTTTAATATATTTTTTAAGTTTTTTAGAAGAATTCATGTGAGGAGTATGGCTTGCACACAAAGTATTACTAATGACAGGTTTGTCATAATTACACAATGATAATTCACTGAACAAACTGTTGGAGCAATTCATATTATCTAAATTATTATTTTCTGACTTAGCTCTGTTTAGAGCATTGTGAGCCTCTGATAAACTACATTCTAACTCTTTTATTTTGTAAAGTGCATGTTCATGTGTGTCACTGCATTCTTGAAAGGATTTAATTTGGTCTTGTAATTCACTGCAAAGATCTGCTGCATCTACATACTTAAAGTGAAGTTCAGCTAACTCGTTCTTTAATTCCTTATTTTTGGACCTCATCCGGACAGGCTCTGGGATTATTCTAAGCGATATTATTAGATTGGCCTTTTGGTGAATTGGTCCAATTTACAATAATTATACATACATACATGCATAAATCACGATTATCCCCGAAGGGGTAGGCACAGGTGAACTAGCACCCACGTTTCGCCAGTTATGTTAGATCCCATGTAATAGGTGGCGAGCCTATTGCCATTTATCGGGCACAAATGTCGCAGTACTATTGCTAGGTGGTATAAGAGGAACGCTGCTGCCCATTCACTGATTTATCCTTGGTCGCCTTGTACAATAATTATAGTTTCGGTTTTTATTTGAGACCCAGAAAGATGCAGAATTCAAAATTTATCCTTGACTAGTTAAAAATCCTATATACATGTATTATAGCAACAGCATAGTTCATTTAATTATATAGATAACATGACTTATCCCGCGCGTGTCGTACAATGGGCCAAGGGTTCAGACAGCCACGAGCATGGGCAGCAGCGTTCCTCTTATACCACCTAGGGAGCGATATACTGCGAATTACGACGAAAAGTGGGTGTTTAATTCAACTCTGCCTACCCCTCCGGAATAAAGGCGCAATTTATGTATGTATGTAATATACAACGGTATCTTTAAATCAGTTGTGTCGCGTTAAAGTATAAGTAGTAGGTATTAAGCAGGCAATTGTCTACAATATTATTGTTCCAGACTGTCACGAAACCGGCGGCGCGCGGAGGCGCGTGTAATCGATACTCTGGTAACATAATGCTTCAAGAATGATACTCAGGTTTTAAATTCACAAATCGGTATGAACAAGACGAGTTAAGTAATGTTGAATCCTACATGCACTTTTGTGGTAATCGATGATTAAGTGCAGTGTAAATCTATCTTAAATATATCCATCCACACTAACGCCAGGTGACGGCAGAACAGGATGCCACCACCTCCAATCTCGCGGGTGTCTTATCTTATTAACGACTAAGGCTTAAGACAGCGATCCCCATGCCCGTACATTTTTTTTATCTATAATATTTTTTTACACTCACACCTATCATCTCAAAAGCCCAAAGTAAGTAGCCTAAGCACTTGTGTTATGCATACTAGATGACGGACATATTTTTTACTATAATTATGTATATAAATGTTGAAAATATACTACAACATATACACAACCATAACTCGGAAACAAACATTTGTGGTCATCACAAAGTTTGCCTATACCAGAATTCGAACCCAGGACCTCCTGGCCAATACCCAGCAATCTGAGCATTCGACCAAGGCGGCCGTCTGCCTATTAACTATAACTATTGACCATCTAATTTAGTCAAAGTTAATATTGACCGACATTTCTATTAATAAAGCTAAAGCCCCCGAACGAAGCCCGCAATTACAAAAAAACCGAACGCTCTAACTAAAACAGTCTCGAGCGTATCTTCAATAAAACATCAAGTCACAATAAAAACTGCGGCTGCGATGGTATAACGAAAAACGGTTAACGACAACGGTTAACACAATCAATCTCGCTTGCAATCCGCGGATCAAATCAACGATCACGATCCATATTGATTGTGTACGAAGTAGATCGTGATCATTGATTTTTATCGCGGATCGCGATGGAGATTGCATGCGTACGGGCCGCCGTTGAGTCACTCCGTCGCCCCAATGTGACAAATGATACTTAAGGATTAAAAAAAAGAGTTAACACATGGGGCGCAGGGCCTGGGAGCGATCGCCGCACGAATTGTCTGAAACGCGTATATGGATAATTGAACTTAACAAGTCAAAGGCCGTCTCTGTTGTCCAATACCCCACGAACAGAAAGCTCGGAGGCGTTTCAATTTAGGCGCTGCGCACACGCATAATTAATCCTTTCCTGTCAATTGGGCGTTGCTAAAGCTATAGTGCACCCACATCTAACTGCCGCACTCAGACACTTCAATTAACGTTAATGAGTACTTAATGACAAAAAATGACAACTCAAATCTAGTCGCTATTCTTGACTTGTCTATGATTGAGATTTAAATCAAATTTCGTATGTACCTCTTATAAAAGAAAGGTGTGTTTTGGTGAGATATTTCAATATTTCAGTTGTGACACTGCCCTAATATTACCTATGGGTAAAATCTAATATGTATTAGTTTTCCATATCTACACACATCAATTTTATAATGCATATTCTACAGTCAGATAGATATTTTATGCAAACTTGTCTGCTTAACTATATCATAACAGTTGATGATTTTAGTTAGTTAGTAGGATTAAAAATATCAATCTCATTCTAGAATTACCTACCCTTTCTCTCTGATTGCATGAAGCTGTTTAGGAGACAGTGGATGAGGCTCCAGGCCGGCGTCCAGTGCTGCAGCATCCAGCTCATCGCACGGAGGTGCAATTATTATGTCTGAGGGTCTGTTGCCAGGTCCGGAGAAGCGTGATTGTGGGAGAACTGTTGAAGAAAAAATAAATGCTGAATTTCAATACAAACTAACAACTTTATTTTGTAACAAATATATTTATACCTAAAAGTTAATTTACCGGCCGTGTGGTGACGGCAGAGTAGAATACAATTGTCACTACCCCAAATCTCTTCCATGGGTGTTGTACAAGGCGACTAAGGATAAATCAGTCATGAGGAATGGGCAGCAGCATTCCTCTTATACCACCTAGCAATGTACCTACTGCGACTTTTGTTGCGCCTGATAAATGGCAATAGGCTCGCCACCTATTACCCGGGACCTATCATAACTGGTGAAACATGGGTGCTAGTTCACCTCTGCCTTCCCCTTCGGGGATATAGGCGTGATTTATGTATGTATGTAAAAGTCAATAATATACACATATTATTCTGTCTTGTAGTCATTTAAGTCTGAAATTGGCATACCAAAGCAGGTATGCCAATTTCAATCACAATGCAAAACTAATTATTAAACTTAAGAAAACTTATATGTGAAAGAAATAGCTCTTTGCAAAGGTTTAATAGAAATATTATTAATTTAAGGTAAGCAGAAGGAAAACTAAACTATTTTTATAATAAATGGGTTCAGAAGCACTCTGTAGCCACTCTTCATTTAGCAAACTAATGTTCAGACTCCACCAAACACATCCCAATATATAATATTGTGCATGTATTGGGATATTTGCAATAAATGCCAGTAATAGAAGTAGCAGCAACTGAATCTAACTTGCTTGCAACAGAAACATCTTACAAGTGAAAACGGATGTGAGATGAATTCTAGTTTGTAATTATAGCATTCTCTCCATTAATTATCACTGCAGTAGAAATGCAGACAATCAACCATTATTGTTTAACACTGGATATTTGACATTCTATTGCTAGTTTGGATTCTATTACTCTTTTGAGATTTAAAAAATTTTAAATAAAAAATTTATTTTTTATATATTACTTAAAGTTGTTTAACTTAATTTATGAAGGCATCTATAAATATAATATATTTACTTACTTAATGATATTATTTTATAAAATTAAACATAAAAATAGTTTAATTTGAATAATTTATTTATACTAATTCTAAATTGCAGTGGGTATGCTCGATCCACCCATTGTAAACACATATCCACATTAATATTTATTACAACAAACAGTTGAAAATAAAGCTATCAGTGTTATTGGGTATAATAATTATGATGTATTTTTCTGCTTGTAGGGCAATATTTTGTTCAGATAGATGATACATGAACATTAGGTGTATACCATGTTATTTTATTACTTTAGTTAGTTTTCATAATTTTAATTATTCTCTATAATTAGTTAGTTAAATTCGCTATCTGTTAAATTTGATTACAGTTAAATTATTGATTTATGTATCCCAATAAAATTATGATGATATATTAAGAATTTATATTTGCAATTACTTACCAATTGGGAAAGTTTTCCAATGATAAAGAAAGTCTTCAGCCACTTGTTTTATATTGTTTACGAGTTGTTCGACTTCAGGCGGCGCGCCTACTAGTTGCACATCAAATCGTAGAGGTTCCCGCTCTGGAGGCGTCGTCTCCAGAAGGAGAGAGTTCGGCCGCGATGCCCGTTCGCCTTCCCCAGCCATTTTAATAGCTAAAACTAGACTTCATTGGCGAACTGTTCAAACGTCGCGCCGTGCCCACTGCTCCATTAATCGCATGATCTCCGGCGCTGCAGTGGGTGTAGAGATCACTTGACACGAGCTTTTATTGTTTTATTATTTACATTTGATCGACATTTTCACGACTTAGTAATTTGATTCGAGCTGAACATCATTTATTTTCTTCACGTAACACAGCACATCATTTACATTCTTTGTAATACCGCCACTTTAAACACATAAAAGTAGGATAGGCCTTTACTTTGTAGACAAAAGCAAAAAGTTGCTAAAGAAAACCGATAGGTCTAACCCTACAGAAGGCAGGCAATTGCTTTTTGACATAAGATGGTATGACATGACAGCTCTTACTCTGACTTCCTACACCAACTGCCAAAAAAATATATTGGTTGGTTGCTTGCTTTTGCCATGTAATGAATCGTGCGTCTTTGTTCTGCTTATACATCGATTATCATTAATATTTTTGTTTATGAAGATAATTTTAAATTAATTCGTCTTTATAGCTTCAATAAAATATGTTCTATAGCTTCAAAAACGTCAGAAATAAACATTGTTTCAGTCTGAATCTTTTTTAGGAGCTAGGAAGTATAGTAATAGATTCTTGTCTATTTCTTTTCAAGAAAAAATTATAAAAACTACTTGTCAATGTGGTGGTGGGTGAGTGATTTTGTAGTCTTGTTTTTATTTCCGTAAATAAATTTTTATGAAATACGGCATTTATTTAGCACTACTGCAATCTTAAACAGAAAAAAACACATATCCTAGCTATTTTTTCTTCTACCGCCAACATTTACGTGGTCGCGTGTGGATTACACCAATTTCATTGTCTTCGAGACCGACCGAAGGTGATCGGATTAGGTATGTCCCACATTTAAAATATTTTTATAGATATTGTGAATTGTTGGCTATGTTGAATGTCTTAGTGTACCTATCTTAAAAGTGGTGTGTACTGTATCTTTACATAATTTAATAATAATAGTATTTTCAGTAAGTTGAAGTTGTAAACTAAACATATTTTATTGCAGCCGCAGCGATGGAGGCAATGGACATTCAGGCTGTGGAGTCAAAGCTGAGTGATGTAACTGTTACGGCTATCCCTATGAGTGGTAAAAATGTCCACAAGGATTTGGGCCATGGTGGAAATAGTCATGCAACAATATCAACTGTGCCGGCGTCGTCGCCGTCTTCGGTCGGTAAGGATAAGGATAACGGCACCTCCAAGTATGCCCAGCTACTAGCCGTCATAGAGGAGATGGGCAAAGAAGTTCGGCCAAGCTACTCTGGAAGCCGTAGTTCTGCTGAGCGACTTAAGCGCGGCATAGTGCACGCGCGTATTCTTGTGCGTGAGTGTTTGATCGAAACAGAGCGTTCGGCGCGGCAGTAGCCCGCTACAACAATTTTATCCATACAGTCAATTTCCAATACCTCCAATGCCCTATAGTTTTATGTAAAATATTCAATCAAATCTCACAAATTCTTCAAACAACTGCCAAATTCCGTTATTTATTAAACAAATGACACACTACACATAATTGAAAGTAATATCTATAAAACTTAGCTGATTTTGCTTTTTCAGATTTCGTTTACATTATTAAAACTAAATGAATCCTTACATAAATTTATTCAATTCTTATATAAACCAGTTGGAGCTACAGATATGTAAAACATTATTTGTTTTATATTTTGTTACTATAATAATAGTAGAAGTCAGGGTATATAGACTTAAATGAACATTTGATTTAAATTTATTTGGACGAATATAAAATGTATGAATTTATGTATTGAATTTAATACTTACATGATGCTAAATCTAAAAAGTGTAAAGTAGATAACAGTGTGTTACAGTTCGATTTGAAGTTATTATTATTTTGGCACTACATAAAAACTAATTATTTCCTAATGTTGTTATAAAAGAGGTGGCAGTTGTGAATGCAGTTATTATAGACAGATAGATAATTCAATGAACAGATTTAATTTCCGGAATGAATGCAGGCTGTGATTGCAACATTTATTGTGAACATCTACCTCAAAACTCAGCAAATATTGATATTTTTAATGTTTATATGTTGTTTGTATATTCAGTGATGTCATGTTTTAGATGATTATTACACAAATATTAGTAGTGAAATTCTTTCAATAGTTATATATCTATATGTATACAGTGTAATTGTTATTGATGTTGTGGACTACTATGTTAAATTTTACTGTAACAATTGTGAGTCAATATATTTACACAGACAATACACATTGGGTTTCAACAAAATTTCAGTGCTCCACATTACACTGTGAATGTGAAATTGATTTGATTAATTTGAGATAGTTGATAGTCTTGTATTACCTGATTAGTTGTTGTGTGTATACTGTATTGCAACACTACTGTATCTTCAATGACTATTGTGATATGATTTATAAATTTCAGACTGCATATAAGAATCATGGATTGATATTTATGAAGTTATTTTATGGAACTGAAGCCAATATAATGACCTCATCATAGAGTATGTTAGGACATAAGAAAAATGTGCTCATTGATCTTCGGTACTTTTCTTAATTTAATAGATAAATAAGTTGTATATAATTTAATTTATCATAATACTTCAGCCATCAAAATACCCAAGTGAAGTTGAACAGTAAAAACTAGCTTGGTTTATAATTTCATTTTTCAAAATTATTTCTCAATGCAAGGATTTGTTCTATATTTTTTGTAGTTACATGAGCAACTTATAAATATTTTGGGCCAACTGCCGTGAAGTATACTTCTTATTGTAGTTAGTTTTAAGGAAAAATTACGAAATAGTTTTAAATTTACAAAATAAGTTACCATTAATTAGTAATGTACTTACTATTTTTAATGTTGATATTTTTTAATATTTTCCATTTCAATCTCTCTATTTTAAGCAGTCCTGTAGTATTTATTTTAGTGTTCGAATTTTTTCAATGTGTTTTAAAGGTGGGCAAACCAAAAGTGTATGACCTCTTCACCCATAGTCCTAATCCACTATCCTCCTGCTTTATTTTGTACAGTAGAAAAACGTTATTTTTTTTTTAATTTCACTTTCCACTGAGTTGTTAAGATTATAACATACATTTAATGTAATTTTATATAGAAGACTTATATAGATACTTGAATATTTTATTGATTTTTTTTGACATGACTATCAGACACCTTTTGGCTTGTCCACTATTACATAAACATACTGAATACAGAAAAAATTAAATACAAAGTTTTCAACTGTTTTTAATTAGATGCCACCATTAAAATATTTTTGGAATTAAAATATAATCTTTTAAAGATTGTTCTGGTGTTATGATCACCTGAAATTGTATACGGTATTTGCCTTCAGTTTGTCGAGTAATTAAATAAAAAAGATGCATTGACATAGATTTTTCACGCTTGCTTTGTAAATGCAAATATTTAAATACTTACCTACCAGAAATTCTGTATGACGGTTTATGGTCAGAACAGATGTTACCATTTTATGTAGACATGTACCTCAGTAATTATTATGTAAACAGAGATTAATAAACAACATATTTTTCACATGTTAATGATAATTAATAACTGTTTAATGACTGTTAATTAATTGTTTCCAGTAATTGTAAGTGGCGAACCATGAGACAGTACAAATTTTAGCAAATATTATATTTACCTATTTAGAGATGAATGTGACAGAGATGAGTGTTAATACATTGTTGATGTGTTAACATTTAGGATATATAGCGTTAATTTGCTGTATTTATTCGATGTACGAACATATTTTTATTATGAATAAATGGGTTTAAAGTAGTATTCTCGTTTGATTATGTTGAAAGTTGGGTTTATAGTTTAACAGTGTTAATGTTTTCGTTATTGTTCTTGCTCGTAAATTCATAGCTTAGTAAAAGTTATCACGTAAAAGTGTCAGTATATTAAGTAGGTACGCTAGGTGCATTGACATAGGCGTGTTATAGGTATTTAAGGCGAGGTTCCACCAGTGGGCTTAACTGTGCGGCACAGCGAAAGACCAAACAAATACGTTGTTCAGCACAGTGGTGGAATCCCGTCTTTGGAACATGCACAATGTAAGTCCGCGACGGCATCGGCAGTTGTAACTTTTTTATTTATGTCAGATCATATACAACACATAAATAAGCAGTTATATGTGTATAGGGGTGCATACTAAAAACATGTAAAGACTTCACGGGTAATTTTATTATCTTCAAGATATGCTGCTGTATTTTTTTTTCATATCTCTACAGACGCTATAGTGATTTTTTTAGTTTTATTTTGTAGTGAGTACCTAATATTAAAAAATAATACTAAGGGCCTGTTTCACAATCGACAAGTAAGTTCGATGTAGCTTACATTGCAGTTCAATTGACATATATTTCATAATACAACTGTCAAATGATCTGCGTAGTAAGCTACTTAGAACTTACTTGTCGATAGTGAAACAGGCCCTAAGAAAAATTAAATGACTTCCTCTGAAAATTTTGTCGTTTTGTAGATTCAAAGATGGCCGTGCAATGGAACAACAAATTACGATGGGACACCACGTACAGCGCGGACTCCGTGGAGTGGTGCCTAGTGGAGCCCTACTGGGACGTGCTTGTGTGCGGCACTTATCAGCTCGAAAAGCCAAAAGGTTTGTCCTTTTCATTTACTTTTTAATTGTACACAGTTACAACATGACGGCAAAGCAGAATTGTTACAATTGGAACAATTGACAATTTTTTTACCATCCTTCATCCGGCTCGAAGGACCATTATGTAAGAGCGTTGTCGACACCGCTTCCCGCAGTTAGAGTTGGTTGATAGGGAGACCAGGGACACAATTGTCGAAACGAGGGTGTTTAATAACCTCTGCCTACTCCTTCGGGGATGATTAGGCATGATTTATGAACCTATATAAGTGACGGATTAGCCACGTAGCACGAGAAGCTAATTATGCTATGGCCTAATTAGGGAGGGATGCCCCGCGCACCAAAATTTTTATAAAATGTTAATGTCATTTCTCGACCCTCCTACTACCTAAGGCCCTTTGATAGAATTTGCTACAGCCACCGCACGGGTTAATCCCGGCACCGTGTACGATTCTGATAAATCCATAATATTTTGAACAATCTACAGACAAAGAACCGACGAAGCAATCGCGCCATGGCAGAATCTACCTATTCACCATACGCGAAGACACGTCACACCTATCGCCACTCCAAACGATAGACACATCTGGCGTACTGGACCAGAAATGGTGCTATCAGACCATAGATGACTGCCCAATCCTCGCCGCCGTCACCTCTGAAGGTTTTCTAGAACTTTATCGGTTAGTAGGCAAAGAGGACTTACGTTTGGAGCTTTGGTTGAAGGAAGAAATTGGAAAAGACCTTTTGGCGCTATCTCTGGATTGGTCCACGAACAAGCTATCGTCTGATGAGCCTAAGTTGGTAGTGAGTGACTCATCGGGTTGTGTGACAGTCCTGTCTGTAACTGCGGGCGGCGTGACGAAGATTGGCACTTGGAAATCGCACGAGTATGAGGCGTGGATAGGCGCCTTTGATTACTGGAATTCCAATGTTTTTTATAGCGGTAAGTGTTAAAATATCGGTCGTGTCTTTTCTATTCTGCTCAAATAAGCCAAAAGGCGGTTTAAAAAAAATACTTATTCTCATTTTTTTGTATGGGATAGTTTAATTAATTATCTATTTTAGAGTTTGATTTTTATTTAAAAATTATACACCTAAATGTTAGAAAAGAATATTAGTACATTTTTAAAAGTAAATTTTTCTTCTTCATTTTTATTTGTAATAAAAATCAATAAGAAAAATCTACTTTTACCCAACCAATGACCGGCCTTATCGAACATTACTACGATTTCGCAAACTATCACAGACCGCGCTCGTTATACCGCTGCGTCATTTGACTTCTCTGCTAATGTTTTAATAAAACTACCTGTTACAATACTAGGAGGCGACGACTCCTTGTTTAAGAGCTACGATCTAAGAGTACCAGATGTTTCGGTGACCACCAACAAAAGTCACGGGGCAGGAGTGACTGCAGTCAGAAGTCACATCGATGTGGAACACCAACTCGTGACCGGAAGGCAAGTTCTTCTCCTGCCCTGCTCCTAGTCTATCTGGGGTCGGCGCAGTATGTTTCCTCTTCCATTCGGTATCAGTCAGACGTCATCCAGCCATCCTCTCCCTTTTGATCCATGTGTAATCCACTGTAAAGTTGCTTGTGATGAATGAATGTTTTTTTTGTAAGACAGGGAAGCTCTTGCCCTTCATCTCGCCTACATGATGGTTAGAGACGATAAAGGCCAAAGATAGAATCGAGCTTCATCTACCACCAACCAAACCGAGTACAAATTTTGTACCCCCCTGGGAATGAACCCGCGACCTCGGGATCTTAAATCCGGTGGGCGAACCACTAGCACGGAGGCGATTACAAATGTATAGAAAAGAGACGGAACGGACTTGCCTTACATACTTTTTCGCTTTATCCAATCTCATAATCTTCATGGATGCCCGTCGGTTTAGGATACCAATATAAATAATTAACAAAAAAAAACTCATTACATAATTTTGATGTGCAGCTACTTTTTTGACGGCCGCCTTGGTCGAATGCTCAGATTGCTGGGTATTGGCCAAGAGGTCCCGGGTTCGAATCCTGGTAGGGGCAAACTTTGTGATGACCACAAATGTTTGTTCCCGAGTTATGGTTGTGTATATGTTTATGTAGTATATTTTCAACATTTATATACAAAATTATATTAAAAATATGTCCGTCATCTAGTATCCATAACACAAGTGCTTAGGCTACTTACTTTGGGCTAGATGATAGATGTGAGTGTAAAAATATTTACTTATTATTTATTATTATTATATAGCTACGACGAAAAAGTGCGTCTCTGGGACACTAGGAGTCTCAAGCGCTGTATCACCGAGGCCGACGTATGCGGCGGCGTGTGGAGGCTCAAATGGCACCCCAGCCGCGCGGCCACCCTCCTGGCAGCGTGCATGTACGGCGGGTTTCGCGTCTTGGGGACCTTAGATACGGACATCAGCATAGCTAACGAGTATCTCGACCATGAGAGTATCGCGTATGGGGCCGATTGGAAGGCGGATGGGTCGTTGGTTGCTACTTGTTCGTTCTATGATTGCAAAATGCATATAGGACAAGTTGTGTTTTAAGGTGTTTAGCTAAAAAGGTTGAGGTGGTGACACCTATATTTTTATATTTCTTTTTTTTTTAAATATAATTTAAACATTGTATAAATGTTATCAATAAGGGTTCCTCAACCTCAGCTTAGGCTCAATTCAAGTTTGTGACTTATAGGGTGATTGCATAAAAGTCATTAGTATACTGTGTACAATTTGCACAAAGAAATCTTTGGTTAGAAAAAGTTCGAAAAATTATTGTCCTGATGTGGGAACAATTTTGGTAACTAAGTTCGCTTCCATCAGCCTTAGAGGCGGGCTGCGGCTCATGGCCCAGCCATGTAGGTACTCAGCCCCTTGGTGTCTGGGCGTCCGGCTATAAATGTTAGAAAAATGTAAGATATTAATACGAACAGATAATGGCATAGTTATTCCCGATTCAAGACAAACATTTTGCGAATGATTTCATAATTATTCAAAAGAAAAATTTAATTATAACCTTTTAATAATTCGGTGAGTATACTGTGGTACACCCGGCCGAGAAAAATAAGTCAGTTTCCATTTGTATTATTCTGACTGTAGCACTTTTTACTTTTTTAATTATATTTTATAATAGTTTTAACTGCGAAGGGCGTAGAGGTGTAACTTTACTTTTATGTAAAAGGAGGCTAGCCTATTGTCATCTACCGGGAACGATCATAGTAGTATTGCTAGGTGGTGAACTAGGAACGCTGCTGCCTATTCCTCTTTATGTTTATATTAGTCGCCTTTCACGATACTCACAGAAAAGATGTATTCTGCTGTGTTGTCAGCAAGTTAGTTTATTTACCTATATAGGTAAAGTTATACATTTTGTTACGTTTATTAATGAGAAATATAAATAAAACTTGTTTTTCTCATTTAAACATGTTGTATTTCAATTTGCTTATAATGTCATGATAAATATAATTTATAACAATTACATACTTAATAAAGTAATCATCTGCCAAAAGGGATTAAAAAAAATCTTACACCATTTACAATATAAAGGCTTTGGGATGCTGTTATCTTGTTCGCGCTCACGTGTTCATGCCGAATGAATCAATTTAAGAACACACTACACTGGCCCGATTCTCTCTACAATAAATTTGTACCTTAACATCTTCTATATCTATTTACTATTCACTGGAATTAAAGTACACAATTTAACTCTCCTCGCGTGTTATATTTAAATATCAGGCAAACGGAGTTCGCTCCACGCATCCCTAATACATGAAATGCTTCAAAGTTTTTATACGAGATTATTGAAATAAGGCTGGGTGCGCAAGTCGACTCTTGGGTCGACACTAGGCTCGAGTTCACCAAAGTGTAAAGGAGGGGATTCGAAAAGTAACTGTCAGTTTTTGACAGGTTCTTCCATACGATAAAATGTCAAAAAACGACGGTTAAATACCGATAGCTTGTTTTACGTCTTGGTGAACTCGAACCTTACATATCATAGCAACGGTAACCTAAATACGCGCACGCAATTTCTAGCAACTTTATTGGCAACTCTTGTCAAAATGTACGGTCAACGACACTCAGAATACTCAAAACTGTAAAAAATTCTTCAACCGATTGACAACTTTAACTCGTTTGTAGTAAAGCACAAATACGATTGAGAAAAATTGACATTTTGTGTCAGCCTGAGGTGCAGTTGACCGTTCTATAGATTCGGTGAACATTACGAACAGAATTGTGGAAGTTGAACTCTTACTCAAAATCTTTAATTTAAATTATATAAAACCCAGTCTATGCTAAAGTTATGTAAGTTTAGTATACATTTTAATACAAATATTTCTATATTTGGAGTAAAGTAATAACTTCTTGTACCTTGAATTACAATATCACTGCGATATAAACATCTTATACACCATCACCATTGAATCACAACACCATTTAAAGAGAGGATTCGTGCTGTTTTCAATGACGTATAGTTTTTGTAAGGATTTAAAAAAAAATCCGAAATTAAATTCAAAGTCATCAGAAGAATATGAACTAACATGGTTCATTAATTCTAATTTTTTAACACGTAAGTGGGGTATTCATTGCCGACCTTTTATCCTCATAGCACTGAGATGAGGATGCAGCGTAACCTAACCTAACTCAGAAAGAGCTTATTTACTCAAGTTAATGGGAACTCATATAGAAGACAACTTCAACAATTCTCTTAATCATACACCGAGAGCAACTGAGCTCAATAAACAAAGCTGTTGAATTTTTATTACAAATGGTTAAAAATTAAATGATATTTTCTATAGTAAATTAATTCTCTTTTCACACAAGGTCAATTCTGCAACATAAAGAAAATCACCATGTCCATATTAATCACTAATAGTAAAATATAAAAATTTGGCATTATATATCTAAAACAGGCACGTTTGTGCTCAACATAAAAAGGAAATGCCTGATGGTCTTGCAATGACACAAGAAAACGATAAATCATACACAAAATATTTCAAATAGTTCATCTTGTATAGCTAAAGTGTTTTTTTTTATTTCTAAGAACACAACATTCATTTTTCACATTTGTTCAAATTTCATTTTATTCGCATTGTGTCAAAAATAGGTCTCCGCTATTGTACAAAAGTAATTTTCACAAACAATTATCAGTAATTCAAATCCTTAATTTTTGCGTTAGTCTAACTACATCAACAGGGGGCGAAGACGGAGCGTCCGACCCCAACACACTATCACCACACAATTATTTCGCGTAAAATATTTGAGGCATTTCAATTACAATTTTAAGCGTAAATTTCACGGCATATAACCATTAAGTATAGACCTACACGATCGTGTACACCCACCTATAACAATGCAGTACCGACACACAACTATTACCTTTTTAGAAGCTATAAAATGCAAATTGTAAATTTCAATAGATCCCCAAACGATTTATAAAATTTTTAAATCACAAGACACTATTAATTAGACTAGTTTTGATTCTAAAATGGCAACTAAACAGTTGTTTGTTTCACGTAAAATATACTCATTACAATCAAGTAAATTTCATTACTCTTAATATCACTGCATCGTTACACAATAATAATAATAATAACATATATGTAAACAACATGTAATCGAGATTTACACCTTTCCAACAGTTGACAATGAGTAGAAGGCTATAATAGTATAGAAATATAATAATATATTTACACCGAGAGTAAAACCGTTTAAAATTACACTTACAGATAGAAAAATGGTACTCGTCTAAAATAAGTGTATGCTATCTAAGATTAAATTTAGTGACACGATACAAACTATTAGGAAATAAATAAAACAAAACTATATGTTACTCATTGTACACTGCGCGGGCGCAGCTCGTGTCTGCTGGTCGACACGTTATACGCTAGAATGCGTGTATGTACACTACAAATACTGTATTCCATAGAACAATGTTCAGATCACGCTCGTACGCACGTCGCATTCGCGAGACGGTGTCCTGACGCGCAACGCTGCTATTTACATCGTACAACTATATTTACATTATTTCGGTCCGCTATTAACCGCTAATGAACCACGTATATTTAAAATACTCTGTACATACAATAATATATGTGCGATATCTCGCGATAAATTACGTCTACCATTCAACGGGGCCTTGGTATCTACAACTCTATAATACAATCATAGCGGATGGGCGTGACGCCATTTTTAAGCTGTCATAAATCGTACTTATTCTTTCTAAGGCGGTTTAGAAACTTATTGATCAGCATCTATTCATGATTTACTCTAGGTACAATATTTTCTAACCTACTTTCTAGATACATTCTAGAGATTTGCACAGGTCAAGAGTGCCGAGGTGATCAATTTGAGACTTAAAGGAAACATCACTATTTATCTTAATATTAGAGTTCATTAATATAATTTATATAGCAACAGAGCTATGTGGCTGAGAAAATGATAACACTGGTAAAAAGCATCATTACATCAGATATTATGAAAAAAGTTTTCTGGAAACATTACAAAGGTAACAGGTACTTTTACATGCCTAATGGTAAAAGTTATTAACAACCCAATGGCCATGAAGGTCATTGGCTTATTTAGAACTTTTTACTAGCATTACGTATAAATAAGACTGTATAATGTGAACAAGTAGAATTAAGAATTAAATTTCTTCCAGAATGGTTCTCTAAATCACAATTACCATTATAGGACCTAAGTACTGATTTTCTCGAGCCGTCTCTCTCTCTCGTCATTGTATTATTAATTTTGCTATAAATATTCGTCATGTTCAAACAATATTGTTCGCTTTGAAATTTTTGATCATAGGTATAGACAGACGCATCCATTTATTAAAAACCGTCATGTCCTTCATTCGTTTTGTCAAATCAGTCACATAATTCTCGAAATAGTTTTGGTTTACACCACTGTCGAGCAATCTAAAAATTACTATTGTTATATTTTCTTTTCTTGACAGTTTCATTTGTCAACAAATGTATAATTTTGCAACCAATTCAGTTGGTCCTTCGAGCGCCGGCCACTTAAAAGTAATGAAATTGAGGCTTGTATTCAACTATTGGCAACATATTCCTTATGCCTTTCAGTTGTTTCGTGTGCGCGCAGACATTTGAGTTATCAATACGAGATTTTAATTTAAATTTATGTTACAATACATGTTGATGATCAGGTAGCCTAGCCGAGTCGTGAACTTTACAACATTTCTATCAATGTAAATTTTTGACAACTACTCTTACATCTGACACAACGGTCGCCATGTTGTTTTCTCAGTAATACGTCAGTTTCATACATTCTCATTCTTTTGGTTCAAATAGATTGGTCACTTGTCTATAGAGTTTGAAACTTTGTGCGAGAGCTTAGTTTGGTCCATTTCCATTCACCCGTAGCCAGGCACATGGATTCAATGACATTTTAGCAAGTGAACATACGGCGCGGTTTGATTCCTTTGTCGGTGATAGTTTCGCAAGTCAATATTCAAGGTCGAAGTGAAGCGTAGCTGGCGAGACCGCCAAAGAAGCAGGGGGGGGGGGTCTTTGGAAAACATTCGTGGGGGTGTCGGTGACATTTTCGCAAGTCAACACACGAGTACGTAAGATGAGAAGGTGCGTTACCGCTGTAAGTGAATTCTCATCCGACATTACGCAAACATTCGACCGTAGGTGCTGCCTCTCGCTGCAAGTGAAGTCTTCGTCGCGGACGCCTGAGGCGGGAAGCGTGGTTTTGTCCGCACACAGTCAGTCGGCGGGAGCATTCCCTCGTGCGCACACGGTGCGGAAGGAGAGC
>OZ008348.1:14570617-14954472 GCA_963931975.1 Cataclysta lemnata
GTTATTATTTGAATAAATGCTACCCAAACACTCAGGTTTAAAAACGCAGGTGGGCATAAATTTTGAACTTCTTTTTTGTTTGGTGTAAAAAATAATGTTATTCTATTTTCAGGAGTGTTTAGAAGAGTTTGATGAAGAAGAACCGAGTGAGTTAATGGGAGTCGTTTTATTATTTTGATTTTTATTTTAACATTATATAAATGTTAGAAAAATTATCACAAATAAATTTGTAGTTAGAAATTTTTTAAGCTTTTCAACCCACCAATTTCTTTATGTTGCATTGGTTCACGTTAAAACCTTTTCATAATGATTTGTGACCTTTCAAGATCCATTTGATAAAATAATAATCATCTTCAGCGAGGCAATTTGTTGACATTTAATTTGGCATAGTTCACTTCAAAGAAATTTGTACTTAATTCTATTTTGGTAACAAAAACATGTCGCCTTTCAGAAGAAGCCCAATTGCCTCAAGGCCCCACCCCCGCATCAGAAAGTCTTTGTAAGTACATTACTCATTGGAAACTTGTTTATGAGCTTATAAATTCATGAATATAATAATTCTCTCGGCGGCTCTCGCAGAATCTTACCAAATATGGCTGGGCAGAGAGAGAAGTCGGGGTAGAAGGTGAGTGTTGACTAGTCGTCAAGAGGCCTCTTAAACATACACTTGGGTCACAAGTCCCAGGCGCTGCCGCCACTGACTCCCCTCTCTGCCACACTACGGACCCGGCACCCGCACGGTGAATCCATGGAATGCTTAGAGTTTTCGTCTCAAAGAGATGGAAGCTATGCTGGCAGAAGTTGAAGGACGTAAAAGGAGAGGAAGACCAAAGAAGAGATTAATGGCTTGTGTGAAGGAGTATGTGAAGGCAAAAGGAGTGGATGAGAAATTGGTGAAGGATAGAAAGGAGTGGAAGACGAAAACATGGTGTGCCGACCCCGCTTAGAGCGAGATAAGGGCAGGAAGGAGACGAAGATATTTATAATCCCACAGGCAATAGAGGCGAGTCTACTGCTTTCTATAAAGCAAGTTAATTGCACTAATGGTGGGAGATTTACCAGATTAACTGCCGCACTCAGTCAAATAACGTTAATGAGTACTTAATGACAATTCAAAACCAGTCTCTATTCTTGCCGGGTCTATAGTCTTGATTTGAATGAAAATTTTTGACATTAAATACCCATTAAAGTTAATTGACGTCTCTGAGTGCGGCAGTAAAACTCTACTGCCAAAGTCCTTATCATAATTATATATTACTGTAACTGGCGCACTCAGAGATGTCAATTATTAACAAAGAAATGTCAATCAAAACTAGACCATAGACCCGGCCAGAATAACGACTAGCTTAAAACTGTCATTTTTTTGTGTTAAGTTCTCATTAACGTTATCTGACGTCTCTGAGTGCGGCAGTTAGTCCCCTTGAAAGAAGGGACTCTTGCCTGAAAATTATGTCAACAGCCCGCGAAACTCAGTATTGTCTCTTGTATTTGAAAATTAATCCAAATGAATTTGATGGGAACTTCTTGTCTAACGCAAACATTGTTTTGGCAGTATTAGAAATGTTGGTGGAGAGTGATGAAGAGCCGAAGTACTTGACCATGCCAGATAATCTCAAGGACAAGTTCGTACCATTGGATTTCGTACCGCTTTGCACAAAAGAGAAAGATGACGACACGAGGTAAGCTATTATGTGGATAAAATTACAACTTGAAACATTGAAAAATACTTTGTAATAGGAACTGAAATATCGACGTCTGCCAACCGAAACATAGCTCGTAATAAACTTAACCCTCAACAGAGGTATAGTAAACATCCATATTTTGCCAAGTTATTACCTACATGAGGTTTAATCTTAGTAGTAGGGGCCTAGTCTAATTTACCATCTATTGGATTCGATTTTATGATAGCCGTGTGGTGACGGCAGAGTAGAATACAATTGCCACCACTCCAAATCTCTCCCGTGGGTGTCGTACAAGGCGACTAAGGATAAATCAGTGATGAGGAATGGGCAGCAGCGTTCCTCTTATACCACCCAGCAATGCACGGCGACTTTTGTGCCCGATAAATGGCAATAGGCTCGCCACCTATTACATGGGACCTAACATAATTGGCGAAACGAGGGTGCTCACCTCTGCCTACCCCTTCTGGGATATAGCCGTGATTTATGCATGTATTATATGTATGTATGTATGGATTCGATTTTACGATTTGGTTCCTTCTACCCAATGCTCCAGCAGTCCTTGTAGTTGCCTCCTAAGAAATTAATTAAAGGGCTTTTTGGCGCACTCAGATACTTAATTAACGTTAATGTTTACTTAATGGTCAAAAATTACAATTCTAAGCTAGTCGCTATTCTTGCGGGGTCTAGATTTAATTGATTTTTTTGACATTAAGTACCCATTAAAGTTAATTGACCTCTCTGAGTGAGACAGTAAGTTGTTAATTTCAATCTACAGATTATGATTGGTACTGTCGTAGTAACGGTAACTGAATGATGGTAGACAAGTAAAAATTTTAAATTCGCAAATGAATGTCATAAGCCTTAAATAATGATCCATGTTTCTTGATACAGCCGCTTGACGGCCGCCTTGGTCGAATGCTCAGATTGCTGGGTATTGGCCAAGAGGTCCCGGGTTCGAATCCTGGTAGGGGCAAACTTTGTGATGACCACAAATGTTGGTTCCCGAGTCATGGTTGTGTATATGTTTATGTAGTATATTTTCAACATTTATATACATAATTATATTAAAAATATGTCCGTCATCTAGTATCCATAACACAAGTGCTTAGGCTACTTACTTTGGGCTAGATGATAGGTGTGAGTGTAAAAAAATATTTATTTATTTATTTATTTACAGCGTTCTGGTAACACCGGACATATCAGAGGCGGCCATGAAGAATCGTCATGCCCGAATCAAATCGGCACTGGAACGTATGCGGGACTTGCAAGAGTTCAACGAGACGTTCGTCCTGGGTCGCCAGAGGAAGAGGTGTCAACTTCTGGAGAAATTGTTTGTTGGTTAGTATACGAATTGCCTATACCTTTATAGTATACCTTTTTAAAGGAAAGAAAAATAAGAAGAGGATGAAAAGAAAAGGTTTTCGTTAGTTAATGTTTAAGGCTGGAATTCACCAACACTTATACGGGCGATTATTATTTAACCGCCGGTTATTATTAACCGCCGGTTATTATGGTATTATTTAACATTTTATCAGATTTTATTTTGCGGTTATGCATTTTTGTCAGAAACTGATGGTTAGTTTTAATAGCTTGATTTACGTATTGGTGAACTCGGGCCTAAGGCAGGAGTTCCGTTTCGGTTTGCGATTATTATGTATCCGTCGGTTAAATAATATGGATGGATGGGTAACCAAAACTATACTATCTCGAGCTCGAGTCATAAGATGATGTGCTTTTAACTGGCATAGTATAAATAAACTAGTAAGTATACATGTATTTCCAGATTCACAATGGAATTCTGACCTGAATGATGTCTTGGAAGCGAGAGATGAGGCTATAGCCCAGGAAACTTTGAACCGAACTCTATCAGCAGCCAAGAAAAAAGTGGACCCAAAAAAGAAATAGCTCTCAATCCAACTTCTGGGAAAAATAGTGTCATAGGTTTTATTTTTGATTTAAGAAAAATATTATGTTATTTTTAATCGTCTGTCTGTTCATAAATAAGGTGAGTTATGTTATAAATGTGACTGTGGAATTTTGTAGTCTTTTTTACCCCTTTAGGAAAAGTCAATGTTTATTTATATTATACTATTTTTTAATTCAAAGAAAGTATATTCCAATAGGCATGATGACTATTTTGAAAAACTACACCATGTTTTTCTTACGTGTCTACTTTTCCCAAAATAAATATATATTTTTGTAAAAACTTTCGATTTTGATAGAAAAAACATGTTTCGAATATTGCAATTTATAATTTCCGCCCAAACTCCAAAATAGCAATGGCGTCTGTGTGACGTCACTATTCCGTAAAAAGGCCAGTTTCTATATTAAACTAGTGAATTTGATTGGCAAATCAAATGTTAAAATGGAGATAACTAAATAATAACGTCACGCGGCATTTTATATCAAATATTTTGCTATGTTTTGTACTTTTATTTTTATAAAATAAATATCAATCACAAGTATAATCTGATAACAAGTGACTATTAACGAATCTCCTTATTCTAAATTATATCAGTGATTCTTTGTTCGTGTCATCATCCCTATTATGTATAAAAAGAGATCTGGAACATGTTCAGTACCTACGTATTTCCAAATACATAAATCACGCCTATATCCCCGAAAGAGTAGGTGTTGTTATTCGTTATGTATTGCGTGGTTAAGATGGTAATAGAAATAAGTAGAAATATGTAAGTAAAAGTAAAGACGTATAATTTTATCGAAAGAACAAGATGAAGTGTGTTGACAAAAGCATGTCAAACTCCGTTCTAATAAAATACAAACTACTGTCCAAATATTAAATAAGGTTCCATATAAAATACCATTTATAACACTTCCCCTGAATCGAAATTTAATATTTATGTTACCAATATCTATACACTATCGATGATTGTCCACTAGCCACACTCACTTCTGCATTATACGAAGTACAGTTCTGCAACCACTTCCGCACTCCTATCATTTATGTCCAGGACTCACCTGAGTCCACATAAAAAGAGTCCAGCGGCGATTCCCGAGACGCCATCATAGCCTTCTCGATCCGTTTGCATTCTGCCTTAGTGTGTCTAGTTTTTCCCATTTCCAGCATATCTCCTTCCCTTTTTCCTGCTTACCAGCACCTTTTGTGATCAAGCAATCTCCACTCCCATCAGTCCATTTCTTTTCCTGAAGAAGCTTCGCTTTCACAAAGTCGCCAGTCAGCTCCGTAATACTCTCCAGAGCCTATGATCAGTAGATCATACTTCCCAGGAAGACCTTGAAGAATGATAGCTGCAGGAAATCATCATCTACGTGCTTGTTAACCGCTGCTAGTTGTTGCGACAGTGATAAACAGTAATTTACATACTGCTCCATATCACACAGAAATCATTTAACCGCACAACGCACAGATCTCTCAACAACCGCAGTCTTCGCCCGAGACCCTTGTCTTCATACGCCTTTTCCAAATTATTCCAAGCTACTTTCGCGGTGTCAACGTCCATAACATGAGAAATGCAGCTTCTATCCACCAAGAGACACAATCTTGGAAAGAGCTTTCTCATCTGTACGCTTTCTCAGTCCAGGTGACTTCCAGAGACGATAATTCTCCCGACCTCTGAGTTTTCAATAGAGAAACCACTATTGCCCTCACCGGTACTCATCGCTAAAATTTGGACTATTTACAACTTACATAAAAATTCATTTCTCACGCTGCTATGCTGGGCCCATAACCTGTTGTTATTCGTTATGTATTGCGTGGTTAAGATGGTAATAGAAATAAGTAGAAATATGTAAGTAAAAGTAAAGACGTATAATTTTATCGAAAGAACAAGATGAAGTGTGTTGACAAAAGCATGTCAAACTCCGTTCTAATAAAATACAAACTACTGTCCAAATATTAAATAAGGTTCCATATAAAATACCATTTATAACAGTAGGCAGAGGGGACTTAACCCATGGATCAAAAATTAGGTTAAGTCCCATTTAGTCTATTGCTAGGTGGTTTAAACGGAACGCTGCTGTCTTATTCGCCACGACACCCACGGCAGAAATGGGGGTGGTGAAAATTGTATTCAACTCCGCCCGTCACCACAAGGCATTGTATGCACACGTATTTGTGCCACGAGTACCTATTCCGTTACAGCGGAATGTTCTCTGAGGACTTGAGGCTTCTATTTGACTTCGCGGAGAGGTTTCCGAAATGAACTGAGGAATATTGCCCCGAAATTTATAGACACAGCGAACCACCAAGCTTTACTTACACAGGCGTAGCGCAGCGAATAATAAAACCGTATCGTCCACCAAAAGGAATATGATAGAGACAGAAATCCAATAACACTAGTGATCCGTGCAGATTTTGCAAGGCCAGAGATTATGATAGATTCGATGGGCGCAGAGGCGTTGTAAAATTGAAGGGAGAATTAAATTTTACATTAATTACACTGCCTAATTTTATTTTTGATGCATTCAATAAGTTTGTAGATGAAATAGATGGACTTGGGAATAAGAAATGAATAGATTAATAAGGGGTAATAATATAAGAAGTGGATGAAGTGGCGAGTGAAGAACAAGGTATAAGGTAGTTGTATTAAAAAATCACAATAAAAAAGGGACCTTGTCGTTATACCTTGAGTACACTGAGTATTATGATGTTATTACTATACGAGTGCGAAATACTGAATTTAATATGGATATGGAACGTTGAAAACCAATTTCAAACAGCGGCGATAAAACTTGTTTATAAAATGCTGGATGATAAATGATTGCTGTGAAAGATGAAGCCTTCAGCTTCTATAGGAATTATCATGTATTTATTTACGATCCTATAGTGATAAAGCTACGACGGATCCCGTCTGCTGAATTGTAATCTATGGTCGCGCGTGAACCAATATCAGAGTTATTGCAGTCCGCATACTGCACATAGGGTGTCGGTTCTACTGGTATTGACTTGGGCTACTACGACTGCTCAAGGAGCATGTTTACAGAACAGTGACGTGACATAAGAAGTATCCTTCTAATAGTTCTAGTGTCCAAGCTTTCGTGGAAATCGTTAGCAAAAATTTAAGAAAAATATGTCTGTCAGAACGTAAAAGTTCTAATTTTGATTATAATTTTTATCTCTATCATCCTCTATTAACCTCTATCATCATTATCATCACCAGCTCTTTATAGCGCTCCTAGACACTGTAGCGGTGCTAGAGACATGAGAATGTAAAAGCAAATAAATTATTATCATTACAGTCATCGTCATCATCATCACCAGCCTTTTATTGTCCCCACTGCTGGGGCACGGGCCTTTCCTATGGATGGAAGAATATAGGGAGATTGGGCCATAACCCACCACGCTGGCCCAGTGCGGGTTGGTGGGTATTAACGACTGCAGATGCAGCCGGGACCAACTGCCTAACGTGCCTTCGAGAAACTCGAGATAATAAATTTTTGGTCACCCATCCAATGACCAGCCTTAGCGTCATAGCTTAGTTTACGCAATCGCAGGCCAAGCCCGCTATGCCTGTGCGCTAGCGAGCTCCTCCATCATTACAGTATAGCATAGAAATTAAAAGTGATGCAAAGAACTACCACACCATTAACCCCAGGGATGTGTTAACACCTACTTTTTGACAACTATGATATCACGTATCATCTATTTAGGGAGGCGAGCTTATTGCCGTCTATCTGCACCTTGTACAAAACTCAACAAAGGATAGAGATTCAAATGTAAGTTGAAAGCATAAGCGAACGATGATTATATGACATACCAATCGACACTGCCAAAGATTTTAGCTTAGGTTTTACAGCTGGCCGCCTGCCTGACACTCACAGCTCTTTCCCCCGAATACAGAAACGCTAGTCCAATAAAATGGAATAATAATATATACATTATGTACGCCTGTATATTTCAGCCTGGGATTACTTAAACTGAGCAATATTGTGTTTGGCTGAACTCGAATGGGTGATTAAACATAAATTGCCTCTAGTTCCTCTGTGCTTCGGTAGGCACGCTGAACCATTGGTGAGTGAATATAGAGATAATGGGTTATGGGCGGCTTGGTGGATGTTAACGACTTCAGATACGGCTAGAACCATCTGCTCAACGGGCCTTCTGAAGATCAGAGGAACTCGATATAATAAACTTTTGGTCACCTATCCAATGACCGGTCTTAGCAATCACTGCTTAGTTTACGCAATCGCAAACCAAGCGCGACAAGCCGCTGCGCTATCGAGCTCCTCCTGATTAAGTACTAGCTATTAATTTGACAGCCATTAATTTGAGCAGTTATTAATTATGTTTTTCAATTAACTAGGGAACAAGAGAAGAGCACGTCAGTTCGAGATCCTTAAAAACCCCCAAGGGAACCAAATTGGTTAGCAGTAAAAATAAGTCTTCAACCAAGGTGAGAAGGTCTTCATAGTTATAGAATGTTTTTATGTTTCTCCATTTAGGTGTCCGTGAATACTAGCCTTAGGACCTGTTTCACAATTGAAAAGTAAGTTCGAAGTAGCTTACTTAGCTTTTGAATTGCCATATATTTCATGCCGTGTGGTGACGGCAGTGTAGAATACAATTGTCACCACCCCAAATCTTTCCCGTGGGTGTCGTACAGGCGATTAAGGATAAATCAGTGATGAGCAATAGTACTGCGACTTTTGTGCCCGATAAATGGTAATAGGCTCGCCACCTATTTTTACATGGGACCTGACATAATTAGCGAAACGTGGGTGCTAGTTCACCTCTGCCTACCCCTTCGGGGATACAGGCGTGATTTATGTATGTATGTATATATTTCATATTACAACTGTCAAATGATCTGTGTAGTAAGCTACTTAAAACTTACTTGTCGATTGTGAAACAGGCCCTAAGAGTTTAGATCCTGCCCGTTAGAATTTATTTAAATATATTTTTAGTTTATTTTATAAATTGAACAGATTTATTGTTTTTTCAGTTTAAAACTTTGCCTCCAGATCCTAAGCTATATTTCATTGAGTAAGTTGTAATATTTTCGCTGCAGACGTTCCAATTAAATTTATTAGCTTTAAATAGATATAGATTACCTACCCTAGAACAATACAATATCTTTAATTTGGCCTTACACGCGATCGCTTACCGATTTAG
This sequence comes from Cataclysta lemnata, assembly GCA_963931975.1. NCBI lineage: Eukaryota > Metazoa > Arthropoda > Insecta > Lepidoptera > Crambidae > Cataclysta > Cataclysta lemnata. The sequence goes on from OZ008348.1 coordinate 14,579,393, forward strand.
ACACATTAGTTGCCATTTATTCGATTATTCTCACATGTTTCTTTATGTGAAGTCAATGACTCGCCAGACTATTCAAATCGGTATACTATCACAACTTGACTGTCAACCGTAACAAGTTTATCACAAAGCACATTTTACATATTGCGGTAACCACACGGACTGTTGACTGTACCTAACATTGCTGTAACCTAAAGATTTTATAATATTTTTTTTTACTATTTCGATTACAATACTTATTATCATAACGAATGGACAGCAGCGTGTTTGATATACCACCTAACAATATACAATTTACGTGTCTGATAAATGATAATAAGCTTGTTCTCTATTGCATGGGATCTAACACAGTTGCGAAGTATTGGTGATACATGATACACTTCTGCTACACCTTTTTATAGTGTAAATCATACATAGTAAAATGGGCATTAACATTTTAAAATAAATCACGATTACTTTTGTCTACTTATTCGACTAAAATAATATTCATAGAAAAAAAATAAACATAAATCAGCGACCTAACTCTGCACGCCGATTGCAATCGTCTTAGTCTACCAGTCACTCTCACTCATTAGGTATGATAGCAACGTTTGAGAGAGATGGCAACACAAAACCGATTCCAATTAATTTGAAGAGTAGCCCCTCAGGCCTATTTATCAGAAGGCAAGAATAGGTAGGCCAATAGTATTTAAAAAAATAATATAATTTCTAGGGTAATAGCAACTCAAGGATGGCCTTTGACCTCAGCGCAATGGATAAGAGTGGATGAGTTCCGAAACTCAAATGAGTTTATCAAATTAGAATCGCCCAGCAAAAAAACTGCAAAAGAAAAGGTAAGCAAACCTCTTTATTAACTTGGCTGAATTTGAATTAGGCGGGAACAAAACGATCCAAGAGGGACAGGAGTCAGGTCCATTGTGTAACAGAGAAAGTAACGACCTTAAGTACGAACGAAGTTAAGTAGAAAGTTTTCGACCCAGGACCTTTAAAGGGTACGACTGTTAACATCTACATACCAACGTTCCTATCTCTGCAGCAGCATTACAAAAGGTTATACAAAAAAAGGCTGGGAATTTTTTGTATAGCCTTCTAAAGCTGCTTTAGATATTATGGGCTTGAATTCACCATCTCTGATCAAGTTCCAAATGAATTACTTTGCATCTCCGTTCATCGATCTGTTAACAGGCCCTGTCCGTCTCTTTTCTATACATTCATTCATCAGTAACACCACTCGGTGTGATGAATGATATAAATCAAAAGGGAGTAGATGACTTGATGGTGTCTGACCGAAATAAATGGAAGAGGAAACATACTGCGCCGACCCCAGATAAACTGGGAACAGGGAAGGAAGAGGAAGAAGTAGAATTACTTAGCTGTCAAATTCATACAAATATTTTATTCACCTAGCAATAGCAATGTACTGCGGCTTTTGTGCCGGATAAATGGCAATAGGCTCGCCACCTATTACATGGGACCTAACATAATTGGGGAAACGTGGGTGCTAGTTCACCTCTGCCTACCCCTTCTAGATATAGGATATAGGCGTGATTTATGTATGTATGTAATGTAGTGTTGATTTTCTAAGAAGTTGTTGATAAACTACTTTCTTTTGATTTCTCTGGTACAACACTAGTCGCTTATTTTACCGCAACAAAGATTGTTGAGGTTATTTTTATCATTTTAAATTTTCTGTAAAATGTGAACCTCTGCAGTGTACAACGCACAATGCTGATAACAAGCTAGACTTATATTTTATCTGATTTGGGAGTTTGTTCGCATTGGCAATAGTCCAAGCAAGTTATTTCAGTCAAGTTATTTCAATCAAGTTATTTATTGCATATCATTACAGACTGAGGCATGCTGCGCACTCCGCTGTTTTTTTTTCTACTATTATTTTTTTCTTGGACACACGGGTTTTCGGTATCTAGCGTCTTGACGATTCATAAGTGTATTGTAATCATACCAGATATGAATAAATGAATTTTGACTTTTGACTTTGACATAGTTTGCACACTTCGTACAGCTATTCATGCCTTTTGGTTTTTTCATTTCAGTTTGTTTTTCCTTGCTTATTGTAATTTAGATAAGGAACTAAAGTTCTGAGTTACATAAAAAGCTAATGCCCTATTCCGCAGAAACATTAGATAATTAAAGTTCTTTTACTTACATTATTTTGGTTCAAGCATGGTATTTTCAGACTCAACGTGTCATTTGTTTATTACAAGTGTAAATGTATAGCTCCAAAAAGTCATCCATGTATACCTATTACTACGAATAATACAATTCTCACTGGGCCAACGTAGTGTAATTAGTGGATATCAAGGTCTGTGGATATCAGGGCTGACAAATTCTACGTATTTTTTTTGTTCCATAGATAAAACGTTAGTCCTTAAGTGCCCTATTACAAATCTCAAAGAATGCTATACTCCTAGCAGTTCAGACGGCCGGTGCATCGTATTTCGTAGTCATTTTGCAGTTATGTTTATCGTGTTTATTGAGATAGGATAATAAATTCTAGGTTTTAAATTCTTCTTCTTCTTCTTCCTGCCCTTATTCTTGCGTTTTAATTATAAACTCCTCATAAAGTAACAATTATTCTAGTATAAATTTTGGTCAAAAATATTATTGTAGAAAGAAGATATTCACAGTTGAAGTTCAAGCTATTTTTGAAGTTTTCTGTTTAGAATAAGATTTATTTTCTATTTTAAATCAATAATTTTTCAAAATTCCGAGGCCGCTACGAACTATTCGACTATATTACAGATAAAATTCTATTCTTTTTTACTTCATTTCGTAGATCAGTAGTTCACTCCAGGGAGATCAAAAAAGGGCCTTCGAGCATTTTATAAAATTTCTTTTCTTTCTTTATTCTCTGCAATTTTTGGTTTAATTAAAAAGTTAAGCTTCTTCTTCTTCTTCTTCCTGCCCTGTTCCCAGTCTATCTGGGGTCGGCGCAGTATGTTTCCTCTTCCATTCATATGTCAGACGTCATCAAGCCATCCACTCCCTTTTTATTCATATCATCCATCCCACCGTAAAGGTGCTAGTGATGAATGAATGTATAGAAAAGAGACGGAACGGACCATGTCGAGAGACCCATGAACGGAGAGAGTGATTAGAATGACAACATTCCAAACCATACTGCTCAAGGTTTTGGCTTAGGTTTTACAGCCGGCCGCCTGCCTGACACCAACCCTCCTTGGGTACGCTGTTGTTGGTGGTTTGCCCTCCACCATTCGGGTGCCCCAAGGTGCTTATTGGTCTACACCGGGCAATCTCCCTTAGTCGACTTTTACGACACCCATGGGATGAGTTGGGGCTGGCCTATTCTACGTTATTTGTTCGCTTCCATGCCAGCATAGAAGGCCCCAGGCCAGCATAGAAGGCAATTAATAAGTAATTAGGTAGTTATAAGTAATTAGGTAATTAAAAAGTAAAGCAAAATTTACAAAATCCGAGGCCGCTACGATTAATCCCAATATATATTTTACACTATTCACTAATTCAAAATTGTCAATGTATTTTTGATTTTGAGATCAAGAACGCCAAAATCGGCCATTTTACGCAAAAATCACAGTCAAATTTTAATAGGGCCCTTAAATATTAATGAATGTAAATGTTACTGTCAAAATCAATCACATTGTTCAAAATTATATTGCGATAAAAAACAACGTATTTAATAACATAATAATTGAAATTTTCAAAGCCTTCTTCAGCAAAGGATAAAGAAAAAGTTCAGCAGATACCGAATATAAATGAACCTCAAGCTGATGATGCTTACGTCGTGATAGAGTGCTCTATCGCGATTGGGGGAGGTGTATTTGCTAAGCGCAACGATGAAAGGGACCTGGAACTAGCTGCCGCTATCAAATCCTGGGACATGAGAGAACCTGGACGGAATAACAGAGGAGCACAGATAAGGCAAGAGATGTATTATAAATTAAGACTAGGAACTTAAGGTGAGTGTATTTGCTAAGCGCAACGATGAAAGGGACCTGGAACTAGCTGCCGCTATCAAGTCCTGGGACATGAGAGAACCTGGACGGAACAAAAGAGGAGCGCAGATAAGGCAAGAGATGTATTATAAATTAAGACTAGGAACTTAATTAAGAATACGAGAGCCTGTGTTTAAGTGGTGTCGGTTGTCAGTGATATGGAGTGATATGTAAGGTGACATGGAGATGTTTGACAGTTTTGTATAGTCTGCCATGCTATAGCACGTGCATACATTCTACTCTTTCGAAAATGAACATTACTATGGATTCCAAGTAGACTCATAAAATAGTAATATAACTCCACATTTCGCATCAAACTCTTCCAATTCCCGTGAATTTGTGAAATTACCCAACTTGTTGTTGTTGGTTTATGCAGCGTGATCCAATTTTAACTCTTTCGCAAACTTGTTTACCTTATTATGTATCAGATGAACTTGTTTCCAAGTTAGCAGCCACTGTATAATCAGTTGGTTCTCTTACATCAATTTGATTATTTAATCTCGTTCCAGGAAAGACTTCAGAGCAGAGTTCTTGGAAGCATTGCCTGTGCCGCCTTCAGAGAGCATGAACACTATGACTGAGGTTACTATATATTTTGTACATTCTGTTTATGCCCTATGGTGACGGCAGAGCAGATTACAAATTGTCACTGCCCCTAATCTCTCCCCCGGGTGTCGTACGAGGCGACTGAGGGTTAAGACAGCGATGAGTAAAAGCAGCAGCGTTCCTCATTTAAAATGCCAACAGCCAAGCAATATACTGCGATTTACTTCCCTGATAGATCAGGATTAACTTTTAACATAACACCTCTGCCCCCATAAATAATAAACGGATGTGATGTAATTTAAATAACATGTACTAGTTAATGTATATTTTTTTGAGTTGTTTTTTCTAGATAATTATTATTTTCGTTTATAAAGTTATAGAATTCTTGTTTGAATAAATGCTACCCAAGCACTCAGGTTTAAAAACGCAGGTGGGCATAAATTTTGAACTTCTTTTTTGTTTGGTGTAAAAAATAATGTTATTCTATTTTCAGGAGTGCTTAGAAGAGTTTGATGAAGAAGAACCGAGTGAGTTAATGGGAGTCGTTTTATTATTTTGATTTTTATTTTAACATTATATAAATGTTAGAAAAATTATCACAAATAAATTTTTAAGCTTTTCAACCCACAAATTTCTTTATGTTGCATTGGTTCAAGTTAAAACCTTTTCATAATGATTTGTGACCTTTCAAGATCCATTTGATAAAATAATAATCATCTTCAGCGAGGCAATTTGTTGACATTTAATTTGGCATAATTCACTTCGAAGAAAGTTGTACTTAATTCTATTTTGGTAACAAAAACATGTCGCCTTTCAGAAGAAGCCCAATTGCCTCAAGGCCCCACCCCCGCATCAGAAAGTCTTTGTAAGTACATTACTCATTGGAAACTTGTTTATGAGCTTATAAATTCATGAATATAATAATTCTCTCGGCGGCTCTCGCAGAATCTTACCAAATATGGCTGGGCAGAGAGAGAAGTCGGGGTAGAAGGTGAGTGTTGACTAGTCGTCAAGAGGCCTCTTAAACATACACTTGGGTCACAAGTCCCAGGCGCTGCCGCCACTGACTCCCCTCTCTGCCACACTACGGACCCGGCACCCGCACGATGAATCCATGGAATGCTTAGAGTTTTCGTCTCAAAGAGATGGAAGCTATGTTGGCAGAAGTTGAAGGACGTAAAAGGAGAGGAAGACCAAAGAAGAGATTAATGGCTTGTGTGAAGGAGTATGTGAAGGCAAAAGGAGTGGATGAGAAATTGGTGAAGGATAGAAAGGAGTGGAAGACGAAAACATGGTGTGCCGACCCCGCTTAGAGCGAGATAAGGGCAGGAAGGAGACGAAGATATTTATAATCCCACAGGCAATAGAGGCGAGTCTACTGCTTTCTATAAAGCAAGTTAATTGCACTAATGGTGGGAGATTTACCAGATTAACTGCCGCACTCAGTCAAATAACGTTAATGAGTACTTAATGACAATTCAAAACCAGTCTCTATTCTTGCCGGGTCTATAGTCTTGATTTGAATGAAAATTTTTGACATTAAATACCCATTAAAGTTAATTGACGTCTCTGAGTGCGGCAGTAAAACTCTACTGCCAAAGTCCTTATCATAATTATATATTACTGTAACTGGCGCACTCAGAGATGTCAATTATTAACAAAGAAATGTCAATCAAAACTAGACCATAGACCCGGCCAGAATAACGACTAGCTTAAAACTGTCATTTTTTTGTGTTAAGTTCTCATTAACGTTATCTGACGTCTCTGAGTGCGGCAGTTAGTCCCCTTGAAAGAAGGGACTCTTGCCTGAAAATTATGTCAACAGCCCGCGAAACTCAGTATTGTCTCTTGTATTTGAAAATTAATCCAAATGAATTTGATGGGAACTTCTTGTCTAACGCAAACATTGTTTTGGCAGTATTAGAAATGTTGGTGGAGAGTGATGAAGAGCCGAAGTACTTGACCATGCCAGATAATCTCAAGGACAAGTTCGTACCATTGGATTTCGTACCGCTTTGCACAAAAGAGAAAGATGACGACACGAGGTAAGCTATTATGTGGATAAAATTACAACTTGAAACATTGAAAAATACTTTGTAATAGGAACTGAAATATCGACGTCTGCCAACCGAAACATAGCTCGTAATAAACTTAACCCTCAACAGAGGTATAGTAAACATCCATATTTTGCCAAGTTATTACCTACATGAGGTTTAATCTTAGTAGTAGGGGCCTAGTCTAATTTACCATCTATTGGATTCGATTTTATGATAGCCGTGTGGTGACGGCAGAGTAGAATACAATTGCCACCACTCCAAATCTCTCCCGTGGGTGTCGTACAAGGCGACTAAGGATAAATCAGTGATGAGGAATGGGCAGCAGCGTTCCTCTTATACCACCCAGCAATGCACGGCGACTTTTGTGCCCGATAAATGGCAATAGGCTCGCCACCTATTACATGGGACCTAACATAATTGGCGAAACGAGGGTGCTCACCTCTGCCTACCCCTTCTGGGATATAGCCGTGATTTATGCATGTATTATATGTATGTATGTATGGATTCGATTTTACGATTTGGTTCCTTCTACCCAATGCTCCAGCAGTCCTTGTAGTTGCCTCCTAAGAAATTAATTAAAGGGCTTTTTGGCGCACTCAGATACTTAATTAACGTTAATGTTTACTTAATGGTCAAAAATTACAATTCTAAGCTAGTCGCTATTCTTGCGGGGTCTAGATTTAATTGATTTTTTTGACATTAAGTACCCATTAAAGTTAATTGACCTCTCTGAGTGAGACAGTAAGTTGTTAATTTCAATCTACAGATTATGATTGGTACTGTCGTAGTAACGGTAACTGAATGATGGTAGACAAGTAAAAATTTTAAATTCGCAAATGAATGTCATAAGCCTTAAATAATGATCCATGTTTCTTGATACAGCCGCTTGACGGCCGCCTTGGTCGAATGCTCAGATTGCTGGGTATTGGCCAAGAGGTCCCGGGTTCGAATCCTGGTAGGGGCAAACTTTGTGATGACCACAAATGTTGGTTCCCGAGTCATGGTTGTGTATATGTTTATGTAGTATATTTTCAACATTTATATACATAATTATATTAAAAATATGTCCGTCATCTAGTATCCATAACACAAGTGCTTAGGCTACTTACTTTGGGCTAGATGATAGGTGTGAGTGTAAAAAAATATTTATTTATTTATTTATTTACAGCGTTCTGGTAACACCGGACATATCAGAGGCGGCCATGAAGAATCGTCATGCCCGAATCAAATCGGCACTGGAACGTATGCGGGACTTGCAAGAGTTCAACGAGACGTTCGTCCTGGGTCGCCAGAGGAAGAGGTGTCAACTTCTGGAGAAATTGTTTGTTGGTTAGTATACGAATTGCCTATACCTTTATAGTATACCTTTTTAAAGGAAAGAAAAATAAGAAGAGGATGAAAAGAAAAGGTTTTCGTTAGTTAATGTTTAAGGCTGGAATTCACCAACACTTATACGGGCGATTATTATTTAACCGCCGGTTTTTGACATTTTATCAGATTTTATTTTGCGGTTATGCATTTTGTCAGAAACTGATGGTTAGTTTTAATAGCTTGATTTACGTATTGGTGAACTCGGGCCTAAGGCCCAAGTTCCGTTTCGGTTTGCGATTATTATGTATCCGTCGGTTAAATAATATGGATGGATGGGTAACCAATAATATACTATCTCGAGCTCGAGTCATTAGATGATGTGCTTTTAACTGGCATAGTATAAATAAACTAGTAAGTATACATTTATTTCCAGATTCACAATGGAATTCTGACCTGAATGACGTCTTGGAAGCGAGAGATGAGGCTGTAGCCCAGGAAACTTTGAACCGAACTCTATCAGCAGCCAAGAAAAAAGTGGACCCAAAAAAGAAATAGCTCTCAATCCAACTTCTGGGAAAAATAGTGTCATAGGTTTTATTTTTGATTTAAGAAAAATATTATGTTATTTTTAATTCGTCTGTCTGTTCATAAATAAGGTGAGTTATGTTATAAATGTGACTGTGGAATTTTGTAGTCTTTTTTACCCCTTTAGGAAAAGTCAATGTTTATTTATATTATACTATTTTTTAATTCAAAGAAAGTATATTCCAATAGGCATGATGACTATTTTGAAAAACTACACCATGTTTTTCTTACGTGTCTACTTTACCCAAAATAAATATATATTTTTGTAAAAACTTTCGATTTTGATAGAAAAAAACATGTTTCGAATATTGCAATTTAAAATTTCCGCCCAAACTCCAAAATAGCAATGGCGTCTGTGTGACGTCACTATTCCGTAAAAAGGCCAGTTTCTATATTGAACTAGTGAATTTGATTGGCAAATAAAATGTTAAAATGGAGATAACTAAATAATAACGTCACGCGGCATTTTATATCAAATATTTTGCTATGTTTTTTACTTTTATTTTTATAAAATAAATATCAATCACAAGTATAATCTGTTAACAAGTGACTATTAACGAATCTCCATAACCTAAATTATTATTATAAATCATTATATCAGTGATTCTTTGTTCGTGTCATCATCCCTATTATGTATAAAAAGAGATCTGGAACATGTTCAGTGCGTATTTCCGAATACATAAATCACGCCTATATCCCCGAAGGAGTAGGCAGAGGTGACTTAACCCATGGATCAACAATCAGGTTAGGTCCCATTTAGTCTATTGCTAAGTGGTTTAAACGGAACGCTGCTGTCTTATTCGCCACGACACCCTCGGCAGAAATGGGGGTGGTGAAAATTGTATTCTACTCCGCCCGTCACCACAAGGCATTGTATGCACACGTATTTGTGCCACGAGTACCTATTCCGTTACAGCGGAATGTTCTCTGAGGACTTGAGGCTTCTATTTGACTTCGCGGAGAGGTTTCCGAAATGAACTGAGGAATATTGCCCCGAAATTTATAGACACAGCGAACCACCAAGCTTTACTTACACAGGCGTAGCGCAGCGAATAATAAAACCGTATCGTCCACCAAAAGGAATATGATAGAGACAGAAATCCAATAACACTAGTGATCCGTGCAGATTTTGCAAGGCTAGAGATTATGATAGATTCGATGGACGCAGAGGCGTTGTAAAATTGAAGGCAGAATAAAATTTTACATTAATTACACTGCCTAATTTTATTTTTGATGCATTCAATAAGTTTGTAGATGAAATAGATGGACTTGGGAATAAGAAATGAATAGATTGATAAGGGGTAATAATATTAGAAGTGGATGAAGTGGCGAGTGAAGAACAAGGTATAAGGTAGTTGTATTAAAAAATCACAATAAAAAGGGACCTTGTCGTTATACCTTGAGTACACTGAATATGATGTTATTACTATACGAGTGCGAAATACTGAATTTAATATGGATATGGAACGTTGAAAACCAATTTCAAACAGTGGCGATAAAACTTGTTTATAAAATGCTGGATGATAAATGATTCCTGTGAAAGATGAAGCCTTCAGCTTCTATAGGAATTATCATATATTTATTTACGATCCTATAGTAATAAAGCTACGACGGATCCCGTCTGCTGAATTGTAATCTATGGTCGCGCGTGAACCAATATCAGAGTTATTGCAGTCCGCATACTGCACATAGGGTGTCGGTTCTACTGGTATTGACTTGGGCTACTACGACTGCTCAAGGAGCATGTTTACAGAACAGTGAGGTGACATAAGAAGTATCCTTCTAATAGTTCTAGTGTCCAAGCTTTAATGGAAATCGTTAGCAAATATTTAAGAAAAATATGTCTGTCAGAACGTAAAAGTTCTAATTTTGATTAGAATTTTTATCTCTATCATCCTCTATTAACCTCTATCATCATTATCATCATCAGCTCTTTATAGCGCTCCTAGACACTGTAGCGGTGCTAGAGACATGAGAATGTAAAAGCAAATAAATTATCATTACAGTCATCGTCATCATCATCACCAGCCTTTTATTGTCCCCACTGCTGGGGCACGGGCCTTCCCTATGGATGGAAGAATATAGGGAGATTGGGCCATAACCCACCACGCTGGCCCAGTGCGGGTTGGTGGGTATTAACGACTGCAGATGCAGCCGGGATCAACTGCTTAACGTACCTTCCGAAGCACGGAGGAACTCAAGATAATACTTTTTTGGTCACCCATCCAATGACCAGCCTTAGCGTCATAGCTTAGTTTACGCAATCGCAGGCCAAGCCCGCTATGCCTGTGCGCTAGCGAGCTCCTCCATTATTACAGTATAGCATAGAAATTAAAAGTGATGGAAAGAACTACCACACCATTAACCCCAGGGATGTGTTAACACCTACATTTTGACAACAATGATATCACGTATCATCTATTTAGGGAGGCGAGCTTATTGCCGTCTATCTGCACCTTGTACGAAACTCAACGAAGGATAGAGATTCAAATGTAAGTTGAAAGCATAAGCGAACAATGATTATATGACATACCAATCGACACTGCCAAAGATTTTAGCTTAGGTTTTACAGCTGGCCGCCTGCCTGACACTCACAGCTCTTTCCCCCGAATACAGAAACGCTAGTCCAATTTTGAGCACTGCTTAAATAGTTAAGTGGACAATACCTTTCAGAATTTGTATGGAAATACGTCAATTTTGACAATATTTAATTAATGTTAAGCAGGACTCAAACTTTGGGTATCGTTTCTGTATTCGGAGGTTAGGGTATTACGTAACGTAATTACTCAATGCTATCTTATAATTTTTACTGTAGTACACCACCAAGTGCAGACTTCATTAGTCCGAAACGAGACGTGCCATTAGTGTGTCATCAAAGTACACTTAACGTCAGGACGACACACAAAATGTTTATTTATAAACCACTCTGGCCCTACAGTTTGGCGTCTGTTCGGAACATTGATGACCCTTTCGGTTCCAGAATCGCGAAGTTCTGTGTTGGCTCTCATTTTCATGATGTATAGCGGTACGGATACATTTAGGCAGCTAATTTCGTTGTCTAATGGTACAGGAGTAAAAACACGATTGTTATTTGAAATAAGAAGCGGAATAGTGGGATTGACAAATCCTATTTGTTAAATAATGCTTTAAGTCACACCTAATCAGAAAGTGGGATTTTCTGGTCAGAGGGTGACTTAAAGTTTTGTACTTACCCCGGGCGAAAAGAAAGCCTCAGATCGCATATTATTTATAGGGAATAAATATTATGACCCCCAGATAATACTTCGATACCCTAAGATCTTATACCAAAAATTGTATTTGAAAACCAAAAGTAGTAAAATTATCACCAAATTTTTGCGAGGAAATTAATGTGCTATTTTTGCATCTCGTTGGATTGGCAATTCGGCTTAAGCATGTCCAGCCACCTCCAGAGGCAAGAGCTATACCAATTGGCATGAAACGTAAAAGAGGATGACCAGCCAAAGCTAAAAATCGTTAATTGTACAATAAGTTACTATTACAGAAGACTGATTTTATAATTAATTTTAGGAGCACTGACTTTGATGTTTCTTATAATTTTAATAAAAGATTTATTGAAATTGTATGTCTCTTATTTGTTTTGCTGCCGCACTCAGAGACGTCAAATAACGTTAATAAGTACTTAACGTCACAAAATGACAATTCAAAACTAGTTGCTATTCTTGCCGGGTCTATGGTCTAGATTTAAATGAAAATGTCTGACATTAAATACTGATTAAAGTTAATTGACGTCTCTGAGTGCGGCAGTTAGAGCTATAGACATTTGGTAGAACAAACGCACAAGAAATATTGTTTAGTGGTGAATCAGTTTATATAGGTACATAAAGAGCTTGAAAACATTTTACAATAGTAAAGGGTCAAACTAGGAGTTTATTTACAATGTTTGGGTAAAGAATATTTATAAAGCGTAATTTACTTTAATAGGAAAACGGGAAGTTAAATATTTTGCATGTCATTTTTAATTACCATGCCGTGTGGTGCCGACAGAGTAGAATACAATTGTCACGACCCCAAATCTCTTCCGTGGGTGTCGTACAAGGCGACTAAGGATAAATCAATTATGAGGAATGGGCAGCAGCGTTCCTCCTAGCATATACCACCTAGCAATAGCAATGTACTGCGACTTTTGTGCCCGATAAATGGCAATAGGCTCGCCACCTATTACATGGGACCTAACAAAATTGGCGAAACGTGGGTGCTAGTTCACCTCTGTCTACCCCTTCGGGGATATAGGCGTGATTTTTGTATGTACATATGTATTTTTAATTAAAATGTGGTTAATAGTTTGGTGTTCAACAATGATTTGTTTGGAGTCATTAATTTGCTTTAATAGGGTAGCAAGATGTATATAAACTTTGGGTCTAATTTCATATTAAACTGCGCTTTAAATTTTAGTGATCATTTACTATTTTTGGGTCAACTATGATTTGTTAGGAGTCATAGGCTTTAATAGGATAGCAAGATGTACAAACTTTGGTTATAGTTTTAAATTCAAATGCGGTTTTATATTCTGGTGATCATTTACTATTTTTGCCTGTGATATTTTACTAAATCAGGTGATCAGTTAAACATAAGCCTTATTTATCTCCCTCGCTATCAGATCGCCCTTGGTAATAAATATATTAATAAACAATGGTTTTTGCATTATCGAAGGCATTATAGTTGAAGTCCCTGTAAACTTTTGCATTATTGAAGACATTGCTCTAAGTCATCAGCATTTTCCTGTCCTGTTCGTAGGTTACCTGAAGCTAGGCCTAAATATTGCTAAATTCAGGTAAGTCGACTAAGGGAGATCGTCGACAATAAGCACCTTCGGCACCCGAATGGTGGAGATCAAACCACCAAAAATAGATATCCAAAGAGGGTTGGTGTCAGGCAGGCGGCCGGATGTTAAACCTAAACCGAACCCTTGAACAGAATAAATTGGAATGTTGTAATACCAATCACTCTCTACGTTCATTGGTCTCTGGATATGGTCTTTTCATCACTTTTTATACATTAATTCATCACTAGTACCTTTCTGTGTGATGGATGATATGAATTAAAAGGGAGTAGATGGCTTCATTATGTCTGACCGATATTAATGGATGGCGCCGACACTTGATAAGATGGAATAGGGCAGAAAGATTCAGAATATTACTATAGGTAAGTAGATAAAGAAACGCTGAAAAATTTAAAAACTCGTGAATAATTTGACAACCCGATTGGATTTACGACTCAATTTTGGGAAGGGAAAATGGCGCTAAAAACCGGCCAAGGGCGAGTTGGAGGGTTCCGTATCATCATTATTATTAGTATATTATATCTACAAAACAAGCGAGCAATAAATCACGTTTGTTGTTTGGGAACTCCTCAAACATTTATTTTATACTCTTTATTAGTATTTTTTGCTATAGTGGCAACAGAAATACATTATCTATGAAAATATCAACTGTCTAACTATCACGGTTCATGAGATACCTATAGTCTGCTCCTAGCCAAGTGGCCGATCTATCGAACGCATAGAATACAAAATGTATGAAACTGACGTTTTACAGAGAAAAGAATACGTTATTCTAGTTTCATATTTTTCTGTTCTATGCATTCGAATAGATAAGCCACTTGCCCTTTTCCTCTGGTTACAGAAAGGAGGACCGAGGGACTCTTCCTAACACGGTCCCGTTTTATCCTTTGAGTACGGAACGCTAAAAATGATCCCTTCCAAGATTAGCAATTTAACCAGCGAGCCTCCGCGTCGCCGTGAATTTCGAATTGATTCCGAATCTTAATAAAAAATAATACTTTTCTAATGGCCTTCGTCTTCCGCAAAGTGGCCCATTAAAAATGGATGCCATCTGCGCCCGTACGGCGTCTAAAGGTCCGTTCATATCTACCGACTTTGAGCGTAACAGGCACGTGCCGTGCCAGACAAAATAATATCCTTCTATACCGTGTTTATTGACGAATTTATATCTATCGTAACGTGGCCGTGTGGTGACGGCAGAGCAAAATACAATTGTAACTATTCCCTCTCTCCCGTGGGTGTCGTACAAGGCGACTAAGGGTAAACATAGCGATTACTAATGGGCAACAGCATTCCTCTTATACCACCTAGCAATATACTGCGATTTATGTGCCCGATATACGGCAATAGGCTCGCCACCTATTTATGGACCTATACATGGGACCTAAAATTTAGCGAAACGTGGGTGTTATTTCACCTCTGCCTACCCTTTCGGGGATATAGGCGTGGTTTATGTATGTATGCAGACACTGTCAGACAAGGAAATTTTTCGGCGCGGTTCATGTCGGGACGTGTCTGTGGCTACCTGCCGGGCAGTGTGAATAGAGAGTAACGGAACCATACAGACGTCGGTATTCGGTGCTAGTGAGAGACGCCGCGCCCGTGTCTGACATGAAACGTGTCTGGCATGCTCAATGCCTGTAGATGTAAATAAACGGTGTGTATAATTTTACCGGAGCCTTCGGTGAAAGGCCAATGAAACAACAGTACAGCTCAAGTAGAAAACCGTATGTATGTATTTCAATCAGGAAATAATTTCAATACAAAGCAAAACAGCTTATACAATTCAAAAGAGCAAACGATAGCGAGATTTAGAAAAAACATGATCAGCGCCATAAAACATATATAAAACATAGCGTATACATAAAACATATTATATATAAAATATAGCGCATACATAAAACATAACTATTTACTACAAAGCATATTACCTATTTATTTACATATAAGACGTAAATCTGTACACACGGTGTCTGCCACGCCACGTGTCTAGCACGCTCAATATCAGTAGATATAAACGGGCCTTAAATACCTACCTAATACGACATTGCGTCACAAAACGCTTAACTATCATCTTTATGGCTGCAAACTGTTTATAGATCCATTAGGGAAATTATCGGTTCCATTAAATTTCACTTAGTGCTGCGTTGTCAATGTTGCAAAAAGTTCGTGGGCCCTTAAAGTTGGAACAATTTGTCGAGCGCGAGCGAGTTATGATACTTATGATGCTCTCCCGTTTATGACATCGGGAGTCGTAACTTCGACAGTGTGCACTGCGTTACGGATGACTGAACAGTCCCCGTAGTACGGGACGTGGACAAGATCTCCTCGGGGAAAAGAACGTATTTCATCTATCGCTAACTACCACTAAATGCCGTGACAAAACACTGTCAAGTGTTGCAGAGAGATTTTGTCCACGTCCCGTGCTAGGCCTGCTGGCAGACTGAATTTGCATAATCAGGGGTTCTATAGAACAAATGTAAATTTTCGACAGCTTCTCTTACATTTTAAACGAAGGTCGCCATGTTTTTTATCGTTTATCTTATCACATAATCCGAAAAACAATAATGATATGTTAACATTATTATGGTCGCGGATTTTTATAGGATGGTGGTAGCTAGCCAGGTCTTCTATGTCTTCTATGCTGGCCTGGGAGCGAACAAATAACGTAGAATAGGCCAGCCCCGACTTATCCTGTAAAAGTACTATGGGAGATTGCCCGGTGCAGAACAATAAACACCTTGGCCCAAGGTGTTTAATGTTCTGCACCTGTCCTTGGGGCACCCGAATGGTGGAGGGCAAACCACCAACAACAGCATACCCAAAGAGGGTTAGTGTCAGGCAGGCGGCCGGCTGTAAAACCTAAGCCAAAACTTTGAGCACTATGGATTGGAATGTTGTCATTTCAATCACTCTCCGCTCATCGGTTTCTCGACATGGTCCGTTCCGTCTTTTCTATACATTCATTCATCTCTAGCACCTTTACGGTGTGATGGATGATATGAATCAAAAGGGAGTGGATGGCTTGATGACGTCTGACCGATATGAATGGAAGAGGAAAAATACTGCGCCGACCCCAGACAGACTGGGAACAGGGCAGGGAGAAGAAGAAGAAGAAGGTGGTAGCTAGCCAGGCTACTTGAAAAAAGTCCTACCACCAACCAAACCAAGTACAAATACTCCCCTGGCGATCGAACCCGGAACCTCGGGATCTTAATTCCGGTAGGTGAATCACTAGACCACGGAGGCGGTTACTTCTCACAATCACCATCTTGTTTACCCTCTGACAACGCAATAAGGTTGGTTGTTGATGTACATCAATCAGCAAGCCTACAATGAATTTAATTAAGCAAAATAATCGATTTGAAACAAACCACCCAGTGGTTTGTTCAGGCATCTGAATGACAATTCGCAACAAAACGTGACACCGCTCGCGTCTGACACCATTGTTGGGCCGTCAGCTGCGACAAGGGTACAGGCACAATACAGGCGCGCGTCACGTGGAACCATGTCGCACGTATTGATTTTCCAGTATCAAACCCATTGTGCAGTCAAAGTGAAAAGATCACTTACCATTGTCAGTGTTGCAGTTTTGCTATTACATACATACATTATGTCACGCCTTTGAGAGCACAGGAGTAGGCAGAGATCTTCTTTCCACTTGCTACGATCCTTACATAATTCTTTCGCTTCATCCAGTCTCTTCATACATGCCCGTCGGTTTCGGGGACTCTTGACCTGGCTTTACTTTAATTTTGATTATGCAAGATTTCAGTTTTGCTTTTGATTGACTCTAAACACTAGTGGTAGCCCGCGGCGTCACTCGCGTTAGTGTCGTTATTTTATAGCCTGTAATAGCCTTCCTCGATGTACAGACTATCCGACACAAAAATATGTTTTCAATTTTAAAATAATATAGCACCGGATCTCATTCAAAGCCGTATAATTAAGCGTTAACACTAGTGGTTTTAATGGCTGTCAGCTAATATGAGTAGCGTACCAAATGATTGCATGGTAATTCATTACACAACCTTGAATAGGCTTTACTATTTACGTTTTCAACAATTATGTGTTTTACTTTACCTACTTTCGTAAATTCTACATTCGAACAGAGAGAAGACAGGGTGACGAATGTGAGTGTTGATATGTTGTGAAGGGGCCCCGTTAACCTACACTTGGGTCCCAAGTCCGAAGCACTGCCCCTAATTTACCTGTATTTTTCGTCTATTTGAATTTAAAAAAATTTACTAGTGGTCAAGTTTAGCACGTGATTGGATTTTCCTTACTTACTTGCTCCTGTCTACATAATGCAATTTCATACATACTCAAATCACTCCTATATCCCCGAAGAGGTACGCAGAGCTGAAACACCCTCTTTTGGACAATTACGTTAGATCCCATGTAATAGTTGGCCAGCCTATTGCCATCTATTGGGCACATAAATCGCTAAGTGGCATAAGAAGAATGCTGCTGCCCATTACTCATCGCTGTCGTTACGTTACCCTTAGTCGCCTTGCACGACACCAATGGGAGTGATGATGGGAGGATGGTGACAATTGTTTCTGCTATGCTGTCACCACACGTGTGCACGCCGTCACCAGCTCAGCACACGGCTGAACTTTCATTCACCATAAATCACCATAGTAATTGCTATAAGGATTAAATTTAGAACCTCTTTTTATTTCAAACTAAAAACAAAGTATATTACATCTAGTAATAAGTAAGGCCTTTACTCGTTACAGATGTATTCTACATTTACATGTGCCTGTTCTATGGCATGACGTCACCGGGCAACCAACTTATGATGTTTTACTGTCGTGGTCTACATAGCCACTGTACATGAAACAATAGTATATTTACTTCTGTCCGGCTGGACGGCCATGATATAGCGGATTGGGCGCGGGTCCATTGTCCTCGGAATATGTAATGACGTAATACTTAATATTAATTCTAATAACACCAGAGGAGCTTGATCACGTACACTAAGCAATGTTCGCTAAGACTGGTCATTGTACAAAGATTTTAGCGGTATAGGTCATTGTGTGGGTGACCAATAATGCCTATGTTATGTCGTGCTCTTCTTCTTCTCTTCGAAGGTAAATATAGGTGTAAGGAGTGATTTACATATGTTTGTGTATAAAGCTATAACAATAACAATGTATTTGTTTATTCCTGTTTTTATACAGAAAATGTGTCAAAAAGCAATAGAGGTACTATAATATCTACTATAACACAATTCCGATATTATTTTTACGTTAATATTAACAGTTTTCAATAGATATTCAATTGACACGGCGCCCGCAGGTGAATCCATGGAATGCTAATAGTTTTCGTCTCAGCTTGTAATGAATTAGCTATTACTTTGATATTGATTTGAACATTATTATGTTAGATAAATTATCACAAAAGATTATGTGACCAGAAAAAGTTATAAAAATTATAGTATTGGTTAGGGAATCGAACACGCGTCCTCTGCATTCCGAGAGATGCCTATACCACTCGGCTAACACCGTGAAGTGTTACTAATTTTTCAAACTTTTTCTAACCATAAATTTCTTTACGATATCCACCATTTTCAATTCAATTAGCTAGTTACGAATTAGCTCTTCAGTAGTGTTCAATGTTTGTGATTAAAAAAAGCAGTTCCGTCATAAAAACCGTGCCGGATGTGAACGGAAACGGGTTCCGTTCACCTAACTCATAGCATTAAACGGTCAATATGCATCCAGCGGCCGCGTTCACCTGTGTGGGTGTCCGTGTGCACAGACCCTTGTCTGGTGACGCTCTTCATGTAAAACACAGTATGTGACTTTTGACAGACAGCCGCCTCGTTATTATAAGTACATATTATTTTGCATTTAAGTACTTAGTTTTTTTTCTTTTTCAGTACCTACCTTGGTTAGGTACTCTTCAAATTATGTCGAATGAGGTTATGTGAAGAAGTAAACATAAAATTCAATTTTCAATATAGATATACCTAATTATCTTTCCAATATTTTACATCCTTGCCTATATTTAGCGCGACGACATATTTCAAGTTGTCAAAGTTATCATCTAGTCCAAAGAATCTTAAGTGTATTTATTACGGATGCTTGATCCTACTCTAAATTTTACATCAATGGATCCGGAGATACAAGAAAAAGCAGAAAAAAAACTTTAAACGAGTTTTTCTCAGAAGTTGTAAAAAGGTTTTTCGTAAGCGTTTCAGAATGGGAAAACTGGTTGTAAATACTTATATTATTATAATATTTTATTAGATACGATTTTAATGTTAATTTACAAATATTACATCTCTCAAATAAATATTCAACTACCAATTACAAATTATGTGATTGCAAAAAATAAATAGTCACATACATTTCAAAGATATTTTTCCTGAGTCATTCGCGATTTCGTGGATATTCTGTAAGTGTAAATCGTAATGAGCTGTAGAAAAAAATGTCTCCTATGCTAATGAGCAACATTCAGTCACATTAACTCTGCCACTAGTTTTCTAAATTCCATTTTTAACTCACGCAAAACATCTTCAGGACTAAAAGACTTCCACTTAGTTTTGACGCCAAGTAAATAATTAATTAGCTGTTGCATGATACATTCTTACTCAATTGGAGCGTAGAACGCGCCGTGTGCCCATGCTAGGTTCGTATTACAGTCCAACTAGCACTCAAGCAAGATAGACGGTTGGTTTTTCATTAGACTCAACACGCGACTCCTTTGTCGAATTACGGTACGAAAAAGTTAACAGCGCAAAGTTTGACAAAAGAGTTTCGAGATCCGAACCGAATGGTGAAATTTTGAAAAGTTTCCTAACGCGCCTTTTATTTTTTATTTTTTTCATTTTTCGCCTACCCGCCATTAGAGGACGTAGGCCAGCCGGACGTAAAAGTTTCGAATTTCAAAAAGGGCGGGATTCGATCGTCTTTTTTTATTGGTGTTGCGTTTCGTCGATATTGCTTTAGGTTAGTGTGTGTGTCGGTCCCGGCTTCGACTAATCGAATTAGCTCTAATTAAATTACTTTATCGTGTACCCTGTGGCATGTCACACTCGTACTATTAAGTTAAAATATTCGTCGACATTATTTTATTATTTGGCTTTGGTTTTATTTTGCTGATTATTTTCTAGTTTTGTGTTGTGCGTGAGTGATTGAGATAATTTTGACACGGTGATTACTAAAAAGGAAAATTGTAAGTGATTTTTGATGTGTTTGCCACATTAATACTTTTCAACTCTTGTATTACATAGATAAATACTGAGGTAATGCAAATTTTGTTTAATCAATTTGATATATCCAACATGATCAATGAGAAGAAATGAATATATTATTATGGCGGGTATGCATGGGTTGTTTTAAAATTTTTCATTTTTCATTACCGAATATGTATAGTATCTGGGGTACTGGTGGAAAATTACTTATGTTTTATTACTTGTAAACTATTTTATTTATAATAATTACAATGATTTTTGATGGATTCTTAATTGGGTTAGTTTTTAATTGTTTTTTTTTCCCAGTGCTCTTTCTTGTGTTTACTTATCTTTCTAACGTTATTGTAATAGGTACCTACAATATTATTTTTAATATTGGAAATCATTTGGTGTAATCAATAATAATGTACTAATCATTCTAATTCTATACATTCAGGACACGAGAGCACATTTATATCTTATACATATATACATACATAAATCACGCCTATATCCCCTAAGGGGTAGGCAGAGGTGAACTAGCACCCGCGTTTCGCCAATTATGTTAGGTAGGTAGTGAGCGTATTGCCATTTGTCGAGCACAAAAGTCGCAGTACATTGCTAGGTGGTATAAGAGGAACGCTGCTGCCCATTCCTCGTCGCTGATTTATCCTTAGTCGCCTTGTACGACACCCACACGAGAGATTTGGGGTGGTGACAATTGTATTCTACTCTGCCGTCACCACACGGCATATGTTTTAAAGATTCTATAATAAAAAATAGAACTAAAATAAATGTTTATTATCAGACAACTAGAAAGACAGTTCCCGCTATCAGCTATCACCCTCAGAACACTGTTATCACTATCCCGAATTCGGCTCAGCAGTGAAGCCGCTTTTTTACGTATCATGGCGCCAAAGCTATCCACCCCGACGTATGCGAATCAATACACAATGTCACAACAGAAAGATTTCATTTTAATAATAAATGCGGAGAACTGGCCATAACCCACCACGCTGGACTAGTGTAGCCGCATCTGCGACCGGAGCCAACGGCTGACGTGCGTTCTGAAACATAGAGGAATTCGAGATATATTTTTGGTTACCCATTCAATAAGCGACCTTAGTGAATGTTGCTTAGTTATCACAACTGAGTAGGCCGAGCGCGCTAAGACACTGCCCTCGAGCTCCTCTCTCACTACAGTTTCAAACCTATGTATAATTGGTATAATATTAATTGTATAATATTATTTTATATTTTGAACTTATACTTGATGATACTTGATGAACATGTTGATACCTGATAGTCACCTCTGCCTTCTCTGTAGAGTAAATTTAGGTGTCACGCGAAACTAACTCCTATGGACGTACGTTTTAAGTACTATTTTCCACATCTCTCTAGCTCATCAATGGCTAGTCTAACCTGTTACATAGGTTCTCCTATGAACTCCACAGACAACTGTGAGTAACTCTTATAGTAACACGACACAAGATGTTCGAAATAAAAATAACCTTTATACGGACTTACATCATACAGTCACTGGTAATGATTGAATTCCTAAACACGGTACCTACTCCGACAAATTAGATATTTAAGTAGTACAAAGAATATTGTAGTTAGAAAAAGTTCGAAAAATAATAATCTTGATGCAGGAATTGAACCCGTGTCCTCTGTGATCCGGGAAGACGCCTAAACGTCTTAGTGGGCCGACTGGTATAGGCATCTGCCCGGATGAAAACTATAATTTTTCGAACTTCTTCTAACCAGAATATTCATTGTACAAGCCATGTAGGTACTCACTTCTGGTATGCAACAACCGCCGCATCCGAAAGATACTAACTTTTGCAATCGCAAACCAAATGTCACAAACAAGTCACGACACTCAATGAAAATCAATAGCTCAATTTAACTACGCAGGTATTGAATCTACATTTATTTTGGCGACCTCATCAAATATTGCTTGAATCGGTCTGCTCCATTTATCTGTGAAATATAATATTTAATTCAGTCACTTGCGCTTAAAAACTTAACACCTTCAAATTTGAACCTTATTCCCGAGGCAGAGACTAATCTAATGAAAAGGAAGCTGAAACCGATGAATATAACGCCAAATTATAAAAGGCCACGTTAAATAAACCTTCAAAATTACCGACAACCCGTCTTCTTGAGCCAGTTTTTTTCTTAATCTATATTTATTAAGGAACTTCTGCTTTCTGCTATCTTAGTCCCATAGTACCCTAACGTGTTAACAGTTTCGTTCAAATATACAATATGACACATTCCCACCAACAAGTAATGCACATCCTCAACTTTATCACAAGCTTCACAATTTGGAAAGTCTACTTTCTTCATGAGATGTTGATTAATTATTATTTTACATCCATACATAAATCACGCCTATATCCCCAAAGGGGTAGGCAGAGGTGAGCTAGCACCCACGTTTCGCCAAATATGTCAGGTCCCGTGTAATAGGTGGCGAGCCTATTGCCATTTATCGGGCACAAAAGTCGCAGTACATTGCTAGGTGGTATAATAGGAACGCTGCTGCCCATTCCTCACCACTAATTGATTTATCCTTAGTCGCCTTGTACGACACCCACGGGAGAGATTTGGGTTGGTGACAATTGTATTCTACTCTGCCCTCATTATTATTATTTTACCCAGCTGATTAATACATTTCGATGACACTCAATGTAGTACTAAGATTGGATCGTTTGAGAAAGTGTTCTAGTTATAATGATACTCCGGGGAACAATACTTTCGTCACGCATGCGTAGAAAGAGGGAATACGTGACCTTATTAAGCAGAACCCTAATAGAATAGGAATGAGCGAATTTGTCTGCCTTAGATTTTGTTCTTTCAACTACTGTATTTAATGATATACTTTTTGGTGGGTGGTTTTAGACTACCTACCGACTAGACACGTAGGCTGGAGTTCACAAACACATAAACAGGCGATTATAACCACAGGTTTTTGACATTTCACCGTATGAAAGAACTGTCAAAAGCTGACGGAGATCTTTTAATAGCTTGTTTTACGTGTTGGTGAAATCGAACCTTGACTACCACTATCACGCTTTGGTTTGTGTCGAGGGTTCAAGAAAAGAGAGAAAAAAATACCCTGATCTCTATTCAGACCTTTATTGCAAATGACCGCCTCCGTGGTCTAGTGGAATTAGATTATGGTTCGATCCTCAGGGGAGTACCAATTTGTACTTTGTTTGGTTGGTGGTAGGACATATTTTTAGCCAGCCCCTCTGCGGTTGATGGTTCCAGATGAAGCTCCATTCCATCTTTGGCTCTCATCCTTATTGCTTGTCAGTCGTCACTTATCATCAAGTAAAATAAAGGCCAAAAACTTTCCTCTAGCAAAAAAAAAACCTCAGGCAAATACCTGTTATACTCCCGTACACAAGTTTCCTCAGTTTTTCAGTATTTTGGTTTTACTTTGAAAGCACTGATTGCATGAAAACCATAAAGGTTAATAGGTATTTTAGGAGGGTTTTTTAAAAATTTCTCGCTACATGTTGGCTGAAGTATATGGCTTTTCCAGTTCTATTTCTTCATCCACTTCAAAAATAAATTATATAATAAACCAACGTGTTGTTCCACAAATATAAGCTAGGACTTAAGTCGTTATACGACGAAGAATTTCATTACTTGAGTCATAGGTATAGTAACGTCCATTCGCAAAATTAAACCCAATTGTCTCGGGTAATTCTTATGACATTTTAATCTTGTGATTCAACGCTCAAAATGTCTCGGTTAGGTACTTGATATCTTTTGTGTTCTGATAGTGACGGCAGAGCAGAATACAATGATCACCATACCATATCTTTCTCGGTCATTATCGTACCAACGGAACGGTTAGCAGGATTCCTTGTTTAATATCATCAGGATAGCTTTGGCCTTATTACGAGTACATAAGGTACTAAGGATAAATCAATGATGAGGAATGGGCAGCAGTGTTCCTCTTATTCCACCTAGCAATAACAATGTACTGCGACTTTTGTGCCCGATAAATGGCAATAGGCTCGCAACCTATTACATGGGACTTTTGAATTGGCGAAACGTGGGTGCTAGTTCACCTTTGCCTGCCCCTTCGGGAATATAGGCGTGATTTATGTATGTATCTATAGTATAAAATCTGCTGCCCACTTCTCATCAGTCTGTCTTAACCCTTAGTCCTGTACGACACCTGCGGGAGTGATTGGGGGAGGTGACAATTTGTATTCCACTCTGTCTTCATGCACCACACGGCATTTTCTGTTTCAGAAGCTATTTATTATGGCAGGCTTACTTAAAATCTCTAACTGCCGCACTCAGAGACGTCAACTAACTTTAATATAATGTCAAACAATTTCATTAAAATCTAGACCATAGATATGGCACGAATAGTGACTAAATGAATAGTTTTGAATTGTAATTTTTTTAACATTAACATTAATTGATCTCTCAGAGTGCGGCAGTCAGGCACATACAAAAATGTCGCGCTTAGAGCCTTTCTACTATTCTCCGTATTGTCCCTGCGTACGAATCAAAACGGACCCCCTAATTACCTTTCCCTATCTCGCGGCCAAACAAAAAGCGGGTCAAGTTCCGCGAATTAATTAAACAATTCAAATTGTCGATTTCCCCTTGACAAAGGCACGGTTTTCTTGCAGATCATCGCGGGTCCAGGCGGCTTAAAGTTGGTCGGGGAGACGGAAAAACAAGACATCTCCAGCCGGAAAGCAATTAAGGTAATCTCTACTTAGGTATCTCCGAAAGTTTCGTGTTGTCTGAACTATTTGTTGTTAAGCTAAAGAAGGTTCTATGTTTTTCATTCATACATACACTCATCAACTTTATCTAAGTCTATGTTTATTCATTCAAACCTACATACACTGATCAAATTTATCTAATCATATTTTATTGTCTTTACCTTTATGTTGTATTGGCGATAATTCTAAAAATACTGACGATTTATATGCAATTTATTCAATATAATTACGTCATCCGTCATAACATTCAATAAATGTTATAATACATGAGACCTAACTTGATTGTTAAATCACCTCTGCTTATCCCTTCGGAGATATAGCCGTGATTTATGTAACAATCTGTCGCCATAATAATAATGTTTAAAGCATTACTGTGATCCGACAATTGTGATAAGATAGCCATCCCCTCTGTGGTTGAGGGTTCCAGGTGAAGCTCGATTCCACCTTAGGCCCTTATCGTCACTTACCATCAGGTGAGATGAAGTGCAAGAGCTTCCCTGTCTAACTTAAAAAAAAAATACATGTGTACACATTATCTCTATTATTCTGTGGCATAGAAATGAGCCAGTAAAGTTCCAACGAACTCTAAAACTAACAAAGGCTTTGGGAAAATTATTAATTAAAAAAACACAATGGCTGCCCGTGTACTTAATTCTCGGGGAACAAAGCCTGTGTTTAGAGGTTAACAAAGCGCAATAAAATTGTACTCTGGGGAAAAGCTGACTGACTACAAACATGTGAAATGGGCGGTGTTTTACAAAAAAAAAATTCAAAAAAGTGCAAAAACTAAACATGTTCCAAGTTTGTTTGACTTGCACCTTTTTGCCTTTAATATTTAATACCGAAATTGTTAAAACCTAAAACGAATCTTGCTTTAATGTTTTAAAATGCACCTGTCTTTTTAGTGAAATCCAATAGATATTTACGTATGAGACATCCCTTCCTCTTCAATATCTAACGCTAGTGCAATTACTTTGTCTCATCAAATTACAGCCGTGTGGTGACGGCAGAGTAGAATACAATTGTCACCACCCCATATCTCTCCCGTGGGTGTCGTACAACGCGACTAAGGATAAATCAGTGATGAGGAATGGGCAGCAGCGTTCCTCTTATACCATCTAGCTATGTACCTACTGCGACTTTTGTGCCCGATAAATGGCAATAGGTTCGCCACCTATTACATGGGACCTAACATAACTGGCGAAACGTGGGTGCTAGTTCACCTCTGCCTGCCCTTAGGGGATATAGGCGTGATTTATGTATGTATGTATCAAATTACTGTTTGCAGTCATATCATTACGTCATCGATACCATTCATATTACCAATTATTCTTTTTAATTTTCATATATTATTACAATAATCATCATATCCTTCTTCTCCATTATTGCTCTTACTATAAATGTATATCATTAAGATAAACAGTATCTCACAAAATCTCTTTTTTGATTTGTATCTGACAGTTCAATCAATCTTTTATATATAACTAAAGAACTATGCCGCATAAGTCGCTATACTCTTTCAAAAAGTACAGAAAGAAGTTAACATTGCGTAACTAACTCAATTATAACTAAAGTTTCTAAGCGGCTTAGAGGTATGGAATGAATTTACAAAAAATATTTTCTAATGACTTTCTATAAAGTTACTTTTGTTGCCCGATAGATGGCAATAGGCTCGCTACCTATTTATTACATGAAACTGAATTGGCGAAACGTCGGTGTTAAGTCCCTCTGTGTACCCCTTTGGGGATAAATAGGCGTGACTTATGTATGATATATTTTTGTTCAAATATATCGCTTTTTCGTTTATGAAGGCAGACACATGAAACCGACTACAGTTATATAAAATTGCCCATTCTGTTCACTCCAATCTATCATGCGATCTGTTGAGACGTATGAGAAACCGACACAGATCGATCAATATTCTCATCCATCCATCTCTCTTCTCAACATATTATTACACATTGAGATATTTTATATAGACCGTCTTGAATCTTGTTCGCTGTAGCCGCATTAAATATAAAATGATTCAGTCATTCTTCGACCATTTATTATAATGTTCAAATAAAAATCAAAATAATAATTGATATGTGTATTTATTCCATTTCATTCTAGTAACTTGGCCTCTTGCCCCTGATATACCCATCGTCTATTTATTGGTAGAATCGTCTATTCATTAGTAAAATATTTATTTCTCACACTCACACCTATCATCTAGCCCAAAGTACCTAAGTAGCACGCACTTGTGTTATGGATACCTAGATGACTGAAAATTTAACTGAAAATTAAATTGGCCGTGTGGTGACGCCAGAGTAGAATACAATTGTCACCACCCCAAATCTCTCCCGTGGGTGTCGTATAAGGCGACTAAGGATAAATCAGTGATGAGGAATGGGCAGCAGCGTTCCTCTTATACCACCAAGCAATGTACTGCGACACTTTTGTGCTCGATAAATGGCAATAGGCTCGCCACCTATTACATGGGACCTAACATAATTGGCGAAACGTGGGTGCTAGTTCACCTCTGCCTACCTCTTCGGGGATATAGGCGTGATTTATGTATGTATGTATGTATGTATGAAAATTTAAAAAATAATAATTAAAAATTAGAAACATTTGTAATCTACTACGTAACATATAGACATCCATGACTTAGCAACAAACGAGTCTGTGTTCATCATAAAATTTGCCCCTACCATTCGAACCTGGCCAACAGCCAGCGATCTGACCATTCGAGCTAGCCGGCCGACGACGTATGCTTGAACAGAAACTAATTTGGGACAACAAAGTAACAAGGAATTAACAATAGGGCTCTTGACAGCGGCGTTATCTCTTCGCGCCAGTTTTGTGTAACTTGCCACAATTTGATTTCTTTAAAATAACTTTGCGTTGCCCGGCCCGCCCGGTGAGGCCGAGCGAACTTTTTTAATTTTCCAAATACCCTCAGTTCGCATGCAATTTCAGCTACGCTGCCTGTGTTATTGTTTTTCTTTGTCTTTCACGAAACGCGAAGACGTTCGAATGTATGCGAATGTTTAATTTTTGTTTGAAAGAAATTATTGTAATTATTTGGACGAGTCTGACGAAACCTCTGTCCAGACATCTAATAATGGTTTCAGTAGGAGAAGTTGGTTCAAAGCGGGAATGTAACGATGAGTTAGAAGAGAGCGGATGCCGTGTTGACGTCTGATTGATATGAATGGGAGAGTAAACATACTGCGGCCGACCTCAGGTAAACTGGGCACAAGGCAGGCTAAGGTATCTAGCATAAACTATTTAATACTATTTATTTAATAAAAGTTGAAGGCCGCCTTGGTCGAATGCTCAGATTTCTGGGTATTGGCCAAAAGGTCCCGGGTTCGAATCCTCGTAGGGGCAAACTTTGTGATGACCACAAATATTTGTTTCCGAGTCATGGTTGTGTATATGTTTATGTAGTATATTTTCAACATTTATATACATAATTATATTAAAAATATGTCCGTCATCTAGTATCCATAACACAAGTGCTTAGGCTACTTACTTTGGGCTAGATCAAAGGTGTGAGTGTAAAAAAAAAAACCTCGTTTTTTGCAAACCCCAAGTACGCCTTTACTAAAAAATAAACAACAGGTAAAAGCAACTTTGTTTCCAAGCACTAAAGCTAGAATCGGCTTGCAGCCCACGTGGTAGTGAAGCAAATAAAATTGTATAATTATCAGTTATTGTTCAGAATGTCCGCTTTGACAATGGCCGCCGAACTATTGTCCCGATATGTAAACAAGGGAACGTTTGAATTATTCAAAAGGGATAGATAGGTACTGCGAATGAAATCACGGTGCGTCACGGCCGTCCAATTTGTGAAATGTTAAATTTGATTGGCTAACAATGGTTACATTGGATTTGTTTTCATCGGAAACATTGTGAAGTCGCTAGTCCTACGTACATATATACACGAATAACGTCTATATCTCCATGTTGGCGAGTTATTCCGGTCTGATCCACGAGAACCGATACCCTGGTGGATCAGATATATTTCAATTCACTTTTTTATTCCGATCGAATCCCCAAGAACGAATTTGTAGGGAATCAGATATATAAAATTATAGTTTATTCCGTTCTGATCCCTCGAGTCTCTTTTTGGGACAGTGTCAGCTCGAAAATATATGTCCCGCACACATTTTCTTTTTTTAGAATTTAGCCGTTCGGTAGTATTCATGTAGTATTTATGAGACTTCCTGGTAGCGAAAATATAAGGTAGAATAGGCCAGCCCCGACTCATCCCATGGGTGTCATAAAAGTCGACTAAGGGAGATTGCCCGGTGTAGACCAATAAGCACCTTGAGGCACCCGAATGGTGGAGGGCAAACCACCAACAACGGCATACCAAAAGAGGGTTGGTGATAGGCAGGCGGCCGGCTGTAAAACCTAAGCCAAAACCTTGAGCAGTATGGTTTGTAATGTTGTTAAATACTCTCTCTGTTCATCGATCTCGCAAAGTAATAATCCCTTTTTTAATGAAGGTTTTAATGAATAACATTAGTAGGAGGATCGCCGCTTGAACTAAAACATGAGATTTGTTTTTAGTTCCAATATTAAATTCTTCTTTGCCCAAAGCTTAAAGGCCGAGGATTCTGTAGAACAACGGCAACATCCCCACAGTAAGCTTCCCGAAACGAGATATAATAGCCGAGTCTATAACAATCCCTGGAAAAACACATTGGTCGCCCCCGTCCACTCGCGCAAGCTACTGAGCTCTCAAAGACACATTATCGGCAAAGATAGTCATATTTCTTGCTTCATATCCATAAGGATCACAGAAAGCATAATCTAGAATTTACTCTACGCGCCCACATATCATTCTCTGAGCGGAAACAAAGACTAATGCAATGCAAAGTGTGTAGAACTACCGGTCATTACGGCTTAATTCATTAATTTTTATGCACCACCGAATGCTACATTGTGGACTCTAACCCGTGCGGTATAAGGGCTAAAATGTTCGTGTGTCTGCCAACTTTGCGCCGCAAGCCAACTTCTGTGTTCCAAAAGGGGTTGTCATAGAAACTGTAATGTAGTGCGCGCGCATCACGCACACAGACGCGTTGACGATACACACGCCCGCGCAGTCTCCCCTTAGCGCGGGAGCGGGACGGCGCTAGAGTACAGTCAAGGGGATAATAATATTAAAAACTTGCGAGTCATTTGTTTAATTAATTATTATAAATATTAGTTAATAATTTTAAAAATTAGTGCGTTGTTTTAGATTATCTTCTAACTAGAATTTTCGGAAAGAATTTAAGCGTGCAAGCAAATTATATAGAAACTATTTAATTTATTTTTAACACCTATATAATAATCATTATTATTATTATTCGATTTTAATTTCAACATTATATAAATGTTAGAAAAATTAGTACAAAGATTTTGGTGGTTAGAAAAAGGAATTTCGAAAAATAATTATTACATACATACATACATAATTCACGCCAATATCCCCGAAGGGGTAGGCAGAGGTGAACTAGCACCCACGCTTCGCCAATTAGGCTAGGTCCCATGTAATAGGTGGCGAGCCTATTGCCATTTATCGGGCACAAAAGTCGCAGTACTTTGCTAGTTGGTAGGTATAAGAGGAATGCTGCTGCCCATTCCTCATCACTGATTTATCCTTAGTCGCCTTCTACGACACCCACGGGAGAGGTTTAGGGTGGTGACAATTGTATTCTACTCTGCCGTCACCACACGGCCAAAAATAATTATTATCACATACTTAATACTATTAGAATCAAACAGTTAGAATTTTAGTTAATTCATTAATATAACAAATCTTTAACTGTCGCACTCAGAGACATCAATTTACTTTAATGAGTACTTAATGTCGAAAAAAAACATTTAAATTCTAGATCATAGACCCGGCAAGGATAGCAATCAGTCTTGAATTGTAATTTTTTTTACATTAAAATTTCATTAATGTTAATTAACGTCCCTGAGTGCGTCAGTAAGCCACAAAACAATGCCTAGATATCGAAATCGACATTTCGATAGTAATTTTGTTTATTTGGCACACAATTCAATCCAATTCAATCCAAGATGTTGCAATTATATCAGTATATTTTTTTCAGTAAATAAATGTTTCGAAATTTATTTCGAAATAAATTATATGCCCCGTCATAAAATCACAATTTTAAATATCCCGTCAAAAAACCTGTTAATGAATCATTGGAAATATTAAATTGATAACACATTACATAAAATTGAATGAACAAATATTTATTTCAGTATAATACTAAAATAAGCTTTTGCCTCGCATACTATTTTAAGACATTTCGTTAGGTTAGTGTTAAATACAACTCATTTACCACACACTGTCTCAAACTCCCATATTCGCAATAAAAATTCCGGCCGCCTAGCAAATGTGCGAGCGACTGTACGCGCCGTACCGTCCCTTACAAGTACGCGTGTACGGACACGATTTACCAATGTGTGCGTGTTTTATACCACAGATTCTGCGCGATGGACCCCAGTATTCTGGCAGCCATGGACAAAGAGGCACTCAAAAAGCAGATCGAAAACATGAAGTACCAAGCGTCAATGGAACGCTGGCCGCTTTCGAAAAGCATTGCTGCGTGAGTAAATCCTCTTTTCTAATATTAAAATCGTGTAGTGATGACGTCACGGTGAAGTGATTTGGGTAAGCTCCACCGGGAGCGTCCTGTGGATGGTGTCACGCGATATTGGTGCTTTTTTATTGAGGACTGAGGTATACTATCGCTTATGCGGCTTCGAGGGCGTATTGAGGATAATTTTTGGTTTCACCGCTTTCTGCTAGTTACTCCGAACGCGTTCAATTGTTACAGAATTATTTTGTTGTTTTTTCGAACAATTGTTCTAAGAACGGCAGTTTACTTATATTTTTCCTGAAAACCAGATATATTTCCTTACAAAACGAGGCGTATTGTGTAACCTTAAATGTTTATTACTCCGTAAAGTAAGTAACTACACTCTAATTACCAATGAGCTCCAAAAGAAGACCGAAACACATTTGGCTGTTGCAATTTCAACCATATTCTTTTGGCACGTAGGTGGACTATTATAATCGATTTATTCAACGTGACGTCTGTCGCCATATTTTCCTTTAGTTTGTGTTAAGTGCATAGATTCATATACGGCATACATTTGATTTCTTTAAATGAAGAAGGCTCTTGACCAGTAGTTATTTGTCTATGATCCACATGTAATACAATGACGAACACCAAATAGTATACATTAGAACCTTAACTCATACATTTATTGGTCCCGATACATTTAAAAATACCTAAGTAATGTGTTATTTTCACCATGGCGTGGTAAAGTGATGTTTACATAATTATTCATGCTCCTGAAACATCACTAGTAGGAAACGAAGACGAGTAAATTTGATACTTACTGCTGCACTCAGAGACGTCAATTTACTTTAATGAGTATTTAATGTCAAAAATGTTTATTCAAATCAAGACCATAGACCCGGCAAGAATAGCGATTAGTTTTGAATTGTCATTTTTTGACGTTAAGTACTCATTAACGTTATTTGACGTCTCTGAGTGCGGCAGTAAGTACTATAAAAAAGTATTTAATGGCCTATGATTTTGGTGTCAAAAAACAACAAAAAGCCACGTTCGTGAATAAAAAAAAACTAAACAAAACTAGATATTAAAAATGGTTTTTTAGTGTTTTAAATAATATGAAAGTATATTTTATGTCCGTTTAATATTTTGATAAATAATATGGATTCATTTTTTTCGACCACTATGTATATGAGTCACTTGTGAAATATAAATCAATTGCAAAACTTAAAAAAAAAAATGTCCCATACAATTACTTAAATCAAATTATAACCTACAATACTATTATTTTAACAGTTACTATATAATTCATGGCTGCTTGATTAAAACGGAAAAATCATGAATCATAAACGCTCAATTAGTTCAAAGCCAATTACAGATTATTTTTCCTACTTGTCAATAAGAATGGATATTTGCGCCTATTGAAACATGCGAAAATAGACTTTAATGCTACAGTTACAATGAAAATCTATTTGTATTGACACGTTCGTAGCAGATAATAGGTATTAATATTACACAGGTATTTACCACCCACAGTCGTTATAATAATATAGTCGTCTCCATTGTTCTAGTAATAATTTTTCTAACATATAATTATGTTTAAGTTAAAATCAAAATAGAAAAAAAAAATATTTTACAATTTTCAATATTTAAAACATTTTGATGTTATTACATACTTAAAATCTGTCAAGCCTCTTGATGTACCGAATTGTTAAGTTTAATTAATTAATACACGTTGGAAGCAGGTTGTATTGAAGGAAACTTTGCTACGTTTAATCGATTTTTCTATTTATAAATCATCAATGAAAATTGATAATAATCTGATGATGTAGTTTAGCAACCCAAACATTTATTAAAAAGATAATTTATAATTTTATAATTGACAAAAAAAGAAATTACATACAAAAGAGGTTAGATGATTTTCAAAAAAATATTGTCCAATGAACTCGCAATCCGAGCTGCTGTAGAGGTATCTACAGACAGCCGTTCTGATAACGAATGACGCGGGTTCGATTCCCGCATTGGGACAATAATTTTAAGCAAAACTTTCTGAGTTTCCCTTTTTTTTTCGTTATAATTTTCCTAACATTTATAATTAATAAAAAGTTTAAATAAAAATCTAATCATTAAACAAGAAATGTTCGTTGAAATGACGACTGGTCACTACAATTATAATCCTCACACCCCACATGCCTTGTTAACCGTGCGAAAACCACCCCTGTGTCCTAGTGAATTTGTCCACCAAGCTTTTTTCTTAATTTATTAGGTTTTTACCAACCCTTTATGTAACATTTTATAAAAGCCGAGTTGCTGTTTGGCTCAATATTCCAAATGTACATTTTCATGTATAGGCCTTGCATGAGGATAAAGATAGTTCTTCATTGTAATTAGTATACAAATTTTATTTGTATATAATTTATTTCCATGCCGTGACGTGTCTGCAGGGCAGAATACAATTGTCACCTCCCCCAATCTCCCGACTAAGGGTTCAGACTGCGACGAGTAATGGGAAGCAGCGTTCCTTCTTTACCACCTAGCAATATATTATGTGCTCGATAGATAGCAATAGGCTTGCGACCTCTTACATGGTTGATTGCCAGTTATCCCTGTCATAAATTCACACCACGAGTGTAGTAAGGCAGATTGCCCGGTTTACACCAATAATATTAAATATCTTGGGTCCCATGAATGGTGAAGGGTAAACCACCAACATCAGTACACCCAAAGAGGGTCGTTGTAGGCACGCGGCTGGCTGTAAAACACCAAAAACTGTACAGATTGGAATGTTGTCATCCCAATCTCTGTTTATTTGTTCTCTCGATATAGCCCTTTCCTTTCCGTAACTTTTTTTTTTGTATTTATGTTCATTAATTTTTCACCCATCCGCTGTGATCGTTAGGAATTAAGTGGATGGCTCGACCGATATGAATGTAAGAGGAAGCATACTGCGCCGACTCCAGATAGCTTGGGAACTTATAGGGTACTTGTTAAAATAATTGTTTATCTTCGATTATTTCATCATCATCATTATCAGCCCTTTAATGTCCTTGCTGTTGGAGATCAGGCCCTCTCTATGGTTGGATGAAGGCCCATTCCTTAACCCATGAAGCGGGATTTTTCTTCGATTATACATACATAAATCACCCCTATATCCCCGAAGAGGTAGGCAGAGGTGAACTAGCATCCATGTTTTGCCAATTATGTTAGGTCCCATGTAACAGGTGGCGAGCCTATTGACATTTATCTGGCACAAAAGTCGCAGTACTATTGCTATTTGCTAGGTGGTATAAGAGGAACGCTGCTGCCCATTCCTTATAACTGATTTATCCTTAATCGCCTGGTACGACACCCACGGGAGAGATTTGGGGTGGTGACAATTGTATTCTACTCTGCTGTCACCACACGGCTTTCTCTTATATTGCACTTCGATATGCTTTTTCTTCGATTACACTTCGATAATCGATTCCAGCGATTACTACGATTATTTCACAAATACTAGTCACCATCTCCGTTAAAACTTTCCGCCTCAAATAAAATATTGTTTGCTATACAAAAGTGAACCCGGTATATAAAACAAGTGTTTTCTAATCGGATTAACCAAGTGGGTGTGAGATGATTAAAGCTAACCATCTGCCTGTTTAAATATAGGTGTAATGGCCGTATCGATGTTTAGATTAATCACCTATTCTGGTGTTCAGATATTTATAGATGTCTTACTGCCGCACTCAGAAACGTCAATAAACTTTAATGAGTACTTAATGTCAAAAAAATTTTTGCACCCCTTATTTCCATTGAAAGCTCTTCTGTATTACCTTTGTATATCTAATATATGTTTGGTAACCAATCCAAAAACCTAGTCCCTATAAGCTACAGGGACAGACAACGACTCCTACTTAAACGACAACTTAAATCAGAATCCGGCAAACAGACGAGTAATCGAAACAAATATTTGTTTACAGTAAATAGAAACAAATATTTACAATAAACGGAACTTGTATCCGCTGTATCGGAACGCCCAATAATTACGGCAGCCAGTCTCCCCGAATCGCACGTGATCAATTATTTCTCTCATTTTGAGCAATGACGCCCGCCGTGCTCGAGAACCGGGCACTTTGTCGAAACTGCTGCGTCATCCCCGCCGTCTATTGAATATCAATTTGTGTAATGGAGAATGAAGCGAAGGGAAACACTGTGTTTCCAGTTCTCCTCGGGGATAAGAAAATATTCTCCTCTCGCTCCAACTCGCAACTAAATGCCGAGACAAAACACTGTCGAGTGGGGGAGAGAGATTTTGTCCACTTTCCGTGCTAGGGCTACTGAAGAGGAATGTTTTTCTGGCCTTTGTGTTGCGAAGCCATATGTATATATTGGCTTGTTGAGCGTCTTGGTGGTTCGGCTGCGATCAATCATGTCGTCCGAACCTTATTGTAAAGAAAATTGAAGACAGATTTTTTCTATAATAAGAAAATTAGTCGTGTGGTGATGGCGGAGCAGAATACAGTTGTCACTACCCACCCCATCTCCCCCGTGGGTGTCGTTACAAGGCGACTAAGGTAAAGATACGATGAGTAATGAGCTGCAGCGTTTCTCATAAGCCCCCTATGTACTGCGATTTCCGTGTTAAATCTTAAATAAACTAAATTAAACAAATTACCTACTTAATTCATCATCACCAGCCCTTCAATGTCCCCACTGCTGGTCCCCACCCCTATGGATGGAAGAATATAGGGAGATTGGGCCACAACCCAGAACGCTGGCCCAGTGTGGGTTGGTGGGTATTCACGACTGCAGATGCAGCCGGGACCAACGGCTTAACGTGCCTTCCGAAGCACGGAGGAACTCGTGATAGTAAATTTTTGGTCACCCATCCAATGACTGGCTGTTGACCCAACAAGATTTACATATTCTGTCTTTGTCTAAAGAATGCGCTCTCTCTCTCTCTTGCAAACAAAACAACACCTCGGTATCCGACTTTGCAACTCAAAAGGGCATAAATTTTAAATTCATACCAACTTACGCTCCTCACTTTGGTGGAATTTGGGAGGCAGGAGTGAAATCCGCTAAAATAATGGCGGTTTTGATAAGCTGTGAAACGTGTCACCTGCTAATAAATTAATTAAAATAGTAAAAAGTGTTTAACTTGCTGCCCACGACCTACCACAAAGACCCTAACACCGGCCTTAGAGAAATTGCTTAGTTTACGCAATCGCAGGCCAAGCGCGCTGTGCCACTGCGCTAGCGAGCTCCTACTTAATTAATTCTCATTAATGTTTGTAGTCTGGCTGCTTCAGTAGGACTAATTTTCCACTTGACTAGGCCCAATATGAATTCACTCCACTTCCAACCCAGACGTTTATTAGTAGCCATAACATCTACAAATACCTACTCCAATACCTTCTCGATGGCATCGATAGTATTGCATCTGAACAATGCTTGGATACTGTAAGTAATATTATTATGATATCTCCCGATCTACCTAACGTAATTGGTATTGAGAGAACCTGATAGTCACTATTTTCATTTCAATTTTAACATTATATAAATGTAAAAAAATTAGTTCAAAGAATATTGTTAGAAAATGTTCGAAGCTATAATTAAAGTCTTGATGCGGGAATCGAACACGTGTCCTCTGCAATCCGGTAACCACTATATTTCTTTATATTGGCAGAATTTTTCAAGTAGGCGTTGATTGCAGAATACAAAAATATGAGGAACAGCGAACAGAATTCGTTCTTTATTAGCGACACTACACTACAGTGTTTTTGTCTAAATCAACGGGTTCAATTCCAGGCGAGGAATATTGATTTTTCAAGAATCCAATGATGCAGTTTTAGTTTAAATCAAAATCGGGCCTGAGGTTTCTTTGAGTACTTTTCGCTGTTCCTCATATTTTCGGATTTGGACAACCACGCCCGCTTTTGATAAATTCAGCCTGCAAAGGTATACTTAATCCGAATTCCTTCATTATCAAATTTATTAACCCTTCCATTAATCGAATTGATGGGGCCTCCCATTCGATTCTAATGAAAACCGAATTTCGCTTCCTCTCGATCCTAAGTTTTCTGCAAATAAACCCGATAAAATTCGATATAAAACATCAACCCGACAACTGACTGAGTGCTCCAAAACTTTCGGCCAGAAAATGCTTGGAAATGCACTCCGATCCCTCTATTTACTAACGGATTCTGTTACACACAAAAGTTCTCTTGCACGCTTTAAAAGATCATGTCTACCGTCCTATGCCGACGGATAAAACCAACTTTCCTTGTAATGCCCGTGGAATACCAAGTACGCCGGATATCAAATAACATAAAGTTTTCCATCCAGCTCTTGGTGAATTTTCTGAATCTGACTATGGCTCTGACAGTTTCGCGGATGTTTTTTGAACGCTAATTGGCAAACCTTGTAAAGCCAGTTTGAATTAAACTTTCATATTATTATAATAGGTACGGGTTTTTTGAAGTTGATTTACAGCACGTAACAGAAATAATGCACACTTATTATAATTTACTGCCGCACTCAGAGACATCAAACAACGTTGATGAGTACTTAACGTCAAAAATGACAATTCAAAACTAGTCGCTATTTTAGTTAATTGACGTCTCTGAGTGCGGCAGTAACTGCCGCACTCAGAGACGTCAATAACGTTAATGAGTACTTAACGTCAAAAAATGACAATTTAAAACTATTCGCTATTCTAGCCAGGTCTATGGTTTAGATTTGAATGAAATTTTTTGACGTTAAGTACTCATTAACATTATTTGACGTCTCTGAGTGTGGCAGTTAGTCTTATAAAAACTTAAAACCTTAAACCATGATTTAATAAATCAAAATTGTTTAATTAATTGTAGAATTTTCCATACATTTCGCTATACTGACCAAACTTGTAAATTCAGGGTGCTCGTTATTTATGTTACATGTTGTAAAATTTAAAGTTACTTGTTTAGTTCTTGTTCCTCATGTTATAAACAAACAGCTCTGTCTGACCAAATTTCAGACAGAAGACATTTCACTGAATGAATCTGTAATCACAGACAACGTTGCTCACGATAATAGTTGACGGTTCAGACGGGAGATATTTCATTATACTCGTCATGATTTCTTATCATAAATGATACAGTAAGGCATCAAAGCCAGTAGTGAGTTCCCACGCTTATAGAGTCATTAATTCGTCACTCATGCGATGTGGATTTACCCATAGAAAACTTACTTTTTCTACATCACAACGGTACAAAAGTTTCACACCTTTGTTTCAATCGCTGTAATGTTGAAATCTATAATTGCATGTCCAGTTATTGTAGGGAAAGGGACTGCAAGAGGTTATTATGAGGAAATAATTAATATTATCTAAGGTTGAGTTAACACATGCCATATACATTTATACACCACAGTTTAACAACACGTCAGGCTTTCACAAAATCTTCTCAATTGACTTTGTGCTTTATTGCAAACAACTTAATGTTGACAATCGATTGTATAAATTTTATAGTTTTGGTAGTTTGAAGTGCTGTTTACTGTACAGAATGTAACATTTTACGTTATTTTTCGCTCCCATTCCAGCATTTTAGTTTAACCCATGATCATTTTAAGCGGGAACCCAGTGAAACTCCTTTTAACAGTATGCATTATCTCTTAACAACACAAAAGGTGCCTCCGTTCCCAACCGAGCGGAAGCAATCAGATAAAGAGCAAGTTTAAACTGTTTCAAAACGAACTCCAGTGGATCGAAAGCGATCTAAAGTCTCAAGCGATTCACGTATAGTAATAATTATTTTAGTTAGTTTCCACGCTCGAAGTTCAGTAACGCCAAATTTACAATTGAACTTTCTGAACTGTGAAGGTTGACTGTTACCTTTACATAAACACTGTATCCGGCTTGCGAACTCTAATTGATATACAAACATAAGCAATTAAGTATACGTTTGCTTATGAGATAACACCGCTGCACGATCCCGCTTGTTGTGTAACAGCAGCAATTTCATTTATTGAAACCAATTTGCTGAAATTGGAGACGAATTGTAAACATTCAGCATTTTGTGAAGCGCCAGTATTTACTGTAAGTTCATTTGAATATTTTACGAAATTAGATCTTCTGCTCAGCTCTAGAGAATGGGAAATAAATTATTGAGTACCTAACAAGTTCATTTGAAGTTATAGAAATATGTAAATGCAATTTTTTTACAGTAAATCTTATTAAATTGATTTGCCTTTAAAAATATAAGTCCCCATATTATAATTTTGATATAACATTATTCTAGAATTTTGATTTATATAATTATTATTCATTGAAATAAATATGACGCAAAAAATATTTAGCCTGGGTTATCCCATAAGAATCACCATATTTTTGCTGATTGCTTGTTTTGACATCATTTCTGATATCAATAATGTGAGATCTATTTCTAGATCCGTTTGGTTTATTCTTTTAATGGAATTGGACTAGAGGTATAGCTTCTGCAAAGCTTGTTTTCTGTAGAAAAAGAAACACTAAATAACAAATCCGCAGGATGAAATGCCTGAAACAATAATAAACAATATCAGTAGTTAACTACCGACCTTAATACACTTGGGCTGTTAAATTAATTATTCAGTAGCGTAAATATTAGAGAACCGGTGTAAGTATTACTGTTTACGAAACTTCGTTGTTGAGTCGCGATCGTAAACTATAATTTCGTTACTAGTATTTTGATAAGCGTCCAATAAGCAATATTAGCACTTACTGTTTCAAATTTCCCCTGCGCAAGAAGGAATGAAATATCATTTTTATTCATTCCATTTGAATAACAAACACATTTGCATAATAAATGTATACATTGTTGAAGTATAATGCTGCAGAGAATTAGTTCTGACTTATAACAATCATTTTCCAAGATTTTTATCGCCAATTTTATTATGCATGAAGTCCCGTCTTATCCCTCTAGCTACTTTAGTAGCCTGGGGATTTTTGTTACTTAACGCAGATTCGATTCACAAAACGAATTTATCTTAGCTCTCTCTGTTTTAACGACACTTTGAAATGAAACACTCGAATGGTTTAAAAATAAGATTACCAGATACAATCGTTAAAATACTCTCCGAAGATACTGCATAGGATACATTTTTCGGTGACTAAGCAAACAACAAATTGTTTATTTCGATGGTTGTATCTTCTATCTATATAAAAACGAATTGCTGTGCGTTTGTCTCGCTAAAACTGGAGAACGGCTCGGCCGATTTAGCTGATTTTGGTTTTGAAATGATTGTCTTGGGCCAGGAAAGGCACGAAAGGTGATGGCTACGGTATAATTTACATGGCATAACAACGTATGCCGGGTCAGCTAGTTATTTATAGATTGTCAACCATAATACTTACTACCTATTAAAAGCAGCGCTTGGTACTGAACCAAGTGTAGGCTTACCAAACATGACAACACTTACCTTCGCCAGCCCGACTCTCTTTCTCTGCCCAACTATATTTGGTAAGATTCTGTGTTACAATAACATTCCTGCGCGGTCCCTATTCATTGCAACGGAAATATTTTCTCAGTAATCTTAGTAAGTGAATTTACTCACTGTCTTGTTAGCGATCGTCATGCGATCGTCTCAATTTTGACTTGCGTCAAATTGAATGCACCCCTCTTGCTGCCGCACTCAGGGACGTCAATTAACTTTAATGAGTATTTAATGTCAAAAATTTTCATTCAAATCTAGACCATAGACCCTGCAAGAATAGCGACTAGTTTTGAATTGTCATTTTTTGACGTTAAGTACTCATTAACGTCAATTGACGTCTCTGAGTGCGGCAGTAAATGTTGTTATTCTGAGTTCATTGTATATTTGAATTAGGATTCTCTTTTCGATCTCAACGAAAAAGTTCCAGTATCCAAATATTCTATTGGAGGGCCATCAACTATGAAATTTATCGGTCGTTCGCATTCCTCTGATTGCCCCTTCAACAGAAAGCAGAGTCTCGCCGATATCTCTCAAGACACACTTCGGAATGTCAAAGGCCTTTTTTGCCTCTCCTCAGATACAATTTGCGTAAACAAATTTTTAATACAAACTCGAGTGTTATCGAATCGGGGATCCTATACTTGCACCAGCACTACCAATGTGAAATAAAGTCTGATTCTAATTTGAATAGGTTCATTGAAATTCGAGAAAATAGGAAATAGTGTCGGGACCCGACTTTCAACACCCTGTCTGTTCAAGTCCCGGGTCCCGGATCCACAAAATGTCACTTCCACAGACGAGAGGATAACCAACTTAACTTCAAAACAATGACGTATTTTTGACAACTTCTCTTACATTTGACACGACCGCCGACATGCTGTTTTGCTTTAATACTTCAGTTCATTTTATATTCTTCTTCTACCTGCCATGTTCCGAGTCTATCTGGGGTCGGCGCAGTATGTTTCCTCTTCCATTCATTCATTCATATGTCAGACGTCATCAAGCCATCCACTCCCTTTTGATTCATATCATCCATCCCACCGTCAAGGTGCTAGTGATGAACGAATTTATAGAAAAGAGACGGAACGGACCATGTCCAGAGACCCATGAACGGAGAGAGTGATTAGAATGACAACATTCCAGTCCATACTGCTCAAGGTTTAGGCTTAGGTTTTACAGCCTGCCGCCTGCCTGACACCAACCCTCTTTGGGTACGCTGTTGTTGGTGGATTCTTCCACCATTCGGGTGCCCCAAGGTGCTTATTGGTCTACACCGGGAAATCTCCCTCAGTCGACTTTTACGACACCCATGGGATGAGTTGGGGCTGGCCTATTCTACGTAATTTGTTCGCTCCCAGGCCAGCATAGAAGGAGCACAAGTTCATTTTATATTCTATTCACTCAAATCGATTATGGCCACTTGTCGAGAGTTCAGAATAATAATAGAGATAATAATTGTCTGAAGTCTGAACACAAATTCGCTTTTTACTGATTATTATAATATTGTTTAATGTGCCGGGATATTGTCCGCTTTAATAATTCAGTGGGCCCCAAAATTCTCTCTGACATTTGAACGACAATTATCTTTGGCTTCTACAATATTTTCTAAAGTGGTTTAACTCCTTCCTCCGAAGTGTCGTTCGAACTTGGTAAAAGTTTGATGTGACTCCGCTCAATCGTAAGGCGTGGAAACTCTAGAACTCCCTGGGGAGATGACAGAAACCGTTTCGTAATTAGTGTTTTGATGGACGTTTCAATATTAGGTTTAATTTTGAGTGTTGGCAGTTTCTGGGTATCATTTTGGCTATGGCTGTGAATTCTGAATTATTTACTTGAATTATTTTGAATTTGAATTTGCGGTCGTCCTGCTGTTGTATGACAATAAGCTTTCTCTACCTCTTCTTCTTGTCTTATTCCCAGTATATCTGGAGTGAGCGCAGTATTTTTCCTCTTCCATTCATATAGGTTAGACGTCATCAAGCCATCCACTTCCTTCGAATCATTATCATCCATCACATCGGAAAAGTGCTTGTGATGAATCTATGTTAGAAAAGAGACGGAACAGATTGTGTCAGTCAAGAGACCGATGAACGGAGAGAGTGATTGTAATGACAACATTCCAATCCATCCGATCCAAATAAACTGGCGCATACGCGTTAGGCGAGTTAAAGACGTAATTTATGATATTGTATTGCAGTGGAAGAGGATCTCGATGGCACAGTTACTTACTTACTGTGATTTCTTAAGCTGATTATTTAAGAGATGACAAAAAAATATGTGTGTGCTTTTGTAAGCAAGTTATGACGTTGGTCCTGGCTGTATCTACAATCGTTAATAGTCGTTAATAACCAATCCGCACTAGGCCAGCATGGAGGCTTATTCTGGCAAAATCTCTATATTTTTCCATACATAGGGAATGCCTGTGCCCCAGCAGGGATGATATAAAAGACCATAATGATTACAATGGAATTTTTAG
The DNA here is from genome assembly GCA_963931975.1 of Cataclysta lemnata. Taxonomy (NCBI): domain Eukaryota; kingdom Metazoa; phylum Arthropoda; class Insecta; order Lepidoptera; family Crambidae; genus Cataclysta; species Cataclysta lemnata. The sequence continues at coordinate 14,623,135 of OZ008348.1, forward strand.
GGACGATATAAAGTCCCATGATGATAATATTTGATATTTTGTACTGCTCCAATATTAACTTATATAATGCATAAATAATGTGAACCATATTCGCACCGAGTCACTAATCTACGGTTTAGATAATGCTGGAGTAGCAATAAATCGGAGCTATCTTATCGATCCACTAAATCGGACGTGAAAAGCTCTCGAATGATCTCCGAGAACGGATCATCGATACGTTCCGACCTCGATACGTGAACTGATTTCGCAGATTTATATCTTCCACTATTAACAATCCTCCAAAATAGCTGTTGTATGCAAAACCGGCACGAGGAGTGGTTGCAAGAATGACGGGACCAAGACCATAAATATTCCGTATTGTCATAACGCTAGGAAGTTCAAAAGTTTTGCTCAGAAGTTAAGTAACATTCGGTGTTTAGTTTTATTTATATTTATCAAATTAGTGGCATCGTAAACCCGAGGACGCGCAAAATTACTGGTATTTTTTTATGTCAGAGAAAAAACACATTATTATATAATTAATGCCATAACTGCTCGTAAAAATACATCTTATCTCATAAAATATTCAATTATAGTTATACATTGATTTTGCAGAAACATTCATATTAATTATTACAAAACAACACAACGAAAATTTACCTGTTTACAGAGCAGCCAACAACTAATTATATTTCCTTATGCCTGCCTACTCCATATGTCGTATTCTCCTTATTAGAATATTGTTCGAAGTTTGTGTTTGTGTTGATTTCGGTTAGTATTATTTTAAGTTTCAACAATACAAAGAAATATTATTTAAGATCGTTTTACTCTCAACACCTTTACATGGTCCAAATAATTTCATTCCGCTTTCAAAAGTTTCTCTTGTAACATTATAACTGTGAGATTCACCTTTTCGGTGAATAATTGTTCGGCCAAACCTTTTTTTATAGATATTTAATATACACCCTGTATATATAAATATAAATTTTTTGACATATAAAAATATAATATTTATAAAATACAAATATATGTCAAAAAAGGGCTGCCAGGGTGTATATTAAATATCTATAAAAAAAGGTTTGGCCGAACAATAATTAATTGAGGTTTCTTATACCAACCTCCTATATAGTCTGATTACCTGACTACTGTACTATTCCAGAGTTAAATTCATTAAATTCTATGCGTCCAACCCTTTTCTTTGTTATCACGCCAGCTTTAATATCTGGTTCAATTACTTTCGCAATCTAATCAGGTGCTCTTAAGATCAGTCACTCAAATGACATGTGTACCGGAGATTTCAACAATGCTTGGAAGCTGGTTAACTGGCTGTGCTCTTGCTTGGTCGTAATCCGTTTTAGGAATTTTTACAATAAGGACGCGGGGCTTATGTCATTGTAAGTACGCGTCTAATGAGATTTTCTCCGGGTCATTGGTACTGTGGATGGCTTCGTCTACCTGATATATGTAAGCCAATGCGACCTAGTTCTGTTGTAATTGCGAGAGTAGCAAACATGACATGTGAAACTGATGAAACTTATCCGTCTGCTTATGAACAATAAAGGACAATCAGACAAGGACACACATATTATATTGCTTGCAAAACAGACTAATCAGTCGTTACTGATTAGTATAAACGTCTGTTAAAGGTATTATTACCGGTATCAGTGCCTGTAATAAATTCGATTGATTTCAAATTTCGAATTTAAGATTTTTTTTTTATTTTATATTTCCCGTTAAAATGAATTAGGCTGCTGGCGTTCTTTAAGCTATTTTGTACTTTAGATCTATTTCAACTGAAACTACTGCTATTTCCACTGTTCTTGAGGCACTGATCTTATTTATTTGTAATTCTAAACATTGCGAAGAATTAGATCTTCGTAAATATATAGGTATGTACCTTTTTATTTTCTTATACAATATCAACCTGTTTACACCATGTTGGAATTGATTTCAATAATTCTTTAATGTGATTCAAGTATTCATTAGGAATTTAATTACCAACAAATCCAAATCTTCAAACAAAGCTTAATTATATCCTAAGTACATCAAATTACCATTCAAAGGCCCTTTGAAATTAGAGGCAGTATAATATCGCCCTTCGTGATAATTGGTAAACATACCTACAATATGTAATTAATGTTATTTCTCCAATAACCGTTTGATCAGTGTTTCTATTAACATTTCCACAAGCAAGCTTACTTAATTAACTGCGGATTCACAGATGTATGTAATTAATATTATGTTCCACGCAGTCGTATGGGAAAAGATATAAATAATGTATCACTGACACAATAATAATATTATCTCCTAATACATAAGACAAACATTATAGTAAAACTAGCTGTTCCCGCAAATGTTGTTTTGTCCTTATCACCTAGGGCTATTAAAATAGTCTATGACCTATTTTGAGACCTACCAAATATACACAAAAAAAAATCATGGAGGAGTTCTATACCAAACACTCAGACAATATGACAAATTTGCAATAAGCCTCACCTACCTGTATTTACGTACTGAGTAATGTACGGAGTTTACAAAAATGTGACGAATTAACTTTTAAGAATTGAGAAAAAAGATCTTTAGTTTGATTAATCAGTTACATACTAATAGAATGTTTCACGGTGCATGGTACATAACAATCGTGAATTTAAAAATAGTCAAAATACCGCGTGCTATGTGGTGACTGCAGAGCAGAATACCTACATTGGTAACCAACCCAAACTCTGTGTCTGTCTCAGTGTCTTCGTGCACGGAGATAATATAATTTTTGGTCACCCATCAATTACCAGACTTACCGAACATTAGGCAATCGCAGGCCGAGCGGCAAGACATCTGATGGCTGTGCAACAAAGTTCATTTTTAGAACATAATAATTATGAGACCGAAACATTTTTAATTTTTCTTATTTTTAAATTTCACCTAAAAATTACCCTTATTCAGAAACTGTCAAATGTGTACCAGAACTTGGTGCTACAAACGAAGGCGGCATTTCTCGTGATGGATTCGCTCGTGAGAAAAGTTTCCTGGAAAAATAGGGGAGCGTTATGGGGGAGTCAATATTTGATGTGCCATCTGTTCGCCGACACAAGCTTCCCAGGGAGGCTCTTATGTAAGGTTTCTTGCTTAAGTAATGTTTATGTCAAAGTCACTATTTCAGTGCAAGCGTCCGTTGTAGGAAGCATTTGACAGCCGATGTGACATTAACGGCCCGTCACAGGACCGGACTCAGGCTCGAGTTCACCAATACGTAAAACAAGCGATTAAAAGATAACCTTTAGTTTTTGACAGTTCTTCCATACAGTAAAATGTCAAAAACCTATGTTAAAATATTAATCACGTGTTGAAACGTTGGTGAACTCTGGCCTAACGGTGGGTTACAATATTCTATCTACTGTTAAAAATAATCTTACTAAAGTTTAGTTAGCTGGCATTTTTTATATATAACGATAAACAACAGAAGTTACTGTTGACATTTTATATACCTACTGCCGAAATTAAAGTGACGCATTTTGAAATTTGACTGATATTATTTTTTTGTAGAGTAATTATTTTTTTCACGTTTATAATCATGTTCAAATAGAAAACAAATTTATTATCGCCAATAGAGGATTTCTTAATCCCACGTCCGCATTCATAATTATATATGTATGCACCAAGCAGAGGTGAATTAACACCCACGTTTTCCCAATTAGGTTAGGTCCCACGTAATAGGTGGCGAGCCTATTGCAATTTATCGGGCACGTAAAATCTCACTAAATTGATGTCCACATTCATACTAGTACCAATGTACGGTCGCGGTCAAAGAATGCTCACCAGGTTTGAAATTAGATTTTTTATCACACTATTTTCACTAAAGGTCACATTTAGAACATGTGACCTAAATATGTGCATGCAATTGTGATCCATAACGTGGTAAACATTCCCTGTCCCAGATTGTACCTAACTACCTATTGATCAACATTTGACTTCCCAACATCTGCATTTGGTTCTCGTAACAAAAAAACTCCACCATAAAACCACCAAAGACAGCGGTTTCATTGTAACAGTCGGAACGAACACGCGGTTCCCGACAACGAAACAACAAGACGGTATTGAATTACTCGTTGCCCCGTTAACCTTATTACGTATTACAGTAACTAACATACGTACAGAGTGTTTGTTGCATAGTATCACAAGCGGGCACTAACTGCCGCACTCAGAGACGTCAATTCTCGTTAATGAGTACTCAATGTCAAAAAAATGACAATTCAAAATTAGTAGCTGTTCTTGCCGGCTCTATGGTCTAGATTTAAATGATTTTTTTTGACAGCTAGTACTCAGTAAAGTTAATTGATGTCTCTGAGTGCGGCAGTTAGCCATGGTAATTTAACGTCGTTGTCAAACCATAATATGCTATGTGCAAAAACTATACTTTTGAGATAGTACATAATAATATTCACAAAAAAACATGTTTGACAATGTTCTAGCCGCTGCACATAGCATATTTTTTTAGAGGTCGTTATCCGACGAATATTGCTCATAAGCGCATAGCGGTATTTTCATACGATAGATAGGGCAGTGAACTACCAGCTAAGTTCAAAATGTTGGAATATTAAAAAAGTAGACAATGTAGGCCTTTTAACGGTAGCTTTCTTTCGGGAAGCCCAGCACTCATCCGGGATACTTATTTGTCGCACGCTTTTATGTCTTTCTTGTTATATTTGTGTGCATTTAGGGCCTGTTTCACAATCGACAGGGAATTTCTGGGTAGCTTACTTGGCAGTTCAATAATAATTGACATATTTCATATTACAAATAAATAAATAAATATTACATACATACATAAATCAGGCCTATATCCCCGAAGGGGTAGGCAGAGGTGAACTAGCACCCACGTTCCGCTAATTTTGTTAGGTCCCATGTAATAGGTGGCGAGCCATTTGCCATTTATGGGGCACAAAAGTTGCAGTACTATTGTTAGGTGATATAAGAGGAACGCCGCACACGGGAATGATTTGGGGTGGTGACAATTGTATTCTACTCTGTCGTCACCACACGGCTAATAAATAAATAAATATTACAACTGTCAAATGATCTGCCAAGTAAGCTATCCAGAACTTATCCGTCGATTGTGCTTCAAATGGCACGTTAAGCCGTTGCTTTGTCCCGGCTGCATCTGCTGCGGTTGTTAATACCCACCAATTCGCTCTGGGCCTGTGTGGTGGGTTATGGCCCATTCTCCCTATTTTCTTCCATCCATAGGCAAGGTCTGTGCCGCAGCAGTTGAGACTGTTAAGGGCTTGTAATGTGGTAACCATCATCATTATCATCTCCTCCCTTAATGACCCCACAGCTGGGACAAAGGCCTTCCCTATAGATGAAAGAATATAAGAAGATTGGGCCATAATCCATCACCCATTAACGACTGCAGGTGCAGCCGGGACCAACGACTTAACGTGCCTTCTGAAGCACGGAGGAACGCTTGATAATAAATTATTGGTCACCCATCCAATGACCGCCCTTGGCGAACATTGCTTAGTTTACACAATCGCAGGCCAAGCGCGCTATGCACTGCGCTAGCGAGCTCCTCAGGGTACATAATATTCCACACATAAATTTGTCCCCAGCCTTATTACACATTATATTACTAGTTAGTTACTCGGTTCGGTATGTTGAAGTTCTGTGCGGTTAATTTGTAAATAATACGTCGTGTTTGTACTTACATATTGTAATCTTACTCATCCGGCCTTTGTAAGGAACGCTAATCCATTTACGTCTGCTACGCGGCTATCTTAAGACGGCAGACGTTTAACTAAGTTTCTCCGCAACATCGACAATGCATGATAATTTTAAACCCAACTCCATGTTTAGCCTCGAGATAATAAAATGAGTCTTATTATAGTTAACCCTTCATAGGGCAGTCTGTAGTGTTATACCCAAAGAGGGTTGGTATCTGTCAGGCGGCCGGCTGTAAAACCTAAAACAAAACCTTGAGCAGTATGGTTTGGAATATTGTTATTCCAATCACTCTCTCCGTTCATCGGTCTCTCGACATGGTCCGTTCCGTCTCTTTTCTATTCATTTATTCATCACTAGCACCTTTACGGTGTGATGGATGATATGAATCAAGGGAGTGGATGGTTTGATGACGTCTGACCGATATGAATGGAAGAGAAAACATATGATGAAGAGGGCAGTCTGTAGTAAAATAATTGTCACCATTATTTGTGCCTAAATTATTTTGTAAAAAGGTTCACAAACAATTAAAAATGCATAGGTACCCTATTAAGGTCGATAATACACAGCACAGGACCGCGGTCTTTCTATACCAATACAAAGACCACGAACCAACTGTGCTTTGGTAGATCTTGTATTTAGTCTGAGTTCTGCTAGAAACTTTGTATTCGTGATTCAGGACTTGCTAACCTCGTTCTGCCGTATCACAACAGTCACAGTCTTCTTCGTTGGTTGACTCAATTGTAATCGTGACCTGTCTGTCGCAATTTTTGCTGATCAACCATTTTTTGATTACTCAAATTTTGTCCCCCAGAGGTACCCCAGAGTAAGGTTGTAAGAAATGCATATCGATATAATAAGTATCGATATGATATCGTATCGACATTTGTTGGAAATATCGCTTACGACATTAAAATTTTCATAAAACATTAATATATCCATGTATCGGTACAATTTCTAAAAGAATATTCTCGATCCATAAATTAGTATATTTATCCTAGCATTCCATAATTAACTAACGTTACGAGGTAACTGAAGTAAATAATAAACTAAGCAACTTTTATGATGAGCTATTAAAATAAAGTAAAAACGTAAATAATTTGGTTAAAAAAATGTCTATTTTAATACCTTTTCGATAGTTGAAATTTTATATTCGATAGATGAATACGATTTTTTTAATTAAATATCGCATAAAATATAAATGCATCGAACAAAGAATATCGATATATCGATACTTTTTCGACAGACCTACCCCGGTGGGTAGCACCGCCATCGCTAATACATTGTATAACGCTAATCATTATATTATACCGTCGCCAAGCCCACTAGATTACAGCTAATGTGATTGCTTGTCTTGACACGGTGTTTATGACATACGTAAATGTAATTAAAAGGCATTAAGCGACACGTTTCACGTACACGAAATTAATATCCTATTTGAAATGATATCAAGGATCAGCTTTATGACTTACTGTAAGTAAATTACATACATAAATCACGCCTATATCCTCGAAGGGGTAGGTAGAGGTGAACTAGCACAATTATGGTAGGTCCCATGTAATAGGTGGCGAGCCTATTCCCATTTATCGGGCACAAAAGTCGCAGTACATTGCTATTGCTAGATGGTATAAGACGCTGCTGCCCGTTCCTCGTCATTGATTTATCCTTAGTCGCCTTGTACGACACTCACAGGAGAGATTTGGGGTGATGACAATTGTATTCAACTCTGCCGTCACCATACGGCATTACTGTAAGTGCATTCTGAAATAGCTCTTAATGTGTGCTGATTAGATGTTATTGTGTGTAGGACTTCAAATTTCAATTGTAATGTTCTGGTGATTTGGATGGATTGGTTATGTTATGCTAAGAATGAAAAATATGATGAAAGCTATTGACAAAATAATGTTAGGTCTGAACGTAGGAGAAAAAGACCAAAGAAGAGATGGATGTATTGTGTAAAAGAGGATATTTTAGCGATAGGTGTGGATGAGAAACTGATGAAGTGGAAAAAAGTTAGTCATGGTTTAAAATTGATGCTAACTCTGTCTTTCATTCAGTAAATAATTTTTAAATATCGTCTAACTTTAGTCAATGTTTTATATTATGGGAGAACTTATCTGACTCCTCAGATGACTTTTCAAGTACCTTTTCAATTAATAAAGGACGCAAGTGTTATTCGAAAACAATAATTAACGATCGTCATTAGATAGGGAGGTAGGACTGGAATAAAACGCTGCCGTCTCCAAATGAGAGCAATTACAAATACCTATATTCGTTTAATTAACACATTCACTTTATACGGCTCCCGTAATTCCGAGAGAGATGCCCCGTAATGTAGTAAAACGGGCCACTTCATCTTGTTTGTAGCTCCAATCTGTAGAGGTCCCTGGGGAACGTTAGGGCCTTTCATTAAGGCTGATTTTTCAATACCTATATTTTATTCGTCTGATATTGACGACCAGCCTGGCTAGCATGACCAACCCAACACGATATGATATAGCCATTTGAACATCGCGTTGAAATTACAAAAATCATTGGATTTTCGACATTTCAAAGCGATAAATGGCTATATATTTATGATATAGCCTTGGAGTCTAATTCAATAATTCAATTCAGGTTAATTCAAGTTTTAAAATGTAATTATTTTTGACTGTTCATCGCGATAAATGGCTATATCATATCGTGTTTCGGTGGTCATGCTATCCGGGTAGTTTATTCGAATGGTTAGGGCAACTCGCCCTAATGAAACCTATTGCGTTTGATGTTGCTTTACATAGCAGGAGTAGGTTTTAACACGTTGGCTGCCTAACCGATATACCGATGCAAATGGAAGAGGAAACATACTGCGCCAACCCCAGATAACGTGGGAACAGGGCTGGGAAAAGAAATAGTTAAATAATTAAAATTTTAGTCGCTTAAAGTAGAGCTAAACTAAAGTTATTAAAAACATCATTATTACAGAATAGCTATTTTAAATAAATAACACTCAAGGGCAATCGTTTTATCATACTGGATAAGATAAGATATAAGATAAGATAAGATATTTAGTATTTATATATTATGTATGTAGGTAGAAGTTATTGATTCCAAGCATCTTTGTCATCTAAATAGTCCTGAATTTTATAGTACCCTTTTTTCAGGAGTACATTTTTTATATAGAGCTTAAATTTGTGTAAAGGCAGTTCAGTCTGTGACTGAACTGCTAAAATCTGGAATCCTATTATAAAAAAGTATACATTTACCTACAAAAGTACTTTAAGTTAGCTACTTTGTGTAATCTTAGTCTAGGAAAGGAAAGTTTGTTTTTGTTTCTAGTATTGCATTTATTAATATTATTTGTAGACGTATTGAATGCATTTCAACACTTTCCCGAGCTCATATTTACACGCATGCTTTATATTAACATCAATATCACGAGCGCAAATTCACCAGTCATTCCAGAGAATCCAACGTGAACATCGAATTACTGTTAAATTGCAATCGACGGAATATTTTGCGTTATAAAAACTGCGAGCGGAAAGGTGGCATTCGGTTACTGTAATACAATTACTTTCGCATTCGTTAAAATTACCATGTGGCATAAATGTGGAATGCAAGAAGACGAAATATTATTACCGTGATGGCTTAAAATAATATAAATATTTTTTTATACACCTGTCATCTAGCCCAAAGTAAGTAGCATAAGCACTTGCGGTATGGATAGTCTGTCATCAGATGCGACTTAGGGCACCTAAATCGAAGTATATAGCCAGCTAAGAGTAACGCTGCTGCCTACTCATCACTGTCTTTACCCATAGTCGCCTTGTACGACACCCACGGGATGGGGGCGGTGACAATTGTATTCTGCTCTACCGTCACTGAAATAGCACTGTATTTTTGTTAGGTAGTATTTCTTTCCGTGATTGTTTTCATTCTATCGCAAGGGAAACAATTTGTTACACTCAAACGAAATCTACCCGGGGAATCTTCCCAAAAATTATACAGCATCGGGCCACAAGTTCACAATATCACTGACCATATCTGTCCATATTCCCCGGAGGACGTCCTTTGAAAGGGTTATTTTGAATAAAACACTCGTACCAAAGGCGGAATCAGCATAAAATACACAAATTTTATGTGTGAAAAACAATAATTTTGGCCGGCGCATCTGGGCGTCTGGCCCGTTTCCCCAACTGAATAATTTATCGGGATAACTCTGTGTTTTACTTACTGAAAGAACCATATTTTATTTGAATTGTGGAAAAATCAGAGCTGCTGGGTGTGCCTTGCTTATATACGGCTATCAATGTCCAAATACGAAAATATGTCCAAATACGTCTAAATCTACTGGCTATACGAATATGTGTGACTTACATGATTCATCATTGCAGCCTATTCCTCGTTAAACAATAAGGTAGGTATTTGACATTATATTAGAACAAATATAACGATGCATTTTTATTCCTAGAAAAAGCAATTTAAATGACATAATAATCAATTATAAAAATTGTCTTTTTTAATCTGTTTTTAGAACATTGTCTAAATCGCTATTCGCCATGGAGGCGGCCGTGACGTATGTTAGTAGATAGACGATTTAGTTGATTGATGCCCGTTTTCACCATCAATCCCTATATTTTAAGGGACCCCTAAATAGTTTTAGGTGGTCCTTAATGACATTTTTCGTTTCACCAACACATAGGTGACTCTTAACGCCAAAGGGTACCCCTAAAGTTTGAGGGGCCGATGTTCGGCCCCCTAAAAATTAAGTGACAGTTTTATCGTAATATGTCAAGAACTGAAAATAGTCGATATAAACAAGCGTTGCTATGATACAAAGGTAATAGAGAATTTACTATGAGACCAAGGAACATGCCATACAGCTTTATAAATATTCTATAAAGTGTATAAAATATACGGAATAAATCATTTAAAGATTTTATTTACTTAATAAATAGTTCCCAATATTTTTATTTATTGTATTTTAGTTAATTAACAAAATTATTTCACCTAAAAGGTTATTTTAATATAAAGTACGGTGTTTGTCATCACTAGTCTGTCACTTAGTTTGACAACCCCTAAAAAAGTGTTCCCTAGCTTGGTGAAAACGAATTTAAGTAAAGAGGTGGTTTAGGGGATCACTTTGCTTAGGAGATACCTACTTAAGTAATTGTTTAGGGATTGATGGTGAAAACGGGCATGAGACAAAGGTGTTTTACACTGACACCTATTATCACGTCCAATTTCAGGAGCTTAAGCGCTTGTTTCATAAATACTTGCTGTGAGTTTGTAACTAAAAGTACGATAAGAGGTATAATTTTAAAGTACTAGGTATATATTTTTGCATCGTGACTAGATGTTAAATGTGATTTAGGCACTGTAACTTCTGGAGAATTACTAATTATTTATATACATATCAATAGCTGCTGTAGAATGGCGTATCCGAATAAACAAGGACGAAACAAACGCAATTACTGACCCGTAAACGTCGGGATGTAAAACGAAAACACCTCCGGACATTAAACCGTCAGGGGCTGTAAAGGCCCGGTGGAAAGGCAAAACGCCGTTTTAATGGCAGTCCACGGCGATACTCGATCACGAGTGCGCCTTGTTCCTTTGTAGCGAGCCGTTAAACAGTTGAGTGAAATGGGTGTGATACCTGACTTCGAAAAGTGTAACACCGAATGCCACGTCCCCGTAAGTTTTCTAATACGAATCACGTAACAACGAATGCAAGCCGTCAAGAAAAATGATGTTTGTTGGTTCATATACTAACCTAACCTACTAACCTATGTCGGTAAATAGTATCATTCACAACAATTTCGTGGTGGCTGGCATTTGTTGCTGTGATTCGTATTGGTAAACTTACGAGGACGTGGTATTCGGTGTTACACTTTTCGAAGTCAGCTATTACACCGGAGTGAAATTATGCGATTCGTTAATGCTGATTGTTGAAGAGCGATGTTTTGTTAGAGGAGCTCGCTAGCGCAGTGGCACAGCGCGCTTGGCCTGCGATCGCGCAAACAAAGCAATTTCGCTAAGGCCGGTCATTGGATGGGTGACCAACAATTTATTATCTCGAGTCCCTCCATGCATCGGAAGGCACGTTAAGCTGGTGGTCCCGGCTGCATCTGCAGTCATATGGCCCAATCTCCCTATATTCTTCCAGCCATAGGGAAGGCCCGAACCCCAGCAGTGGGGACATTAAAAGGCTGGTGATGATGATGATGTTTTGTTTGGCTATTTTTCATTTGAAGTTTATACACCGTCTCCTTCTTCTGCCCCTTCCCTTGTTATGGTCGTCATCAATGGAACCAGGTGTGGGATGGGGGTCATGAACCCCAAATTAAAGCTGTGAAACATAATATTTTATAAGAATTAATTTTATAATTAATTATTTTTTTAATATATTTTTGTCATAATATAGTTTTGTATTTTCAATATTGAATTAGTTTAATGTAATACCTATTTTTTACTTATATCTGTTATTATCAAAGTTAAATTAGAACTTGTTGTGACTTGACCATGACTATGTGACCGCCCCAAACCCCCCCTGGCGCCAAAGCTGGATCTTTCCTTGTCGTCATTAATGTCAATGAGGCGTTGTTGGATCATTTACTTACTGAGTTTCTTGTCCGTTCGTCTCAGAACATGGCCTTCTGGTAGTTGACGAACGAAAAATATTGACTATTCCTGAGTCTATGTAATTTTATGAAAAACGGTATTTTTATTGATTTATTAACTATAATCGTTCGTCATTACATCGCATTTTCTATCGAGCAAGGCCATGACGAAAAGGATACTTACTAAAATAATAGCATTAATATAATCCAGATCATGAAAGAACATCGCAATATTTGACTGTGCTTAAATAATAAAATGTTAAATATTGGTCTTTATTGATCGTCCGCCCTACTTCTATTTACGTTATCAATGTTATCTATAAAACATAAACGGTTAAGATTACTGTTGTCTAGATGAGGTTTGTTATGATTAATGGTAAGGTATAATCGCCCTTTTAGTTCGTATACCTTAATCCTAATATTTTTTTATGCTTAGTTGCAGTTCTACTACTTAGCCAGAATGATGTATCATTTAAATATTTATAGAAAGTTTCTGGAACAGTAGATGAAATAAAACACTTCTATTGGACGGAAACTCTCGTAAACCTTTATTTATTTCAACGCTCAACTTTCAATACTCGGGTACAATATATTTGCAGGTGCCAACGTGAACTTTCGGCAGGAGCAATAATTTAATTCAACTTTCCGTATTATTTTGGTATCGATATGAAGTGCCTACTCTAACTTGTCCAATGAAAATATTAATTGGTGCCCAGGTACCGTTCAAAGCTTTGCACCACTAGCTTTTACCCGTGGCTTCGCTCGCGTTGATGTCTTTAAATAGCTGCCAAAGTCATAATCATTAGAAATAAAAATCATAATCATATTATAATTATTTCTTATACCTTGAATGGGGCCATTAAACTTAAAAAAATCCAATATTGAATTTAGCTTATAATACTGAAAACATATTTTATTATGATAATAATTAGCAACAACAAAAATTAATAACTTCAACAATACCAAATGGAAATCTCCCTAGAAACCTAAATTTTCTAACAAATTACAAAATGACAGATGACGCAAGTCAAATAATTTCCTTATGTAAATATTTGTAAGGATCTTTATTACAAAAAAAATACATAGTTTAGTTTACTCGCTGATAGTGTAGCGTTCTACAAAGGAATGAATTTGTGAAACCAATTTATTGGTATTAGGCGTGAAAGCGTAACAAACAAACTGACTTTTGAATTATTAAACAAGTTACCATAATTTCAAGACAAATTTGTCTTTGTTTAAAAATACAAAAAAGCACCAATATCCTGAATCAGTAATTTCTACGTAATGTGTTTTTCCCGTGAAACCAATGTGTGTTTTAATAATTCATTTGTTGTTACAGGATGCGGGAGTATGTAGAGGAAAATGAGAAAAATGATCCACTCATACACGCGCCCGACAAGAAAAACAACCCTTGGGCCGAGAAAGGGAAATGCATCATCATGTAATCATATAAAATTGTAATGTATAAAATATCACCAAGTTCTAAAACACATTCAGTTTAGGCGGTAATGGGCGGAGGAAACGCTTGTCTGGTTTAAATATCACCCACAAAGGTATTGGTGTTTCTCAAGAACATAACTCAAGTCTGGATGATGGAAAACTAGGAGAATCGGATGAGCTATCAAAGTAAATGACACTATCAGACAATATAAAAGAGCATAGCGGCGTAGAACAACAAATTCCATCAGACATTCAATACGTAGTGGAGCCAAAAATTGGGTTCTAATTAGTTCGTTATATTTAGTTTTTGTTCCCGAACAAACAAATCTAGTCCTTATAATTCTAAAACATTGTAAAGGATGTACATTTTGACTGTGCGCTAAGGGGAGTACTTATGAATGTTTTGTTAAAAGGTTAAAATGGTTGTAAATACGTTAAATTTTGTATTTCTAGTAATAGAATGTTCGGACACGAATCGGTATCGGTAGAGGTAACTGGAAAAGAAAATAGTGAGCGCGGTAAAATGTAATTATACAATGTAAATTTATCTGATTTGAACAATGTACGTTTACAACAGATTTTTCATTTTTATTCTATACATTTGTTTTCATTCAATCGATTGCTGCCCCAGGAAGTGTAGGAAATTGAATAGTTTATGCTTTGTTATCCTTGTAACGTTACTCGAAGTAACAAGAGAACCCATGCAGTTCCATACAAATCAAGCAACTTCCTTTTTCATTTTTGTATGGAGTTGCTATGGATTCGTTCACGAACCATTTGAAATAGGCTAAATCCAATTATGACATTTCAATTGGTTTGTTGTAACCCTACTTTATTTAGAGTTAGCGGTTAGAGTAGTCATCAGGGATCAGCTTTGCCATCAAATATTAGTAATAAATGAAAATATACATGTAATAAATGTGAAGGTTCTTTGAGCTCAAGGACCTTTGTATTTGACAAGTGTATAAATAAACTATAGGGTTAAATCGCAAATCACAACTTAACATCTATTTGCTGAGACACAGAAAGCGAGTTGTTTGAGTATAATATTATTGGCAATAAAGAAACCTTCGGTTAAAGTGAGGTGTTAAAATAGTTCAGAAATGTAAATTTAAGGTAACTTGAAAGGTAAAATGTGAAGTAACATAATCTTGTTCGAAACCAGAGTAAGTGTTAAGATGATTTAGGATACTTTTTTATGAACACAGGTACATTCCGCAGTGCCATTATCTAGTAATGCTTCTATAAAATATCTCTTAGCGTTCTTCTATACTCCAGTTTTAAAGTATTTATATTCATCCGCCTCATCATCCCAGTCTTTCATTTAAAGCATAGTTGCCTCTTCTTCATAATCTTCTTCTTCTGCCTTAGTTTTATGATCCCTTCGCCTACATTAAACATTATAATTAATTAAAACTATCAAGTTTAAATCTAGCTCTTGATTAGCTTAGTATAATTCAAAATTAAATTGAGAAACTTACCTAAGTCATTCAAAGTTTACTTATTAAAGCAAACTATCGTAGTTTCCAATAAACTTCTTCTAAATTATGTCTAAGAATTCGAGGACTGGATGCTTCAACTTTTCTCGATTGAAACAAATTATTTGATAAATACTAGCAGAATATTAGATTCAATGGGGAGAAGTCTAAGATATCCAAACCTGAGTAGAGCTATTAATCTAACATTCCATTTAAAAGGATTCTTCTTATCCTAATTTTAAATAAAATAGAAAAATAAACTAACGCACTGTAGTTAATTGTAGAAATAAATCAAATCTAACTTTTAAACTTAAAACTTCTAAAATAATACCTCCTTCCCCTTACCATATCTAGACATGAAGTATGGAGAATCATTCTGGCTGTGAATATTTCCAATTTGTTTCGATGCTTGACCCTTTCCCGTTTATGATCAGTTTGTTCGCATCTTCGGACCTATGCTAGTACCGACAATAATACAATCTACGCAATCACCAAACGGAATTTAGAGCTTCTCCCTAGAATCATTTTTGCATCAATCTATGCCAAATACTCGAAACGTACTTAAGTCAATTCCTTATACGTACTTTTTTATATATTCCACTTTTGTCACAAGCCATTTCATCTTATCTCTCAACTCTACTATCATTTTCTTCATCTACTTCTAATCCATATATAAGTTGAACATTATATTTATCCTTTATTAGTGATAAATAGTGTTAATTAGGGGTTAGCAAATAATTGGTAGACTTACTTATATAAAAATAAGAAACAAAAATCAAAGTTGTTTGTTAATCTATATGATAAATTTGCAATTCAGAGAATTAACTTTAGATTCTAAATAAATGAAATGTAATAGTTTATTTAAATGGTAGCGAATAAAATTAGGACGACGGTTTTGCGGGTGGCAAAGTGGTTCCCTCATTAGGCCCTTGTTTAAATGTGTAAGTGTCCAACGTATCCCGGGGCAGTTACGAGATAATATCATATTAATTTTATTTTATACGTTTTAAATTATTCCGTTTTTATGCTAAGTTTAATACCAAAGATTTCCTTAACATACCAAGTATTTGGATTCGTGCAATGATTTTCTAAATGGGGGTTGAATAAAATAATCATTTTAACGTATTCAATAACTTAGCGTTTAGAGCATTACAGTGTTTTGTTCAACCTTCATGTTATATTTAATATTGTAAGAATTAAACAGTAATTTTTAATGGATTAATCCGAAATTTAATAACTAGCTAAGGGTGATATTGGAAATGATTTTTTTAGAATCAATAGGTTAAGGTATCGTATGTTATTATAATTATGTAATCAGTAATCACTGAAATAAATGAAAATCTGTAATGTGTTCGTTTCTTTTCCCTATCCTGAGACTTGATTAATGACCAATTAAAACTTCTAGCCTTAGAGATTTCTATGGGGACTTCAGAATTAATAAAAAATAGAGTTCTATTTTTTGAGAAATTAAAAAGTAGATTGTTAAAGGGGTTACAGTTACCCAGGGTAGATTTGTTTCCGAGCTTTAGCGAGGGAGCAAATAGATATCCAGTTTTAATGAGTTTTTAACGTGTTGTCTTTTCTCTGCGATTGCCAGAAAATAAAATAATGACATACGACATTCAAAGTAGAATATTTTGCAAAAACAGGTATACTGTCTAAGCCGGTCACTTTCTTCAGTAAAATATTTTATACACACCGAAGGCAATGTGTGGCAACATAAACTACACCAGCCCGGCTAGCATGACCACCGAAACACGATATGATAAAGCCATTTATCGCTTTGAACTGTCATAAAACATTGGATTTTTTACAGTTCAAAGCGATAAATGACATCGCTTTCAACTGTCAAAACTTTCAACTGTCAAAATGGCTTTATCATATCGGGTTTCGGTGGTCATGCTAGCCGGGCAGGGGAGCATAATATAATGAGGCTTACGGGAACATCTTCCTGCCCTGTTCCCAGTTTATCTGGGGTCGGCGTAGTGTGTTTGTACCCCTAGTGTAATAAGCAAATGTAAATACAAGGCGTAATATTATAAATAAATAAAGTAAATAAATATTTCTTAACTCCCACCTATCCTAACTTCTTACTCAAATTAAGTAGCACATGTAAGTATTAACGTATAGGTACCTATTTAAATATAATATACTTTAAAAACATCTCATCGTAATACTAGATCAACATCTAAAAAACAAAGACTCGATAACAAAATGTCTATGCTCTTAACACTATTAATACCAGGATTCGAACCTGAGACGTCTATCTTGCCCAGTGATCTGACTATTCAACCACACCGGCCGCCGATGACAAATATGCGTTGTTAGGTCACCTTCAGGTAATACTGCGGTCAACGATGTCCATGGCCATAGACTCGCCCCCTATTTTACGGTACTAAACATATTACATACATACATACATGTTTCGCCAATTAGGGTGGGCCTATTTGTAAAAGGTGGCGAGGTTATTGCCATCCATCGGGCACATAAATCACATAATCGTATACAGCTAGGTGGCATAAAAGGAACGCTGCTGCCCATTATTCATTGCTGTCTTACCCATAATCGCTTTATACGACACCCACGGGTGATATGGGTGGTGATGGTGACAATTGTATTCTGCTCTGCCGTCATCACTCGGCCACTTTTTTACCAACCAAGGCTAGAAAAAGTTCTGAATAAGTCCTCTTTCACAAGATTGATATCACAGAGCTACCCCAAAGAGCCTGAAGTCCTTTGAATAAATAATTGCTTCCGGGCGAACCGCGAGCAAACTCAATTCGACTAGGAACCAGAGAAAATTGGCAGTAATAATATTTGTGACTTAATATCGAGCAAGGGGCAAGGATCAATCAATTAGGTGACGCTAAGTGCCCATAAAAACGATTAACTTACTACATAGAGATTCTAAATCAAGGCATTTATCAACGCCACCAACGTTCGGTTCGTAGATTTTGTGGAGCGCTGTAATTCGCTGCCGATTTCGGATTTCGATTTCAAATTGCTTATTGCATGGCACATTACAAGGCTCTTGGCGTAGTTAGTGGGAGTAATACACCTATACTCCCAGAAGGGGTAGGCAGAGGTCAACCAAGTATGTAAATAGATTGTACCATCAATTTACATAAGTACTTGATTCACATGCACATCGATAAAAACAAACATTCTAGAGTAATTAAAACATTTCTTTCTCAATCAACCCAGATTGTTGGTAAAAAATAAAATTACCTACCAACCGCCTTCTCAGACGGAGAGATTAATTTATTATTAGTTAGTGATGCACGAATTATTTCGTTCATTTTATTCATATTTATATAAATTCTATACATAAGTGTAAGAAGTGTTTAAAATTCTGATTGTCTGAAAAATCTGTTTTCATAGACTTCCTGTGGCATAATTATCCTGATTGGCTTGTTTATTACATGGATATCACTTTTATGGTGGGTCCTACGTTGTTTATGGTGGGTTATATCCCTTCCTCAACCCTTTCACCGGGTAAAATAACAACAGAAATCTAAATGAGAAGCTTATTAATTAATTAACTGCAATCAATTTGACTAATCATTCGGCCGTCTCTAGAAACAATCAATAAGGGCTTAGTAAATATGCCGATCCCAAGACAAATGCTCTTAATAGATTTAAGTCAAGCGATTTGAAAGGATTTATTGTTGAGGATTTAAAGAGGGTCCTCGTTAATCTTTTTTCTAAATTTTATGAAACTGTGCAGGCTAAGCAGGTAAGCGGTGGGCTTAATTGAAATATGGCTAAGACCTGGGGTGAAAGTTTCAAAGTACTGAAAGCATAAATCGCTTTGGTATTATGTAATCAAATTTGTGTTTATGTGTATTATAAACAGAGAAGAACATACATGCATAAACATCTTTATCTCCGTTAGGGATTAACCGTTGGTTAAGCGAAGTTTTGCCTTGAACCCATCAACGATCCAAAGAAGGACTCTTTGATCCCTTTAGGGGTTCATTTGTCCCTAAGGTAATCAAAAAATTGTTTGGGTGTTTTAGTAAAAACAGAGAAGAACATACATGCATAATCAACTGCTTATCTCCGTAAGGTGTTAACCGTTGCTTAAGCAAAGTTTTGTCTTGAACCCCTCAAGGGTCCAAAGAAGGACTTTTTGGTCCCTTTAGGGGTTAATTAGCATTTTTAACTTTACATGAATACCACGTTTTTATACAAGCATGATTATTGCTTCATTAGTTGAACCAATACCAAGATAATATCCTTAATACCTCTAACAATGGACCAAATTAATATCTAACGCAAAAAATTTGCCGACACCCATTGTCCATTCCTGTTATTGTTGTACACACAATTCAGCAAAATTACGCCTTGTTTTAAAACCTCCATACAAAAAGTAATGGGCTTACAAAATTCATTCGTATTTTATATCCAGGTCAGAATTAATTTGGACCGGCATATTCTCTTACGCCGCCGTGCTACGGACCGTTTGCTAATCCCCGAATACCCGGGTCCGCTTTAACACCGGTTCGCAGCGGATACGGCCGGTTATGCCCGCCTTTATCCGGTTTTACGATGTCCGCGCCGGGTCTAACCTCGTATAGTGCAGCTGAGGCTATATGAGAAACAGGAGCTGATTATTGACAAGGTAAATGGGGTCTTGTTAAAATAATAAAAGTAATTCTGTTTTTGTACTGATGATAGGATAATATTATGGAGTGAATGAAATAATTGATTATTCATTTCATGATCGCTATCAAGTGTAACGTTTTCAGAAAGTTCTGGTATATTTCCCCCTAATAAATATAGTATACTTTTCTCTAATAATGCAATAGGTTGAATTTCTAAGTGAATAATTACGATGTCATGTTTAATGAATGAAAATGAAAATGAAAATATGGTTTATTCATATAAGGTATGATTATATACACTCATGAATCGTCAAAGAAATAACGTTAAACACTGGAAACGAAAAGAAATAATATTTTACAGTTTCCAATATTTTACGTAATATAACCGATGTGGTCGGCGGTTGTTATTAAAATGCTTGTATCTCTATGCATGTTATAATATAGGTTGGGGAAAAAGTTTCTTCGCATTTTTTAAGAAAATTCAAAACATTTTTTAATATAGTTTATTTACATTTAACTAAAGTATGTAGGTACCATTTTGTTCGATAACTTTTTGCCATCTTGTAGGTAGGGACATGATCCCATTGCTATTGAAATTTTGGACTTCTGGTGAAAATACCGCGACAAGTGGTTTTGGCAGTCCTCTCGTGATGTTAACCTGACACTGCCTAAAGAATTCTGAAGAGACCGAAACAGGTGGAAATCTGAAGGTGCAAGGTCAGGACTATACGGCGGATGCATTAACACCTCCCAGCCAAACTCTCTTAATTTTTGCTGAGTGGCTAAAGATGTGTGAGGTCTAGCGTTATCATGATGAAAAACCACACCCCTTCTGTTGATTAATTCCGGCCGCTTTCTCTCAACTTCTTACCTTAATCTCATCAGTTGTTCGCAAGAGTTCAGAATCGATGGTCCTGCCTCATAATGAATAATGCCCTTCCAGTCCTACCACACACACAGCATCACCTTGTTGCGAGTTAACCCGGGTTTCGCCACAGTCTGTGAAGCCTGACCGGCCTTTGACCACGACCTTTTTCGCACGTTCTTGTCGTACGTGATCCACTTTTCATCACCAGTTATCAGCTTCTTCAAAAATGGTTCGGTTTCATTACGTCGTAATAAAGAATCACAAATGAGTACACGGTTCATTAGGTTTCTTTCAGTGAGCTCGTGAGGTACCCAAATGTCGAGCTTTTTTGTGTACCCAGTTTTTTTCAAATGCGCCAAAACTGTTTTGTGGTCAATTCCCAGTTCTTCAGCTACGTCGTAACTACTGACATGCCGATCTTGCTCCACTTTTTCAAAAATGGCATCCATTTTATCTGTAATAGGGCGACCAGAGCGACGTGATTAACAGACCGATTATCAGAAGTCACAATATCAGACTGATTTAACCATTAGTAACAATATCGGACTGATGTTTTACCATTAGTAACAATATCAGACTGATTTAACCATTAGTAACAATATCGGACTGATATTTGACCATTAGTAACAATATCAGACTGATTTAACCATTAGTAACAATATCGGACTGATATTTGACCATTAGTAACAATATCAGACTAATGTTTACCATTGGTAACTAAAATTGTTATTAATAGTTTTTTTAACCACCTCAGTGGTCTAGTTGAACCACTAGAATTAAGATCCAGAGGTCCCAGGTTCGATCCTCAGGGGGGTACAAATTTGTACTCGGTATGGTTGGTGGTAGGACTTCTATCAAGTCCGCCTGGCTAGCTACCACCATCTTATCAAAATCTGTCGCCATAATAATAATGTTACCAGCATTATTCTGTTCCGACAATGTGTGATAAGATAGCCAGCCCCTCTGTGGTTGAGGGTCCAATGTGAAGCTTGCTTCCATCTTCTGCCCTTATCGTGACTTACCATCAGGTGAGATGAAGGGCAAAAGCTTCCCTGTTTACATAAAAAAATATCAGTCTGATATTTAAAGATTAGTAGTCATACTGCCGCACTCAGAGACGTCTATTAACTTTAAAGAGTATTTTATGTCAAAAGTTTTCATTCAAATCAAGACCATAGACTCGGCAAGAATATATCGGCATTTTTTGACGTTAAGTACTCATTAACGTTATTTGACGTCTCTGAGTGCGGCAGTTAGTCATAGCCATTAGTAACATTAACTATGCATATAGTTGTTGTTAAAAATGCTTACTAATCGTTAAATATCAGGCTACTATTTAACTATTAGTGACAATTTTAATTACAGACCGATTATCAGAAATCAGAATGAATTTTTAACAATTGGTTGACTTAACTATGGTTCAAAAAACCGGCCCTTAGTCGCCACACACGCCGTATAGAGATAGGGGTAGCAACAATAATTATGAATGCATGCTGCTCGATCGTCACAAAATTAAACACCTTCCACCAATTAATTTTGTATAAGGATAAGAAACATAAATCCCACCCTAAATCCGAAAGTGATTGTCAAATATAAAACAAGTGAAAATGTACACTGTTAATTTAATCACTGATTAATAACCGGCACAAGCGAAAGTAACCCCTAAAACTCACCCACGGCGTAATTAATAAGGAGCACAATGGCTTAAATGGCCACCCGCGTCGGGATTTCATTTAAAATTCCATCCTACGTGTCGGGGCATAAATATTCCGTGGAGTCAAAAGTTTGTCTTCGGTTAGGTACATAATACGTTTCTTGAGCTCCTTGTTTTGTAGGTGGTAGAGTCGAAATTCTAATTTCGGGTCCCAAGTATATGCCGGACCCATGGGACAGGACCGATCGTGAGATTATTCATGAGCTACTACTACCTGTGAAGTAAGCAAATGAACATGAAATATAAAAACGGTCAATTCGGACTCGCGTTACCAATTTCGTTTGGACTGCTGCCTACTTATTTACTTTTACTAAAAGTAAGTTATGTCTCTGTATGTATTAATCAGCCACAGAGCAGCAGAGGAGCTCGCTAGCGCAGTGACATAGTGCGCTTGACCTACGATTGCGTTAACTAACCAATGGTCGCTAAGGCCGGTCATTGGATTGGTGACCACACATTTATTATCTCGAGTTCCTCCGTGCTCCGGAAGGCCGTTGGTCTCAGCTGCATCTGCAGTCGTTCATACCCACCAACTCGCACTGGGCCAGCATAGTGGGTTATTTATGGCCCAATCTCCCTGTAAGGCTGTGCCCCAGCAGTGGGGACATTAAAGGGCTGGTGATGATGATGATGATGATGACAGAGGATTTCTAGTGCGGTGAGTTATGATCTATTCTATCTGTATTATTTCATCCAAAGGAAACGCTTGTGCCCCAGCAATAAAGACATTAACCCCCGAATACAGAAACGCTACTCAAAGTTTGAGTCCTGCTTAATATTTAAGAATTAATTTTTTTTGTTCACCTAACTTACTAAGCAGTGCTCAAAATTTGAGTAGCGTTTCTGTATTCAGGGGTAAAGAACCGATGACCACTAAAGTTTTCTCAGCATACTTCTTTAGATAAATTAAATTTTAAAACTGTAACAAAATACTCTCCGTACGAAAAATAGCGCAACGCTCAATTTTAAGCATGTTGAAAACGCGGGCTTAGACGAAATTTTTCGCCAATATTGAAAACATTATTGATTCCAAGCCTGGTGAGGAATGTTCACTGAACTCTGTATCAAATTACAAAATAAAAGTTCGCGCTTGGCACGTGGGTTCGCTTCCTGAATACTAAGCAGCTAAATTGACAGCAGTAAATAGGACTGCCGATGTACCAGTAAATTGGATGGCGCAGTATACTGCCCGAATGTCCTGGAACGGGGTTAACCGATCTTGATTGAGATGTTAGCGGTTTCTTTTCGGATCATCAAGATTTTTGAGTGATAGGAGGTTTCTTTTCGAATCAACAAGATTTCTGATTGATAGGAGGTTTCTTTACGAATCAATAAGTTTTTTGTGAGACTGGAGATTGTACTATGGTCTCGGCATCATCAGCCCTTTAAAGGCGTCTGCATACGAAAGTTGTAATAGAAGAAACTTTTGGGATGTTGTATGGCCGGGTGCAATCTTGGTGGTTGCGGATGTGTTCCGTGGTAGTAAAAGGCAGGGTTCATAAAAGTAACTGACTGTACTTCTAAATATGTACACGGTTACAATATATACAAACTGGACAGTAAACATAAATCGGAAATAATATTTATAAGGTTTAGAAAATAACCATACTCTCTAGCTCGGAATAAAATTCTCATCTCATTAATTTGACAACTGTCACTTAGTGAAAAACATTGTGTTTGTCAAACATAGACAAACAATCAAAGGCGGTCGCATTACAAGAACGCCACACCACCCCCCCACGGAGAAGGAAAACCTAGTAGAAATTATAAACATCTAAATTTAACGCGTCTACCAGACCGAGTAGTGTACGGCGCGGTAGCGATGGCTGGAGTTGGCCTTGGGCGAACAGAAGGTGCAGGCTTTGCAGTCTGCTCTGGATCATCAGAAGACGCAGGCTTTGCAATCTGCTCTGGATGGGTGACAGTGTGTTCAACAAAAGCTGGTTTCACACGATCGATACTGACGACAACACTTTTGCCCTTGATGTCCAAAGTCATAGTTTTGCCATCGCTGGCACGATTAACAACTTTATAAGGACCCGTATAAGGTGGCTGTAAAGGACGTCTAACTGTATCATCCCTTAAGAAAACGTGTGATGCAGAAGAAAGATCTTGAAAAATAAAAGTTGATGGTGATGAATGTCGAGATGCAGGAATAGGTCTTACAACTGACATCTTACGACGTAGTTGTACGACAAAATCTGATGGGTTGTCAATTACATCTGATGGGGTTGATGAAATAAATAACTCACCTGGCAAACGAAGAGGTTCTCCATAGAGCATCTCCGCGGCTGTGGATTTAATGTCCTCTTTGAACGCGGAACGCATGCCAAGAAGAACGAAAGGAAGTGAACGCACCCAAGAATCATGATGGCACATGAGAGCAGCCTTAAGCTGGCGGTGTACTCGCTCGATCATGCCATTAGCACATGGGTGATAAGATGTGGTCCTTATTCGTTTAGTGGCAAAGTGAATCATCAGTCGACGAAACAGGTCAGACTCAAACTGAGTACCTTGGTCTGTCGTGATGATTGATGGTATCCCAAATCTCGAAACCCATTCTCTAGTTAAGGTGTCTGCCACTTCTTCTGCGGTAATGGAGCGCATAGGCCAAACCTCAGGCCATCTCGTTACTCGGTCAATTGCTGTCAAACAATAGCGAAACTCATTGCATAAAGGTAGAGGACCAATAATGTCAATGTGAATGTGACTGAAACGACCAGATGGAAGGTTGAAATCACCTAACGGAGAAGAATTGTGACGTGAGACCTTAGCTCGTTGACAAGCCTCGCAAGCGCGTGCCCACTGCTTACAATCCTTATTGACAGAAGGCCAGACATAACGCTCTGTCAAAAGGCGAGCAGTTGCACGTGCGCCAGGATGGCTTAAGTTATGAAACTTATCGAAAACTGCTTTGCGAAAGGAAGGGGTCAAATATGGACGTGGCTTGCCTGTGGATACATCACAAAAAATGGAAACGTTTGTACCAGGAACGACGACGCTTGTCAACTGGAGACTGGAGCTCTGACGCATGTCTGATAGTTCGTTATCTGACTCTTGCGACTTCGCGAGGGCTTCATAGTCCTGTTCAAGAGCAGTAGCTTCGACTCGAGATAAGGCGTCAGCCACGACATTGTCCTCACCTTTAATATACTTAATATCAGTCGTAAATTGGCTAATAAAAGATAGCTGATTTAATTGGGCAGGGGGCAGTTTCTCCCTGCGCTGTACGAAAGCGTACAGCAATGGCTTATGATCCGTATAAATAGTGACGCTCTGAACCTCCAAAATATAGCGGAAATGCTGTACACTTTCGTACACCGCCAGCAACTCTCGATAGTAAGTCGGCCACTCTGTCTGCTTTTTAGTAAGTTTCTTACTAAAGAAAGCAAGAGGAAACCACTCACCATCGACTCGCTGTTGAAGACAGGACCCAACATGTACAGAAGATGCATCTGTAAACAGTTCAAGAGGTGCGTCATTAGCCGGATGTTGCAATTGCGTAGCCCTGGACAAACTCCGTTTGCAAACTTCAAATTGCTCCAGTAGTTCAGGCGACCATGTGAATGGTTTATTGCCTTTACCATTTGTGGCAACTACTGCATCAATCAATGGAGCTTGAAATTGCGCGGCCTGGGGTACGAATCGACGGTAGTAGTTTAACATACCGAGAAAACGACGCACGCCCTGGACGGTTTTCGGAGCTGGAAAATCCAAAATAGCTTGAACGCGATCCTGAGGAGGGCTTGTACCTTCTGGGCTGACATGGAAACCAAGGAAGGTAAGTTCCCGAACGCCGAAAGTACACTTCGAAGAGTTAATAACAACCCCATACTCCTGAAGGCGTTTGAAGAGGATACGCAGATGTTCGCAGTGAAGAGCCTCATCCGCAGAGAAAATAAAAATGTCATCCACGTACGGAAAACAGAAATCAAGACCCCGTGTGACCTCATCGATAAACCTCTGAAAAGTTTGACCGGCGTTTCGAAGGCCAAAGGTCATGAAGGGGAATTCGAAGAGGCCAAACGGGGTAACGATGGCTGTCTTCGGTATATCCTCTTCAAATACCGGGATCTGATGATATGCTTTTACGAGATCTATTAGGCTAAAAACCTTAGAACCCGCGAGATTATGAGCAAAATCATTTATGTGGCGGACTGGGTACCGATCAGGGACAGTTCTGGCGTTAAGGGATCGGTAGTCGCCACAAGGTCGCCAACTACTGTCCTTTTTCAAGGTCATGTGTAGCGGAGACGACCAGGCGCTCTTAGAAGGACGTGCAATGCCAGCTTGGATCATGTTGTCGAACTCCTTTTTTGCTGCTATCAACTTCTGAGGCGCCAGACGACGAGGACGACACGAAATAGGCGGGCCATCCGTAGTCTTAATGTAGTGCACAGTATTGTGCAAAACATTACGAGGGATTCCAGGAGGCCGAGTGATTTCTGGAAACTCGGCGAGCAGTTTAACAAAATTGGAATCTGCTGAAACGACAACCTTGACACTAAGCTGTTCCGACAGTGCTGCAATAGCGGGTGCTGACAAATTCGTTACGCCATCCATCAACTTCTTGAGTCGGCAATCTGGCAAAAGATGGTAATAACTTAAAAAGTCTGAGCCAATGATCGCTGTCGTAACATCAGCAACAACAAAATCCCAAACAAATGCTCGTCGAAGACCAAAGTTGAGGTTTAAATGAATAGTGCCATATGTCTTAATACTACTCCCGTTAGCGGCGTTAAGTTCATAGTCCGAAGATTTTCGCGGAACTGACAACCAGCTGCGGGGGTAACAACAAAGATCCGAACCAGTGTCAATCAAAAATTGACGCTTTGTGATACGGTCAGTGACAAATAGACGGCGGCCGTGATGTTGGATGGGCTTGCAATCAGATGCCGCCGCTACTGATTGCTTGTGTGGTTTTCCGACGCCCAATTGCATGGAGCAATACACTTGCTGGCATTCGCACCAAATGTGCGATGGTACCAACAACGTTTATTGCCAGGCGTGCTACTGCGTGATGTCGACTGGCTTCTGGAAAAAGAACGGTTTCGAGATCGAACAGAAGAACCCGTCGATAAAGCAGCAACTTGCTTAGTTAATTCTTCTAATCGAGCCATAACGGTATCGAGCGAGGGCGTGGCAACAGCATACACGTTGGAAGAGCTAGGCTGAGCTTCCAAAATCTTGTCAGCTATATCTGCGATTCTATCGAGGGATAAGTCAGCTTGTGCAGCCAAAATCCCCTGTACGTGCTGTGGTAAACGACGTAACCATAATTGCCGCAAGATGCTATCGTCCGAGAGAGCCGTTCCCGCGAGCGAGCGCAAGTGACGGAGAAATTGGGATGGTCTCCGATCCCCGAGTTCTTCGTCACCAAGAAGGCGCCTCACTCGCTGTTCCTCTGATGACGAAAGTCTGCTGATTAAGGTCTCCTTTAGCTTCTGATACTTACCTTCAGCCGGAGGGTTGACAACGATGTCCTCGATTTCGCCGGCAATCTTGTGGTCAATCTGGCTAAGGACATAGCTGTACATTGTGGCATCAGTGTTGATGCCAGCAAGCAAAAATTGTGCCTCAGCCTGTGCGAACCACACTGTCACCCTATCAGACCAAAAAGGGAGAAGTTTGACGGTAACGCGACATACCTCACCCTCCCGTTGAGGTTGGGATGTATTCTGGTCGCGCAGATTACGCAAAATTGCATTTTCTGCCTCTAGAGTTGTTAAACGCGAACGTAGTTCGTCAGCCATGGTCAAAGCGAACACGCTATTATAATTATAAACAAAAGTAAATTAAAATTAATTCGTATAAAATAGAGAGAGAACGGACAGAAAAGAAAAATTGCTATTCCGTGGGCGCGTGATGTGGCGAAAACAAAACACAAACGTCTAAAAATTTATATGTCGACATGTCAACAAAAACAACATAAGTTGTCAATATGCAGACAACATTACACGTAAAAACAAAAGACAATGTAAACAAATTGTTCAAACCACGCGAAAAAATACACACGAAAAACAAATGAAATATTTCCTATGTCACATTACACAAGTTGAAAAAAATAATTTTCATAAAATAACGTAAAAATCAATACTCCGAACACGCTTTATACAACTAACTAAAAATCATTACTTGGAATAATAATAAAATGTTTAAAAAAAAAATACTCCAAATAATGATGCCGATAGTACTTGCGTGAGCGATGTGCACAAATGGTATAATGCGCAGTTAGTCCAATGCATGCATGTGTCCAACTGCAACTCCCGCGGAGACGTCACTCGAACTTGCGAATGTAGGAAACGGTGAATGCGCCAGGGGGCGCTCGACGCCACAGCTTGGGATGTGGTACCGTCTCACACGACGAAAATTTCTTCGTAGTGACCATCCGCATGTCCAACGCAGCTTCCCATCCCGCGCCGGTCAATTGCCAATGATATTACACCCAAAGCTCTTGACGATCACGTCGGGGTCACCAATTTGGGAAGTTGTATGGCCGGGTGCAATCTTGGTGGTTGCGGATGTGTTCCGTGGTAGTAAAAGGCAGGGTTCATAAAAGTAACTGACTGTACTTCTAAATATGTACACGGTTACAATATATACAAACTGGACAGTAAACATAAATCGGAAATAATATTTATAAGGTTTAGAAAATAACCATACTCTCTAGCTCGGAATAAAATTCTCATCTCATTAATTTGACAACTGTCACTTAGTGAAAAACATTGTGTTTGTCAAACATAGACAAACAATCAAAGGCGGTCGCATTACAAGAACGCCACAAACTCTTCTGAACTGCTTTACACCATATTTGAACTAAAATAGAGTGAGATGCCACTTTTTCAATACAATAAAACTTTGCGAAACTAAACTAGTATTTCTCCACTGCTGAGGCACAAGAAGAATGAAGAATAAGGGGAGATTGGGCTGAACCCACCACGCTCCTTGGTCCAGTGAGGCTTAGTAAGTAGGGAGTAACGAATGCAGCTGGGACCAACGGCTTAACGCGCCTTCCGAAGCACTGAGCAACGGGAGAAAAACATTTATGAAACGCGAGAAAATACGAATCCAATGACCGGCCTTAGCAAACTTTGCTTTGCATACGCAATTGAAAGTCGAGCGCAGATTATTTAAAACGCGCAATATGTCTCAAGTCTTCTCTGAGAGCGGGGTAAGCCTACTTCCAAAGTTTACTTAGAAAATAGGCTTACCTCCTGTTTTTGGCCCTCAAGGGAACGATTGTGTTTACAGAAATATCTAATCTTTTACGAAATTTTGGTTACTTCAAAAACATAATTTATAACTCGATTTGTTTATTCTTTGCCGGTATCAACGGCTTAACGTTGTCACTAACGAGCTATATTTTTGATCACACATAGTCGGCTTTAAACATTGTTGTAGTCCGATTGCCAAACCTCATTGACGCAATGGTTAAGGTTATTTATTTACTGTTTTCGGTCAATTATTTTGAATTGAAATATCAATAATCACAGATATTGTATGATTTCATTTATATCAATAATCACACTCCCTATATACTCTTCCTTCCATATTGAAGGGTTGATGATGATTAATAATCTCAGACATTGAATGAAGACAAACAAACAAACGCTGCAGATAAGTGGTCGAACTATAGTTTACGCAATCCAGTTTAGGTATGCAGTCGTTGTAAGCCATGCGCTATAGTCACTGCTCCATTGAGCCTAAGGCTACTCATATCTTAAAGGGAAAACTACTCTCTCCGTTAATTAATAATCAATTAATCGGTCCCTTGAATAGATACTTTCGATCGCTTTTATATACATCATTCATCACTAGCATGTACGGTATTATGGTTGATATGAATTAAGTTACGGTGTGGTGGATGATATGTATTAAATTGCGATGAGATGGATGATAATATAAATTAAATTGCGACGTGATGGATGATATTATATTAACTTAATTATCGTGGTTTGGTGGATGATATGAAACAAAAGAGAATGGATGTATCGATGATGTCTCAGTGTCATGGAATGAAAATATTGTGTACAGATCCTAGATAACCTGGGAAAATACCAAGAAAAGTTAACACGAATAAAAAAATCGCTACAGAATCATGTATATCTGCAGAGGATCATCAACAATCTTCTTGTCCGCTAAACGAAGCAAAGCCTTGGCGATACTCCAACTGCATGTCCGTCAACCTACGTTAATTGTTTGGGAAAAGGCTCTGTCCTAATAATGAAAATGAAAATGAAAATGAAATTATGGTTTATTTATATAAGGTATGATTACATACACTCACGAATCGTCAAAGAAAAAACGTTAAACACTGGAAACGAAAAGAAAAACAGTTTCCAATATTTAACGTTATAAGCTACACCATCCGTTTGTTAACTACCAGGAGGCCTTGTTATGAGAAGAACGGGCAAGAAACTCAGCAAGTTTGTTCCTCCCTTTACATGAAGTTGAGTTAATGAAAGATGTCATAAAATATTTTAATAACTATATTACATATCCTATTATATTCGATCTTATAATATTAGTTATCATATTTATAAAATAGATGTATTTAATTTGAATGTTTATGGACATCTTTCATTGAGTATAAAAAAGTATATAATTATTATTGGTAGTTAGTATAGCATAATTTACTTGGTTAAATAATAATTAAAATTAATACAGAAATATACAGGTCAGTTAGTTTCATTACCATACAATAAGGCAGGGTGACCATGCTATTGAGATCTGTGGACATCTTATTGTCAATAACTTTATTTTTTTTGCAGCGTGTAAAATTTTAAATATTGAATTTAGTAAAGACACAAAAGATTCCATAAGTGTACCTCACTTTCCATTACCGAACTGTCCCGCACAGTTTGTCACCCACGCTACAAAATCGAAACACAGTCGGTGCGTTTGACGCGCACAGTCAAGTGCAGGCGATGGCCGAACCGCCACTGAAAAATGGCCCTTATTACTGAAGACGTAAGCACCACGGCTGGCCACCTCACCTGTTTCTGGGTGCATAATGTAGGTGAGTCGGATCGTTTGGCAGCCCTCCAGAATCGTGTTCGCAGAACCACTGCTGATCGGTGTACGGGGCTGCAAAACATAATGGGTGTACGTGGGCGAGCGCCGCAGAGAAACCAGCCCCTATTACCGGGTCTTAAGGCGGTTACGAAACCTGCAGGACCGTCACTTATTACTTACTTTAATTAATCTTATCCAATATCGCTAACGTTACATAGATATTAGAAAAAATATTTTAAAAGAAAATTAGGTTAGACACATTTATATCACACTTCTGTCTTTTTTTCACTACAGCAAGGGGTAGTCAGCGATACTGGTCCCTATAATCGGGCCTTAAGGCGATTATGAGACCTACAGGACCATCACTAATTAATCATACCCAATATCAACGTTACACAGTGGTTAGAATTTTTTTTTTAAAGAAAATTAGGTTGAAAATTTGATAATATAACTTCCTACACCTAGAATCGATATAATATATTATTACTTTATTGGAAACCCCACAGAATGACTATATCTAGTTAGGTTGGTTCAAAATTAAACGGCGATCTAAGCCCTACACAGTCATCCTTTTAAACAAAGTAAGCAGAAAAAAGAATTAAAAGAACAGATGTAACTGGTGTGTTTCTTTTTATTTTAATATTTAACTGTTTGGCTTGGGCTAGATGATGTATCCTAGATGAAATATGAAATTAATGTTGATAATAATTGACAAATAAAAAGAAAAAAAATCGAACCAACATTTTTTTATAAAAATGGAGCATCCAATAAATTGATAAATCCCGCCAAACAGAAAAAAGCACACCTTGTTTCAATTATCGCAATCACCCGATTTCGCAGTAACACCCTAACGACGCAAATACGACCACTCTTGACTCGTGAGCAATACTTTCTGCCCCCAAGAAGCTGCCCCCTAAATGACCCATAAAACTGCTTACAATCAAGCAGGCATCGGGCAATAAACACATCGTCTTCATTCTCGTTAGCGCGTTAATTATATACTGGGATCAGTGAAACCTCTGGGATACCTCTAATTAATACTAGCGCCCGGTTTGGACTAGCCAGCCGGTTGGTCCAAGACACAAGAACATGGACTTACACCTATAATGTATCTCAAATAATTGATTGACGCTTGTGATATACATATAGATACTAGTCCTGATGCGGGAATCGAACCTGCGTCCTCTGCAATCCCGGCGGCTTCTTGTAACACTCGGTCAACTAGAACATAAGATTGAGGACATGAGATTAATTCATTTGCCAAAATTACTCTTGCTTTTCAATTTCACGTTGTAAGCCAACGGGTAGGTAATCATGGAATGTAGAAATAAGTTTAAAATAACTTATAAAAAGCAGTTATTTTTACAAATTAATACTTACTACATTTATAATAATTGACGAAAAAATATATATATTACATAAAGTTGAAGACATCTCTCAATATGCCTTTTTTGTGCCTCCATGCTGACCTGGAGCTGGGAAAAAATAACGTAGAATTAACCGGCCCCACCTCACCCCAGGCGTGTCCTTAAAGTCAACTAATGGAGATTGTCCATTGTAGAGCAATAAGCACCTAGGGGCACCCAAATGATGGAGGACAAACTACCAACAACAGCACACCCAAAAACCGGCTGTCTGTAAAAAACTAAGCCAAAACCTTGAACAGCATAGATTGGAATGTTGTCATCCCAATCACTCTCTCCGTTCATATGTCTCTCGACATGGTCCTTTTTTACATTCTAGCACCAATTTTTGTTTTCAGCTCCCGCTCAAGCCTTGCACCACACCTAACACGCCTTTAGAGCACTGCAGGAGTTTCTGAACGAATTTAGTATTCGAGTCGCCGCGAGGGCTCTCGAGTCCACCCGAAAGCCGAATTCGGGCTCGGCTCCGATTCCGCTCTCGAAGTCGGACCTTTTACGAAGTTGGCTCTTAAATTTGGCGCGCATTACCACATTCGACATGATAGGCCACGTAAACTGAATGTTTATAATAGGTGTTGGGGATTGCATCAGTTGGTCAACCCGAAATGACTGAACTTTATTATTCTCGTATTTTAAAATGTATATTTCGTAAAAAAACGTTTCAATTTAAATAGTTTAGTATTGGGATAGATAACTATGTAGCCGGGACGGGAGTAGTCATGGGAATGATGAAACTATGATGTCCGCCCGGCTGTCAGTGGTCGCGTCACCGTCGAAGGTTCCGTTTTACGATGCGATATCAAACAATAGGGATGATAACACTAACAAAGAATCACTGAAATAATGATTTATATTAATAATTTAGGAGATTTTATGAAAATCGCTTGTGGGCCTTCTATGCTGGCCTAGGACCGAACAAATAACGTAGAATAGGCCAGCCGCGACTCATCCCATGGGTGTCGTAAAAGTCGACTAAGGGACATTGCCCGGTGTAGACCAATAAGCACCTCGGGGCACCCGAATGGTGGAGGGAAAACCACCAACAACAGCATACCCAAAGAGGGTTGGTGTCAGGCAGGCGGCCGGCTGTAAAACCTAAGCAAAAACTTAGCGCAGTATGGATTGGAATGTTGTCATTCCAATCACTCTCTCTGTTCATCGGTCTCTCGACATGGTCCGTTCCGTCTCTTTTCTATACATTCATTCATCACTAGCACCTTTACGGTGTGATGAATGATATGAATCAAAAGTGAGTGGATGGCTTGATGACGTCTGACCGATATGAATGGAAGAGGAAACATATTGCGCCGACACCAGATAGTCTGGGAACAGTAGGCCTATTCGCTAACTTTTTTTGACAGTTGAAAGTGATGATCACCGAACTATTTACTTATCCATTACTGTTTTCACAGGACAAGCGTCACAATAGTGTTATAGTAAAGTAGTAATGGATCAGTAAATAGTTCAGTGATTATCACTCTCAAGTATCAAAAAAAAATTGCGAATAGGCCTACAGGGCAGGGAGATGAAGATAAAAATCGCTTGTTCTCAGATTATAATTGTGACTAGTGGTCGCCCGCGGCTTCGCTCGCGTTTATGTTGGTTGTTATTTATAGCCTTCAGCCTTCCTCAATTAATGGACTATCCAATACAAAAGTAATTTTTCTTTAGTTTCTTGAATCTTGATTCATTAGTTTCTGAGATTAGCGCGTTTAACCAACCAACCAAACAAAAACTCTTCAGCTTTATAATATTAGTAAATACATACATAAATCACGCCTATATCCCCGAAGGGGTAGGCAGAGGTGAACTAGCACCCGCGGGTGGCGAGCCTATTGCCATTTATCGGGCACAAAAGTCGCAGTACTTTGCTAGGTGGTATAAGTGGAACGCTGCTGCCCGTTCCTCATCACTGATTTATCCTTAGTCGCCTTGTACGACACCCACGAGAGAGATTTGGGGTGGTGACAATTGTATTCTACACGGCGAATAATATTACTTGTGATTTATACATGTCAGTACTCAACTACATTTACGATAAGTTGACTCTCAATGATTAGCCAATAGAGTTCCATTTTGCCGCCAATTCATCATCGTCGCGCTCGAATTAACCAAATAAATCGGCACTTACCAAAAATGTCAAACACTTGTTTTACCAAAAAAAATCGACTCCATCCAGACATAGGGTCGAGGGGGCGACTGAACAAAAAATAGCCACGCGAGATGAGCTACAGACTAACTCAACTTCAGCATCATCATTTTAATAATTTTATACCACTTACAAAGATTTTGTTTTTTTTTGTATATTTTTGTACTAATTTTTCTAACATTTATATAATGTTAAAATTAAAATCGAATAGTTTATATCACTTCATTATTATAATGCCGCGTGGTGACGGCAGAGTAGAATACAATTGTCACCACCCCAATCTTTCCCGTGGGTGTCGTACAAGGCGACTAAGGATAAATCTGAATACCTACGATTAGGAATGGGCAGCAGCGTTTCTCTTAAACCACCTAGGCTAGCAATGTACTGCGACTTTTGTGCCCGATAAATGGCAATAGGCTCGCCACCTATTACATGGGACTTGACATATTTGGCGAAACGTGGGTGCTAGTTCACCTCTGCCTACCCCTTCGGGGATATAGGCGTGATTTATGTATGTATGTATGTATGTATGTATTATTATAATAATATTTTATTAATGAGTCAACAGCACATCGCCACCAGGCTTTTAATGTTTACTGCTGGAGCACAGGCCTGCCCTATCGATGAAAGAATATATAGGGAGAATGGGCCATAACCCGTAACCCACCACGCTAGTCCAGTGCGGATTGGTGGGTTATTAGCGACTATAGATGCACCCGGGACCAACGGCTTAGCGTGCCTTCCGAAGCACGTCGTAGATCGAGATAATATTTTTTTTCCCCACCCATCTAATGACCGGCCTTAGCGATTATTGCTTAGTTTACTGTGATTCCTTTTTTTTTTTTTCTTTGCTGTTTTCTGTGATTTCAGTGCCCGATACATGACAATTAGGCTCGCCACTATTACATAAGCTGGTTTTAGGGTCACGCCGACGAACCGATCGTCAGCGCGCTGATCAGGATCCATTGCCGACCATTCAGTGGGCTCTATTAATTCACCGCCATATAAATACAGTAATGAATGATATTCAGCGCGCTGACGGTCGGTTCGTCGGCGTGACACTAAAACCAGCCATAGCTATTTGGCGAAACGCGAGCTCTAATTATTCACCTCTAATGACCCCTTCGGCGTTTAAGTAGGCGTGATTTGTATCTATGTATTCAGCAGAAGATAATTGTTATTTAATTGTTATTTTTTTTTCAATGCAAATTTTCCCCGTCGTTTTCTTTCAGTTGGAGCACCGTATTCACGTAGCATGTGTCAGTTTATGTAAAAGCGAATCGTGTTGCAGGAAGAGCGCACAAAAACCGCTTCAGCGGAACGCGTGTCACGCCGGGTGAAGCCGTCACAAGAGAACATAATGGGAATTGTGGCGAGGAAAGTTATTTAGGACTTCAGTTTTAATACACTCCAAGTTTGTGTGTTGTTATAGATCTACGTATTACTAGATGACCCGGCTCACGTTGTTTTACCGTAGCATCTAAAAAAAGGCTTGTATTTAAATGAACACCACACAAATCTAACATAACCTACAAAAAAGGAGAAATGCTCACCAAAGATTGTCCATATCCATTTTGGTGAGCATTGTACGGTCGCGGTCAGAAAAAGTTTACCAGTTTTGAAATTAGATTCTTTAACACTCTTTTTTCACTTAAGTCGAAAATGCCATATCAAGTTACATAATACATTTTAAAAGTTATTAGGCACAAATATTAAATAATTAAAAATGACACACCGAGAATAGCAAAGAGAATTATCGGTGGTTTTTGATGACGAAACTTATTTCTTTATTTGTTGAAATGACATTTTATCAAAAACTAGTAGTCGCCCACGGCTTCGCTCGCGTTAATGTCGGTTATTGTATAGCCCATATAGCTTTCCTCGATAAAATGACTTCTTCTTCTTCTTCCTGGCCTTATCCCGCTCTAGGCAGAGTCGGCACAACATGTTTTCTTATTCCACTCCTCTTTATCCTTCACCAATTTCTGATAAATTATTTTTCATCCCACCATCTCGGAAAAAGCGTTTTGCTCTTCGATATATGAGTGCAAAAGCCGTTTTTATCCTCTAGAGGATAAAGTAAATTTGAATTTAGAACATCGTGTGCAATGAGTTTGTGAATTCAAAACATAATTATACCTATTTATTTCTACCTCCATGGTGCCGAAATTATCATGAAACCTATTTTAATTTGTTAAAAACTCAGACTCGGAACCTTCTTGGTGTACTTTTTTTGTAATTTGCTTTTATTAATTTGTTAAAACCTAGGAGTTCCGTGACGGTCAATCAGCTTGGCGTCAATCTTGCTTTAAACATTTTGATCGTCTACAACGCTTGCTTGATGCTTGAGTCAAGCTTTTTAGGTCTGTTTGATTTGTTTACGCTAGCAACGGAACAAAAACATACAGAAAATCAACGTGCTTGACTCAAGCTGATTGACTGTCTCGGAACTCCATTAGGGACGGTAATTTTTATTAGGTACTTACAGGTGTGTCTGGATGAATGTAGCGGGTGTGGCTGGGTGGATGGGTGGGTGTTGGAGGTGTGTCTGGGTGAATGGGTGTTTTGTGGGTGTGTCTAGGTGAATGGGTGTTTTGTGGGTGTGTATGGGTGAATGGGTGTTTTGTGGGTGTGTCTGAATGGATGGGTGAGTATTGTGGGTGTGACTGGGTGGATGTTGTGGGTGTCTGAATGGATGTTGTGGGTGTGTCTGGGTGAATAGGTATTTCGTGGGTGTTTCTGGGTGAATGGGTATTTTGTGGGTGTTTCTAGGTGATTGGGTGTTTTGTGGGTGTTTCTGTGTGAATTGGTGTTTTGTGGGTGATTGGGTGTTTTGTGGGTGTTTCTGTGTGAATGGGTGTTTTGTGGGTGTTTCTGGGTGATTGGGTGTTCCTGGGTGATTGGGTGTTTTGTGAGTGTTTCTGGGTGAATGGGTGTTTTTGGTGTGTCTGAGTGGATGGGTGTGTATTGCGGGTGTGAATGTTGTGGGTGTTTCTGGGTGGATGCGTGGGTGTTGTGGTTGTGTCTAGGTGTATGCTGTTGGTGTGTCTGGGTGGATGGATGTGTGCTGTGGATGTCTCTGAGTGGATGTTCTGGGTGTTTCTGGGTGGGTGTTGAGAGTGTGTTTTGTTTGATTGGAGGGTGTTGTGGAAGTTTCTGGGTAAAAACAGAAACTGTTGTGATTGTATTTTTTTTGTATTTTGCAATTTCCTCGTTGGGGGGGGATGAAACGTTACGTGTTGCACTCGAGTGCAAAGATTTTTCACCTTGTGCTCTTTTGAATCCTCATTCGCTAGCTCGGTCGTCAAAATTGAGCACGCGGTTAAAAAACAACTTTGCACTCACGCACAACAAAAAACTATTTTCTAACATACATTCAATACCAATAATGAGAGTGATGAACAAGAGTTTTAAGGGATGGAGAGGAAGTGGTCGCAGAAGACGGATGGACTGTGTGAGAAAAGACATAAATGGGAATGGAGTGAATAAGGAGAGGAAAGCTAACAGGAGTGAATAAAAGAAAAAACATGGCCGATCCCAAAAGAAACGGGATAAGGGCAAGAGGTGGACGTAATGTTATGTCAATATTTTTGTCTCGCTTCGAATAACCGCGCCCGAGACAGGTTTCGATTAAAAGTCTAATAACCCCGAAGGGCCTCAATATTTTGCCCAAAACAAACATAAGTGATCCCGAAGGAGAGGGCTTAAGAAAAATATACCTGTTCGTTCACGACGGCGCAAACAACCCTTTCGAGCCCGATTTTGTTTAAAAACAAACCTTGTTTTCATGTTTACGCGAACCCATTACGGAAAGTGTAGTAATTTTGGCGAAAATATAAAAGTGTCGTAGCGATAACAGCGAAAATTATTATTCTGATAGTGATACAATGACATATATTATACATACATACATAAATCACGCCTATATCCCCGAAGGGGTAGGCAGAGGTGAACTGTTACGTCCCATGTAATAGGTGGTGTAATACGTGGCACAAAAGTCGCAGTAGGTACATAGCTAGATGGTATAGGGAGGAACGCTGCTGCCCATTCCTCATCATATCCTTAGTCGCCTTGTATGACACCCACGGGAGAGATTTGGGGTGATGACAATTGTATTTTACTCTGCCGTCACCACACGGCTGTACATATAATATATTATCTATACTAATATTGTAAAGCTGAAGAGTTTGTTTGGTTGGTTGGTTAAACGCTTTATCTCAGAAACTGCTGGTTCAAATTGATTTTGTGTTGGATAGTCCATTTATTGAGGAAGGCTTTATGCTATATGACAACATACATTAACGCGAGCGAAGCCGCGGGCGTCCACTAGAAAAAAATAGAAAATCTTCCATGCTAGCAAAATTCATCCAAGCGAAAAAATGGGGAGATTGCCCATTGTAGACCAGTAAGCACATTGAGGCACCCGAATGGTGGAGGGCAAACCACCAACAACAGCTTACCCAAAGAGGTTTGGTATCAGGCGGGCGGCCTACTGTAAAACCTAAGCCAAAACCTTGAGCAGTATGGGGAATGTCGTCATTACAATTACTCTCTCCGTTCATCGGTCTTTCGACATGGTACGTTCCGTCTCTTTCATTTATTACTAGCATTTCCGTACTTGGCTGGTACATCGGTCACCATCAAATATATTGTAGCAAACAAGGTGACCAAAATACTTCTGAACCGCTTAAAATCTTAACACTCTTAATTAATTTAATATCTTTGCAAACGCTGTCAATAATTTCTATACAAGCAATTCAAAAATCATTGTTACGCAAGCCATTGACGCAGCGATGCACTTTATTTTTAAAATATTTAAATGACTTGTACACTGGCCAGTGTTACTTATTCGTTGTAAGGACTCTGCCTTCTCCACCTCGTCTTGTTGTCGCAAACTTTTGTCTAGCACAAAGCTATTCCCTTTCTAATCCGTTCGCTTGTTTGCACATAACGATGAAAAGCTGCCACTGCTATTGTTTTAGTGAGAGCTCCTCGGAGACAAAAGCGAGTTCCGGGTTAGTTGGTGGCGCCATCTGTGTAGACAAATGAGAAGGCATCTTGTATTCGCATGCGACTTTTTGAGTCATTGTTGCGTTGTGAAAGGGGTTTAAAGCTATCGTTTGTTATAGTTCTGATATTTATGCGTGATTGATGATCGCGTTGGTCGGTCCTTCGCGAAGGTTTTGTTTGTTAAAGTATTGCAAAGTTACTGCTACCTATTTTCTTACTAGGAAGGATTTGACTTGGTTTTCAATAGGATAATCATGCCCTGAGTACAAAATGTTTGTGCTCATCATAAACATTTGCCTATACTTCTTCATCTTACCATTCAGCCAAACTGGACGTCAAAGAATGATTTAATTTGATGATTTATGGCAATCAATGTTATTATCCCAATAACTTTCTCCGTTTAGTGGTATTTTGACATAGTACTTTATGTAAATTCATTAATTGTCGGTGTGACGGATGATTGGATTGCATGATGACTTCTGATTCAGATAACAAGAGAACCGGGCAGGAGGATGATGATGATGACCCACATTCATATCTATAACATATAGGGACATCAGGACAGGGCCTCCTGGTAGTTTGCGAACGGATGGCGTAAGTTTCTTGTCTTGACGATTCTTGAGTGTATTGTAATCATACCAGATATGAATAAACGAATTTTGATTTAATTTGATATATCGACCTCATAATCACCCATTATAATACCGGTTAGCAGATCAGAGAATACAGTTTAGCAACAACAATCATTGAACGAATCATTCCAAGAATAACACAAACCTGAAATACTTATTCGAAGTACTACACAATGGCACAATTAATCGTACTCATAACATTAATAATATCTTCCATCAAAGCAAAAGCTCCGAGACAATTTAAGAGGAGCATTAAGATATGAACGCAATAAAGACATTTCTCCATCTCGAGGTGTTAAGAGGATTAGTGCAAAAACACTTGGCATTGAGTAAATGATTGAGAACCGCCGCTCCAGCGATTCCTAATAGGTACCAACCAGATCTCCCTATTATGACGGGAGTGTATTTAGTAATAAGGGCTCCACCACGCGTGATAACAGGACGTAGAGCTCTATTAATAGTTCTTGTCCATTCGCAGGCTACTGACGACACGGCACAAAATAATAAAATATTTTACATCTTCTTCTCCCTGCCCTGTTCGCAGTCTATCTGGGGTCGGCGAAGTATGTTTCCTCTTCCATTCATATCGGTCAGACGTCATCAAGTCATCCACTCCATTTTAATTCATATCGTCCATCACAATCAAAGGTGCTAGTGATGAATAAATGTATAGATAAAAGAGACTGAACGGACCATGTTGAACCCATACTGCTCAAGATTTTGGCTAAGTTTTACTGTAGGCCGATTGCCTGTCACCAACAGTCTTTGGGTATGGTGTTATTCGTGGTTTACCCTCCACCAATCGGGTGCCTGCCCATCATCGCTATCTTAAGCCTTAGTCGCCAAGAACGACACCCGCGGCAGAGATGGTATGGGACTGCTGACAATAATGTATTCTGCTCTACCTCACGGCAAATCACTAAAATCTCCATATTAGTACTATATTAATAGGTGCAAACGTAGTTTTCTTTCTGATTGTAGCTTATGCCAATCTGATAACCCGATAGATTTCAATACTCTCGCCGCCAATCACATGGGGCCTAATATAATTGGCGAAACGTACATCTTTAGTTCGCTTCTGCCTTTTTTTTATCGGAGTGGAATGCTTTTTACGCACCATATCAACTTCTAGCTAGGCGAATACCCCTTTTGCCTACCCTTTCAGGGATAAAGGCGTCATTTATGTATGTCTGTAGGATTCTCGTTTATCGTGATATAACGGAAACGGACGTAAAACAGTTGCGGTTGGCTGGTTGATTTTCTCGAGGCGCATTGGTTCGGAAGCCGCAAAGGGGTGATTGTGGCGACCACGGGTTGAGATTTGGAAGGATTTTCGCAAATGTGGCGAGTCTTTTGACAAAAGCCATAAAGTCCACTTTTCAACGACATATTCTTTTAATAATGATAATTTACTTAGAATGTGCCAGCCCCGATACACTCTAGGGGTGTCATAAAAGTCTGCAAAGTTAGATTGCCCGTTGTAGACCAATAAGCTCCTTGGGG
This sequence comes from Cataclysta lemnata, assembly GCA_963931975.1. Taxonomy (NCBI): domain Eukaryota; kingdom Metazoa; phylum Arthropoda; class Insecta; order Lepidoptera; family Crambidae; genus Cataclysta; species Cataclysta lemnata. The sequence goes on from OZ008348.1 coordinate 14,665,268, forward strand.
CAACCGAATGGTGGAGTGCAAACCACCAACAGCAGCAGACCCAAGGAGGGTGGTGTGAGGCCGGCTGTAAAGCCTAAGCCAAAACCTTGAGCAGTGTAGATTAGAATGTTGTCATCCCAATCACTCTCCGTTCATCGGTATCTCGACATGATCCTGGTCTTTTTTATACATTCATTCATCACTAGCACCTTTCCGGTGTGATGAACGATATGAATCAAAAGGGAGTGGATGGTTTGATGGCGTCTGACCTACATACATATAAGACGCATCACACTGCTGAATAGGGCAGGAATAAGAAAAAGATATTATTACGTGGTGTTGAGTGCTGAATAGAATCATAAAATTTAATAAGTGATAGGTACCAAGATACTAGCGGTCAAAGTGGTGGCTGAGCACTTATTAAGTAGTTTATCAACAGCATCCCCGTATGACCCATGCAACAAAAAAAGCTCTCAAATAAATCCCTCAAAATTACAAAGGACAGTCACACCATTTTGACAGTTTACTAAGCCTTGTTCGTATTCGTTTAGCGCGCCTTGTATTGAATGGAATACAATACACATATTTCCCTACGATGCTGAAATTGCTGTTGAACTCTGTTCAGGACTTTCTAGAAAATTATTCAACTTTTTTAGTTTATTTTTTTTAGTTTAAAAGGCAAACATTAAATAAAATGGATCAGATAGTGTAGGTACTAGCGTGACCTGCGAGACATCCAATAAAAATGGGGGAATATCATCTGACCCAGCTCTTTTATCGGATAGGATGCAGTTAAATTAATAAAAGTATTCTTTAAGCATAATAGGTATGTATTAAAAACAAAGGGTAGGTACGTAGACTAAGTAGTAAGGATAATAAATGACTGTCTGGTTCAAATACAGGCGAAAAGTATTTCTTGAAAAGTACCTACTCGCCGCCTGTGTCATTTACCAAATATAAGAGTTTCAGGAATCATGTAGACATATTTCTTACTTTTCATGGAAGAAACGAAAAGCGAAGCTTTATTATGTCATTCAGCACTTGGTGGAAGCTCTTGAATATGGTGTGACTCGTTCACAAGTGACACATTTACGAAAACTCAGGACAGTGATAGATTTGCGCGATGTATTTATAATGTTGAGGAACATTGGGGTATCAATCTCAATGGATAGGTGGTGACGGCAGATGTACTAAGGGGGCGCAATCCGTGTACATACATAAAACATACATAAAACACGTCTATATCCCCAAAGATATATTTTTGCCAATTAAGTCATATGTAGTGTTATATATTGTTTAAATCAAAATCCAAACCATAGTTTCTTTTAACATTTGTTCCAAAAAAGTTTGACAATGTGTGACTTTGAGATCCGGATACAAGGTATTTATTAAAGCAAGACCTACGTGAACCAAGATACACACACATATGATGATTTCCATGACCTTTCAGGGACCTTTCCACAAATTCAGCAAGATCAAGCAAGATCATTGAAGACAAACTTTTCTTGCCACCAAAGTGACACATCAATTTATACCGACCACGTCTTTATTACAAAATGTTATTAGCGTCTATAAATCATTTAAAATTGGATATCCAGTAGTTGTTTTTGCGTCAAATAAATCATTCGTTATTAGATATTGTATTGTAATACACCCCGCTGCGCCTATAGTTCGTTCTCAACAGGCTGGCTTGCTAGCTCGCCAGCAATATGACAGGAATGATGGATGAAAATATTTTGTCGCCATAATTGTATCACGTCATTCTCCCTGTAATGAAAGAGGAGAGATACCGATGTGTTTCGGAGCTGCTAAGTGTTAAATGAAGTACTGCTTCTATTCTACCTTGTTATAGAGATAAGAACTTAACATATTTGATGGTGCGGATGCCAGGTTCAAAGTTTTCCAGAGACCAGTGGCTAAAATAAAGGGCAATGAATAGGCTTAAAGGTTGATGCGTCAGGACTCGCCTTCAACAACCCGGCTTTTTCTCAGTCTAGTCAAATGTGATATTCTTCTCCCTGTCCTTATCCTACTCTAAGTAAGGTCGGCACAACATGTCGTCTTCTTTCACTCTCTCTTCCAGTCATATGTGACAAATCGGCTAAAATAAGGTGTCAGGCTGACCGGATGATGCATTACTATTCGCTTTCACTAACCTGGCTCTTTCCTTAAACCAGTCATATTTGATATATTTTGCGAGAGACGTCATGGGAAACTGAGGCCATAATAAACTTTTCTTGCTTAAAATATACGGAATTCAAGATAATACATTTATGTCACCCATCCAATGACCGGCCTTAGTGACTGGTGCTTAGTTTACGCAATCGCAGGCCGAGCGCGCTAATCCACTAAGCTATCTATAGTACGACCACTTATCTGAAATCTCTATAATCACATCAGCGATTTTATTCTAAAATATAAATGAAATCGTACAATGTCTGTGATTATTGTTAATTGTCATGATATTTCAGTTCAAAATAATTGACCGAAAACAGTAGAGTTTTTGAGGTTTTTTAAACGGTCGAACTATAATAGCTCCTCATTCGAAATAACCTCCTCCAGTTACCAGTGATAAGTATAACAATTAGTAACTTCTTGTAAAATGATAAATTAGGTTCCCTTGTGTACCAACTGACCTGTCTTCCCCGGTAATAATTTGTGAGGCACCCATTCATAAGTCTGAAGTAAACATTAATTTAATTTGATGAGGGATAAAGGTGGCTATTTTGGGAATTTTACTGGAATATAATATTTTAGTTATTTTATTGTGGGTTTATAATGACTTCTAGAATTCAAAGAATTTTAATAACCACTTCAAGAAGTGGCGTATGGTGACTGCAGAGGAGAATACAATTGTCGCCACCCCCATCTCATCTCGTACAAGGCGACTAAGGGTTAAGACAACAATGAGTAATGGGCAGCAGTATGCCTCTTATAACTAGTAATGTACTGTGATTTCCGTGGCCGATAAATAGGTACCACCGTGGGTGTTAATTCACCTATGCCTACCCCTTTTAATGTAATTAACATACTATGCAATTGTTAATTATGATATACTTGGAATATTTAAAATATGTATAAACTTTATGCCGTATACACTCAATAGCATAATGGCGCAGTGGCTAGCACGCTCGGCCTACGATTGCGTAAACAAAGCATTATTCGCTAAGGCCAATCATTGGATGGGTGACCAAAAATGTAATATTATCTCGACCACCTGCGTGTTTTGTCCTGACTGCATTTGCAGATCCAATGTGGCCCATTGTAGCGTGGTAGGTTGTGCCCATTATTGTTCTTACACTTGACTATTCGACAACAACTTTACTTGCAATATTGACCAACCCTACTCCCTTAATAGCTCACCTATTAGACTACACCTATCCCTAGGGAAATCTAGGGGCACTGTCTTGCGCTATCGATCAAATGTAAATGGCAGGCTATTCGCAAAATGGCTGTAGTAAAGCGCTGTTTTAAATTAAACTGGGAACCTTCTGGAATTTTAAAGAGTCCACGTCGTCTAACGTATGAAACTAAATGTAGAATTTGGGTTATCTACAATATATTTAGGTTACACATTACATAAATCTCGCCTGTATATCCCCGAGGGGGGAAGGGGGATGGCATAGGTGTTTTAACACCCACGTTTCGCCAATTATGTTCAGGCTCATGTATATGAAAAATCCTGATCTGTTGTGTGACGATTAGAATTGTTTGCGACTTCTTTTCCTTTCAAATATTTTTTTGCATTTATATAATATCCCAAACACCAAACACACACCACCACCACCAAAATTCACCATTAATTTTTAAGAAGCAGCGGTCTTTCATGATCGAAAAAATTACGTAAAATGTACTTTCATGTACATATTATTATGTATAAAAGTCCCTAAATAAGAAAAAAAAACGTTGAATGTGCTATCCCTGACTCACCCTAACTCATAAAAGTCGAGTAAGGGATTTTGCCCGGAGTAGACCAATAAGCACCTCAGGGCATCCGAATGGTGGAGGGCAAACCAACAACAACATCATACCCAAAGAAAGTTGGTGTCAGGCAGGCGGCCAGCTGTAAAACCTAAACCCCATCATTTCCAATCACTCTCTCCGTTCATCGATATGGTCCTTTTTATCTTATTTCTGTACATCCATTCATCACTATCATCTTTCCGGTGAGATGGATGATATGAATAAAAACGGAGTGGGTGGCTTGATGACGTCTGACCGATGTTAGTGGAAGAGGCAACATACTGCGCCGACCCCAGATAAAATGGGAACAGGGCAGAACGACGAAGAATTTTTAAGTTCCACAAAACCACAAACCACTTAATTCCGAAAGCTGGTCGAAACCTCTAAAGCCAGTGTGTTTGTCTTACCTAAGCTGTTCTGTCTTTCGCCGCTCTGTCCGCTGAAATCACACCTTAAGGTCCATTTATATCTACCGACATTGAACGTGTCAGACATGCCCGCTAAAATATTATTCTTCTATACAGCGTATACTGACGTATTCATATCTATCGTAACGTGGCCGCTCAGACAACGCCAGACACGGGCCGTGCCCGGCGCGTATTCGCGGAAAGAATATTCTGACGATGTGTTTCATGTCGATACGTGTCGGTGCTTAACTGCCGGGCAGTGTGAATAGAGTAACGGAACCGTACAGACATCAATGTTCGGTGGTAGTGAGAGTCTGTCGACGTAGACGATGTCTGGCACAACACGTGTCTGGCACGCTCTATCTATGCCTGTAGATCTAAATGGGTCTTTAATGGGGAAACTTCTCTCATACATTTTCAGTTCGCCAGTGTTCTCAGTTCGTAGACGCAAGCCTTTAATTTTGAAAGTCTTAAACTTTTCGGAGCTACGGTCGTTTTTCGTTTGCGGGAAAATTAATTATTTAAGAGAAGTTTGCCTTTGGAAACTAACAAGAAAAAGAATTGCTGTCTTATTTTAGTGGGATCAGAAAAACGTATTTCGTCTTTTTCGTGAGACCTGTAGTCTTTAAAACGGTTTTAAACTCATCGGATCTAATATGTAAAACGGACTATAAATTGTTGAGAAAATGTTTTGACATATTCTAACATGTATGAACAACAACAATAATTTTAGAAACAATAATTTTATTGTAGATTGATGCTTTACACACCAGACACGTAAATCGCAGTATATCGCAAGGTGGGATATAAACACTGCTGCCCATTCGTCTTTGGCCTTAGTCACCTTGTACGACACCCGCAGGAGTGATAGTTTTATTCTGCTTGCTTATTAGTGATTATTTGCAAGCTAATAAATGGAACTGATCCAACCCAATTCTGAAAAGTACATAATATTTGTACATAATATTAACTCTCTTTAATTTTATAACATTTTTTTCAACATTAATACATAATAAGTTTTAGTAAAACTATAATAATAAGATCAAATGAAGGAAAAATTATTTGATAGGTTATTTCCTTGTACCGATTAGTAGAAATAATAATTATTATATCAGAAGGAGCAGTAATATCAAAGAATAACCGCTCCAAAGTATCTACTGACTGTAAATCTCAATCCCCCTAAACAGACGTTTCAATCTTTCAATATCTGTCGAGGACACCGTTCCACATGCCAATCTGTTCTCGCCCGTTGCTCGCACAATTCAAATCTAAGTGGAATTCGTTAAAAGTTCCCCCGGGACCCGTCTTTTGAGCTCCGCAGTTTGACATCAACTCCGGATAGTTTCGTAACTGCATCGGGTCGAATTCTTCACCGGAAAATTGAGCAGAATACCACCGTCTTTTCGTTTGAAGGCTAAAGGTTAACGCTCATTATACCCACCCGGCACCCGACCAGTGCTAGCATGGCCTCCGAAACACGATATGATATAGCCATTTATCGCTTTTAACTGTCAAAAATCCAATAAATGGGTATCATATCGTGTTAAAAAAATATTTCGCACTGTGCCGGTACTGTATCGGAACTGTGACATCACTGATTTATGTGTGAATGGACCTTTAGCGTTTTGCAGCTAAAAGGGTCGAAATAACTCTGATTGCTTGGAGGATTTACTATAGGATGCAGAATAGTTTGCTTTGATGCCATCAGTTTGGTTGGCGATCTCAGTGAAGTTTTGTCTGCCATTTTGTTTTATTGTGAATGTCAAAATTATTTGATCTTTTTATGTAAAACTGTGATTAACTGCCGCACTCAGAGACGTCAAATAACGTTAATGAGTACTTAATGTCAAAAAATGACAATTCAAAAGTAGTCGCTATTTTTGCCGGGTCTATGGTCTAGATTTAAATGAGATTTTTTGACATTAAGTACTCACTATTTGATTTTAATTTTAACATTATATAAATGTTAGAAAAATTAGTACAAAGATTTTAGTGGTTAGAAAAAGAATTTCGAAAAATTATGATCTTGAGGCGGGAATCGAACCCGCGTCCGCTGCTATCCGGGCAGGTGCCTGACCGCCTTGGGTGCCCGATCTTGGGTGGCCGAGCGGTCAGGCACCTGCCCGGATAGCAGCGGACGCGGGTTCGATTCCCGCCTCAAGATCATAATTTTTCGAAATTCTTTTTCTAACCACTAAAATCTTTGTATTAAGTACTCATTAAAATTATTTGACGTCTCTGTGTGCGGCAGATAGTGTTTCGCTTCTTCAATACAAAAGAGATGCAACTCAAAATTGCACTCCTGCAACAACAAGTCTAATGTTTAGAACACACAATTTCTCTTCGTATTTTTAGTCTCTGCAAAAATAGAAATAGAGAAACTTGTGAAATTTAACTAACTAACCCCCGAATACAGAAACGCTACTCAAATTTAGGGGACTGCTTGAAAAGTTAAGTGGACACCACCTGTCAGAAATTGTATGGAAAAACGTAAATTTTGACAATACTTAAATGTTAAGCGGGACTCAAACTTTGAATAGCGTTTCTGTATTCGGAGGAAAACTAGTCGCTCTATAAAATAATCAGAATCCAGGGCCAGATTATTTGATATAATTATGTCGCATGCATATCGTTGAATACGACAGTTTATTAAATAGCTACATATCGACCGATGTTGCCAATTTCTTTGTTTTATTAATGAATAACAGTGATGAATGAAAGTGTACTTGTTGTTGACGGTTTGGCCTCCACCATTCGGGTGCCCCAGGGTTCCATTGGTATACACCGGGCAATCCCTCTTAGTCGAGTTTTCGACACTCCTATGGTAAGTCAGGCTTCACGTAATTTTCGCTTCCAGACCAGCATGGAAGACACGATAATTATGGCTAGCAAAGTCATGCAATGCCGAATTCGACGATCTGCCTGCCACTTATATAAATAGAACTGCAGAAACCCTTTCAGCACCGGTTGAATAATTCGCACCAGTCATCGCTAGTTCGGTATCGATGTCGGTTCCAGAACTCAGTGGCTTTGTTCCTCTCCGGTGCTCAGGTGAGGGTTTCGGTCGGTATTTTAATAATTTACCTAGTTAAGTCTCGGTTCTGTTAGATCGGCAGCTTTATTAAGCTCTGAAATTACATTGCGCCTTTGATATGGTAATGGAGTGACTGGCTTCATAGCGGCACACAAACAAAGTATCGAGTGACGGAGAAATGGATGGTCAGAGGCAAAGTGTGACTGCTGATTAATAGCATTAGAGCTGAATTAATACGTCTAGTATATATCAATACATCTAGCTTCAGTGATAAGGTAGAACAAGGCAAGACTTGAAAAACGATAACTAATTTTCCTGCACACGCTTGAATAACTCTGGGAGGTATAGGGTGGTAAAGTATTCAACATTAGAGTTGATGTGATATTGCTCCTAAACTGTGAGGATGAAGGTATATTATATTCATAATAGAGAATAAAGGAATCTTTGGCAATATTAAGGGACTTGGAAAATCCATTTATTATATACCATACCTATGTCTTGTATTTTTTTTATTTAGAACTATTAAATTTTCGTCTAAAGTGGTATACAAGACTGTAGGGGAAGGTAACTCGTAGCGACAATACTGGCTAAGCTTGTGTATAAAATCATTTTGATATATTTTCTCGATTAATCTTGTTAGGTGAGCTAAAGTTCCTGATGTAACCTTTTACCATTACCCGCTTTGGGCAACTTTCCCCTATGCTAATGATGGGTTTGACATTTTTGAAGACATCGCCCTACGAAGAATAAAATAAGTAATGCAACCCAAGTTTGGGAATGTTATTGGGGCGATTTCTACGTGACAATTCTGCTGTTAAAATAATTTATAACCAAAAGAACCAGTAACCAACTAGTGGACGCCCGCGGCTTCGCTCGCGTTAATGACGGTTATTATATAGCCTATACCAGGAGACTTTTTGGTCACTGCAAAAATTTTTGGAATTCGTTCAGACCAAATTCACGAAAAAAATAACAGCTGTTTCATACATTTGGGTCAAGTAGGTTATATCATTTTGTAAGAAACAGTTGATATTTTGTCGTGAATTTGGAGTTGCTCCCATGGTGAAATTTGTTCAGTTTGATGGTCTGAACGAATTGCAAAAAATTTTGCAGTGACAATACAGTCTCCTGGTTATAGCCTTCCTCGATAAATGGACTAACCAACACAAAAATTTTTTTTTCAATTTGGGTCAGTAGTTCCTGTTATTAGGGTTGCCCCTACAAACAAACAAACGAAAAAACTCTTCAGCTTTATATTATTAGTATAAGACACTATGCCAACAGAATCGGCATAGAATAATGCAGAAGCAATAAAATTCGACACAGTAACGCACTGACACGTATCCAGGAAATTACTAGACAAGAAACATTGCCATAAAATCTGGAGTCTCCCCTTGAACCGGAGATACTGATCTGATATCTATTACAGATTCGATGCCAAATTGGTAGCCGAATGAGCTCCGGAAGGATTTATGGCCCAATTTCCCTATAATATTCTTCCATCCATTCCAAGGCCTTCCTCTGTGCCCCAGCAGTGGTCTGTGCTCATCACACAAACATTCCGGGTTCGATATTTTTTTGTCAGAGCATCAACCACCGACTAACACAAGTAAGTTATCGCCATAGACTCGTGTTAGTTGATGTTAGAGAAACAAAATGGTAGCATTCCGTTTTTATATAAAAAAAGAATTCGCCAGTCTCATTGGAACATTTCACGTACTTGTATTTTCCTGAGCGCGCACATTTAGTATGCATAGTGTCTCATAGAGCGACTGCGCTCCTAGTGACATTGACGTCATCGAAGGGGTTAATGAACTTGACGAGTACGGTCAGCTGAAAAAGCGAAATTTTGTCAACCGCAAAGAACATGAACAAAGGGTTTTGATTTGAATTTAATCTCGTTTTGTTTTGCACTTGGACGAATACAATTTAGATGTAACGCTTCAGTTTATACATAAAGCAAAGAGTTCGTTGGTATTGCAACTAGTTTAAAACCCAGTTACCTACCCAGGTAGCAATCATTATATAAAACAGTCCAGTGCTTTCAAGGACCTTTTGGCTAGTGGTAACTACGACCATCTTATCAAAATCTGTCGCCATACCAACAATGCTAACAGGCATTAGATAGCTAACACCTCTGTGGTTGAGGATTTCAGGTGAAGATCGGTGCGACCTTGAGCTATCATTTACTATCAGATGAGATGAAGGTCAAGAGCTTCCCTGTCTAGCATAAAATAAAACATCTTGTTTGTACAGTACTGTCACCTGTAGAATGCTTTAGAAAATTAAAACACGAGTATTATCAGAACATGGGTACTCGGGTGGTTTGCGAATGGATGGCGTCACTTTCGCGTTACTTACTCGTTACAATATTGAAGAATTGGCTTAGACAAACTGATTTTTCGATTCTTTACATAACGTATTTCGTGACGATTCACGAGTGTTTTGTGCCTTATGTAAAAAACTCTATTTCTATTTTATTTTAGTCAAGACATGCTCTTTATTGGCTTCATTCGCAACGTTATTGGATACAATATTTGTCTATGTTTGCTTAGTAATAAGTTAGTTAGATCAACTTGGTACACTTCATTTACTTTTGATTGAAAGGTTTCTTATTATACAACGTGTAACAGAAAAGACGCACACCCTGAACACAAACATGCTAGCTTTATCATATAAGAACTGTGGTGATATCAAACATCAGAATTGTAAAATAAAATTTAGAATTGTCCATACATTTCGCTTTACTGACCGAACAATTAGTATGCATGGCAAAAGAAAAAAAAACAATTTCGATTTTTTAATAACACTATAGTACTAACTATCGTACTCAGAGACGTCAATTAACGTTAATGAGTAGGTACTTCATGCGGCAGTAAGTTATCATGGGTAATGTTCAGAGTGTGCGTTATTTCAGATAATGAAAAAAATTTTCTTTCTTTAAAAATACATTATTTAAAGAGGCACTAATCAGGCTGGTTTTGCTGACGGTGCCGTCTGGTGCATCAATAGCGGCTAAGGGTGCGTTGTGTGTTCATTTTGCGCCCCCCGAGGTGAATGCGGCTTTCCACACTTTTCTTGCATCACAAGTTTGGCCTAAGTTAAGAGAGTTTCTCTTTAGTATTTTGATTGTCTCGTTTTGACAATGTAGTGGTTTAGGGTTGGTTTGAATAATTTATTTACAGATTTATGTAATATATAAGGAATGTTTGATGCTAACTTGTTTCAAAAACAAAATTTGTTTATTCATATCAGTTATGGTTACAATACACTTATGAATTATCAAGACGCTAGACATCTCAAACCTGTGTGTCCAAGGGCGGACGGGGGAGTGCGCTGCATGCCTCAATCAATGCCGATTATTTCTCTCCGAAGGGGTGTAATAAATAGGTGTAATAACAGAGGTGATTAATCACCGACGTTTCGCCAATTATGTTAAGTCCCATGTTATAGGTAGCGAGCCTGTTGCCATCTAACGGGCACGTTAATCGAAGTATATGTATTGATAGGCAGTGACAGAACCACTGTACTCATAATTATCTTTAACCCTATTCTACTTGTAAGACACCCGCGGGAGAGTTGGATAGTGACGACAATAGTATTGTGCTCTGCCGTCACCAAACGGCTAACGGATGGATAGCGGAGACATTCCAAAATAATGCATTTTCCATAGAAATAAGCAATCTAAAGGCCTCCCCATACGTAACGGGAAAATACCCCGGACGGGACGTGGACGGGACGGGGTCGGGGCCTCTCTCCCTCTCGACAAAACGCCCCGTACACACCCCGTCTGTGACTCCGTGACATAATTATGTCCTTCCGGTCCGGGGAATTATCCCGTTACGTATGCGGAGATCTTTAAAAAAAATGTAAAACGCTGTCCGCTTAATACTTAAACGTGTTGCTAAGAGGTAAAGTAAGCGCTTCATGAAAGGTTTCATCCGCAGTATTCTGCGTCTGCGGGCTTCAATGTCTGTCGCGATGTGAGCGAACACCTCATACCCTTCACCCTTTTCGCAGATTACACAAAGCAGAGCAGGAACCCATTATATTGTATATTTTAATAGATACAATAACACAGTCAGACTAATTCTTTATTATTACTGCGAAAATAAGACTGCCTTATTTTATTAGTCATGCGCAGTATCTTTTTGGACCAAAAAAACGGACATTCTAATTTTATTAAATGGCCGGTTTTTCACCTCTGCCTACCCCTTCGAAAATATAGGCGTGATTTTTGTATGTATGTATTTTTGTAATATACATGATATCATAGTAGTATATGAAGTAATGTAATGAATTTTGACTATTTATTTAGGCTCGATGTCAAAAATATTGCCCTACGACTACATGCAAACATGCCTGCTTTTAATGTAGTGATTAAGCTATTTTGGTCATATTGAAATATGTATTTGGTTCTTAATTTTCAAAATGAACCAACAACTGAAAAAGATTAGAATATTTAAAAAAAGAAACACTAACCTATAGCCACAAAACAAATTATTTATTGTCCTCCAACTGACACACAATATTCATAACTGCCCGCACGAATAACACCATAATACACTTAATATTCGAAAACGTTGAGTAAACACATTGTGTAAATATTAAATAAACTCGATATTCACGAATATTTAATTTGTTTTGGTAAGAAGCCCAAAAATTTTGCAAATCATAGGTTAAACAAGACAGTGTCAGAATACAAAAGTAAGTCTCAGCTTTGTACGGGAATCTATTATTTTCTTCGGACAATTGGATCAGGTTATTACATAACTTTCAATAAGACCTTCAACTCCAAATCGTAAGGTTCAAAATCGAATAAAGAATAGCGCGTTGGCGACAACCTTAATGTGGTGCTGTGTGTACTCGCAGCCTTGTTAGCATTTACCTCGTAAAAGTAACTACATTAAAACTTACTAAAGCCAAGTTTACTTATTAAAAGTTTTTGACCGGCAGGATAACATAAACATTGCTAATAAACATTACACCTACGAAGGTTACGTCTGTCTATCCCCGGCTCGAGTTCGAGTTCGTAAAACAAGTGATTTAATATATTAATAATAAATATTTTTACACACACACCTATCATTTAGCCCAAAGTAAGTAGCCTAAGCTACTTAATAATATTATTATTATTAAGTAGCCTAAGCACTTGTGTTATAAATACTAGTAGACGGAGATATTTTTAATATAATTATGTATATAAATGTTGAAAATATACTACATAAACATATACACAACCATGACTCGGAAACAAACATTTGTGGTCATCACAAAGTTTGCCCCTACCAGGATTCGAACCCAGGACCTCTTGGCCCATACCCAGCAATCTGAGCATTCGACCAAGGCGGCCGTCACGTCGATTTAAGAATAACCGCCAGTTTTTGACAGTTCTTCTTTACGGTAAAATGTCAAAAACAAATTCGCAAAAACACCGGGATCAGTGCCTCGTGGTGACGGCAGAGTAGAATACAATTGTCACTACCCCAAATCTTTCCCGTGGGTGTCGTACAAGGCGACTAAGGATAAATCTGAATATGATTAGGAATGGGCGGCAGCGTTCCTCTTATACCACCTAGGCTAGCAATGTCCTGCGAATTTGTGCCCGATAAATGGCAATAGGCTCGCCACCTATTACATTGGACTTGACATATTTGGTGAAACGTGGGTGCTAGTTCACCTCTGCCTACCCCTTCAGGGATATAGGCGTGATTTATGTATGTATGTACGTAAATTTGAATAATAATCGCTTGTTTGACATGTAGGTGAAGTGTTGGTGAACACCGGCCTTAGTGTTGATCAATCAACAACCTTATACCACGGTCTCTCGAACCGTTCTCGCCTAATCTAGCACACGAACCTGACGAATGTCGTCAATTATCTTAAAAGGACTCGGGTATTTGTCACCCGATGTCACCACCCTTTGGAAAGTTCTGCTAGATATTACTCGCAATGACAAATGGTTATTTGATATTAAATATCAGGAATATGTGTATGTATGCAGCTTTCGCATGAGTAAATAAATAAATAAATATCGGGCACATAAATTTCAGTATATTGCTAGGTGGTATGAGAGGAATGCTGATGCTGCATTACTCATCGCTGTTATAACCTTAGTCGCCTTGTAAGACACCCACGGGAGAGATGGTTATGACGACAATTGACAACATTACATTTCTTTAAAGGTATATTTTTATTACATGGATGGAAAATAGACATTATAAATATTTTGATTTTAAATTCTAAAACTTACTCATTCTAAAACAACGTAAGTGTAATTGTAAGATTTTTGTGGGTTAATGTTAGGATAGGTTTTTAATAAATGTTGTAAATTATTTTCTACTCTGCCGTCACCACACGGCTTATGTTAAGCATATTTAATAATAAATAAATAACTACATCAATACAAACTTCAACTATAATAGGATTTACGACATCGACGTTATAGATAAGAAAATATTGATCTGAAAATATCTACTGTGCAAATAAATTAGAATTAAATGTTTTCAATATATTTTGTGTACTTATTGGAAATGTGAGACAGAATATTTTTAGTGAAGAGTACAATTTCTTGTTCGCGTGATATAAACAATTTATTGAAAATATTTCTGCACAACATTCTGTGCCGATGAACATTCGTAAGTGGACTGTCAAATTCGCCCAATCAATACTGTCCTTTAGCTTAATTTACTTAAAGTTCAAATTATAAAACTATTGGGAAATTGTACAGCTGTAATGTGTGACAGATTAGCCTAGACATGCTGTGGAAACAGAGAGGGCGAATCTTGTCAAAGAATTTTGCCATTTACTTTAACAGAATTAAAGTTCAATGTCTATTGGGGGAATTCAAGAGTAGGTATAATTTTGATAGATTATCTACAACATTATAAATTCAGTACAATTAAAAACACTTAACGTAACAATCCTAAAAGCTATTAAAGCTAGTTGTTTTGTTCGAACCAACTTTAATTCTATATATTGCTTGGTTATGCTAATTATCCCGCAATGTATTCTCCTATAAATTGATTGGAACTCGAGTCAGTCCGCAATTGTTCGATTATCTGGCAAAATGAAAACGCTGATCGGTAAGGCTATACGATGACTATACGATAAACTAGAATTTTTTTCTATTATATTTATATATTGTGCTGTGTCCTTGTGTCTTTCATACTGGCTTGGGAGCGATAAAATAACGTAGAATGTAACAGCCCCGACTCATCCCAGGGGTGTCGTAAAAGTCCACTAAGGGATATTGCCCGGTGTAGGCCAATAAACACGTTGGGGCACCCGAATGGCGGAGGACCAACCAGCACCTACAGCATACCCAAAGAGGGTTGATGTTCGGTGGGCGGCAGGCTGTACAACCTATGCCAAAACCTTGTGAAATATAGATTGAAATGCTGGCATTCCAATCACTCTTTCCATTCATTGGTCTCACGACAAGGTCCTTCCGTCACTTTTCTATACATTAATTCATCACTAGCACCTTTCCGGTGTGATGGAAGATATTTTTGAGAAGGCAAGAAGAAACTATAGTGCTCATCTTTTTGCTCTACCCTTTCCTCTAATTGCAAACGTGTAGAATGTAGATGCTTCAGTAAACTAGCCTAAATTGGTACCAACGCTTTGAGCCCCTTATGGAAGATGTATATTGTTGTCTGCAGCATTCAAGATATTGCTGCTTTTCTTCGTGATGCTCTTCATGAAGCCAGCTGAAGCCTTCCCGCCCCCTGTTGGTAGTTGCGAATATTATTGTCCGCGGCATTGGGACAATGTCTGCGGATTAAATGGGATCACCTACAGAAATCCCTGCTGGTAAGTTTACGGCGAACATTTCAGAGAACAATCTAAGGCCTGAGTTCACCAACATTTACTGCCGCACTCAGAGACGTCAAATAACGTTCATCATCATCATCATCACCAGCCCTTTAATGTCCCCACTGCTGGGGCTCGGGCCTTCCCTATGGATGGAAGCATATAGGGAGTGGTATGTTGAGTACTGAAGAATTTAGTGGACTGTATTGGAAGTAAATTAATAAGGGTTTTTTAACACACCAATAATTTTGTTTGTGGCCTGTGCTCGATTAGTTAAAAATGCGAAAAATACACTTGTATGGAGTAATATAGGATAGGTTAGACTTACTGCTGGATGGTTAGGTGAATCTAGGCGGCGAAGCCAGCCCAGAACCAGAACTTAGACACACGGCACACCACGTTTTTGTTCTTTGTCTATAATTAGCATACAGGCCTGTATTTTATTCACCAAATTGTCTTTTGAGTTTTTTGATCATATAACTTAGCACTATGTAGTTTAGTTACTAAATCAACTTAGGATTACGAAGATATAAAGAGATTTTTAACCGCACACGCCGTGAGAGTTCAACTTCTCAATATGGTGACCGGGAACGAACTGAACTACCCACATCTTCCTGTCGGATTGATAGCTCATCGCAAGGAAATGAGGGTAGGTAGGATGTAGGAATACCCACATACAAGTGTGTAAAAAATAAGAATAAAAATTATCAATAAATTAATTAAATTTAACAACAATACTCAACATCCCCCCCGCTTTGAAGGATTCCATCGACAAGAACAGAAAATATTTAAATTATAGTGTGACCCACGTAGAAACACTACTATAATTTTAACTTAATATATATATATGTATATGCTGGTTAAACTTATTCATTGTGTAGGCAAAGGACATAACTTAACTATCGGTCTTTTAAGAACACCACTCTTAGTTTTGACGTCGACGACACGTATAATTCCGTCTTTACCTGGGTACAGTGTCGTTACAACGCCAAGAGGCCATTGAAGTGTTGGCGCGTTATCAGTAACAATTATTACGACGCGGCCGATATCAACCGGGTTAGAAGGAGTATTCCATTTTTCTCGTGTTTGAAGATTATGGAGATACTCTTTTCTAAACCGAGACCAGAACGCTTGAACCATAGAGTCTAACAATGAGTAACGAGATAGAAGCTTAGTCGGTTCATTGCTAAGATTCGCCGCGGGAAAAAATGTTAATGGCGATAAAGTTAAAAAGTGCGAAGGAGTCAACGCGCTTGGTTCCGACGGATCTGAACTTAGTAAGTAAAGAGGACGACTATTTAAAATCGCCTCAATTTGTGTGAGTATTGTTATGAACTCTTCATATGTTAATAATTGCGCTCCAACGACTTTATTAAGATGCGATTTAACACATTTTATATTCGATTCCCATATGCCCCCAAAGTGAGGTGCACTGGGTGGGTTAAGTTTCCAACATATACGGAGTTTAGCGAGCTCATGAGTGAACATTTTAAAATAATCGTCCGACCTTAAAAAGGTGTGCAATTCGCTGAGATACGATCTAGACGCTATAAAATTTGTGCCATTATCGCTATAAAGGCACTGACATGGACCACGACGCGATATAAATCTTTTAAACGCGTCTAAGAATGCAGATGAACTTAAATCTGAAGCGAGTTCGAGATGAACTGCTTTTGTAACGAGGCAGACAAACAAACATAAGTATGCCTTTTGGCTTCTAACGCCGCGTTTACGTGTTAACGTTATATAAAACGGGCCCGCGTAATCGACCCCGGTATGTGTAAAAGCTTTACTTTGTTCAACCCGGCATTCGGGAAGATCTGCCATATGAGGAAAACTAGGTTTCGGATTAATACGAAAACAAGTATTGCATCTATGAATGCGCATGCGAACGATACTACGCGCTGATAAAATCCAAAACTTTTGTCTTAATATAGACAGCAAATGTTGAGGCCCAGCGTGACAATTACGAACATGATAGTTATCAATCAATAAGTTCACAATGTGTCCTTTACTTGGCAGCAACGCTGGGTGTTTATGTGAAAATTCTAAAGATGAATTAGAAAGTCGACCT
This sequence comes from Cataclysta lemnata, assembly GCA_963931975.1. NCBI lineage: Eukaryota > Metazoa > Arthropoda > Insecta > Lepidoptera > Crambidae > Cataclysta > Cataclysta lemnata. The sequence continues at coordinate 14,682,540 of OZ008348.1, forward strand.
CCAACACGCAAAATATTATTATGAAGAAATGGCGAAAGTTTACGTAACGCTGGTGAACAAGTACCAGAATGCTCAAGTTTATGTAGATCTAGCGAAAATGACGAACCTTGGAGGGCCCGTATAACAACCATCTCTGCTTCATCTAAGTCCGTCGCAGTGATGAAACCATTACGGGGAAGTTTTTTAATAAATCTTAAAAAATAAACTACACTGCGAAGGTATTTTTCCCATATCGAGAATTTTAAACTTAATACGAGAAGTGGATGTTCTGCGGTACTAGTTACAACATGCGACATACTTTTTTCTTCGGCGAGGGGAGTTGGGGATACAACAAAGTCCGAAATAGGCCAATCGCAAGTAGGAAGCGACATCCATGGCGGACCCGTAAACCATAGCTCATGATCTAAAAGTCTACTAGGTAAAAGACCACGTGAAACGCAGTCTGCTGGGTTTTCAATACCCGAAACAAAACGAAAATGTTCCTGTGAAAAATTTGATTGAATTTGTGCAATTCTATTTGCAACAAATGTATTAAATTTGTGTGGTGATGAATGAACCCAACATAAGGCTACCTCTGAGTCAGAGAACGCAAAGACGTCATCGATTTTAATTCTACCTGAAATAGTATCATAGACCACGCGTAAAAGCTTCGACATTAAAAGCATAGCACAGAGCTCTAGTCGAGCTACCGTAACCGTTTTGACAGGTGCGACTTTGGATTTTGAGCACAAGAGGCGCACAGTAGAGCTGCCATTATGACTTACATAGGAGTATACAACACAACCGTATGCCTTCTCCGAAGCATCTGAGAAAGCAACTAAACAAAGCCTTGAATAATTAGTGATACCAAGATGGCGTGGGAAACTAATACGAGAGATCAAAGGGAGTTCCTGAATAAATTTATGCCACATATCCACAACATAATTGGGCGGCTGGTCATCCCAGTCGAGTTTAAGAAGCCATAGTTCTTTAATTAATAATTTTGAAAAAAGAATGATGGGCCCCACGAGGCCAAGGATGTCATATAAACGAGCGGTCGCAGACAAAATTGATCGCTTAGTACATTTGGTACTCGGCGTAGTGATAGTGAACTTAAAACAATCTGTGGAGGGGAGCCACTGTAATCCCAAAATTTTTAAAACAGTGTCGTCTTCGAAAGAGACAGATTCCCGATGGCGATGTGATTCGGGAATGGTACTTAATAACTCAGACGAGTTACTAGTCCATTTCATCAAATCAAAGCCACCTGCCCGGAATATTTGTATTAATTCAGCTGCTATCACTACTGCTCGATCTACAGAAGGAGCAGAGGAAGCGAGATCATCCATATATACGTCTCTTTCTAATACTTCTGCGGCAAGCGGATAATTCTCTCGTTCGTCATTTGCGAGTTTCCTTAATGTACGTATAGCTAAAAAAGGCGAGGATCGCAGCCCAAAAGCGACCCTATTAAATTGGTATGTTTCTATGGGAACATCAGGAGAAAAACGGTACAAAACCCGCTGATAAATACGGTGCGCAGGATGCATTTCAATGCACAAGTACATCTGCCGAACATCGGCAAAAAAGGCTATTTTAAAGATACGAACGCCCAAAATAATATTAAAAATATCGTTCTGTAAATTGCATCCGGTGTGCAAAACGTCATTGAGTGATAGACCGGAGTCGGTTCTAGCACTGGCGTCCAGAACAATGCGAAGTTTAGTTGTTTCCTTGTCATCACGAATGACAGGATGATGAGGTAGGTAAAAACCTTGTGACAAAGTGTTTTGTGGAAAAACTAATGTAATAATATTTTTATTTATATAATCGGCAATAACTGCATTATATTTTTCACGCAAATCCGGTGATTTTAAAAATTTTTGTTCGAGAGAGAAAAAACGTCTTTTTGCAGTAGCAAAAGAATTGCCCAGTTGGGCTACATTATCTTTAAACGGCAAACTGACCGAATATATACCACTAGCATTACGAGTAGTAGTAGCTACATAATTATCCTCGCAAGTTTGTTCGTCAGGAGATAGAAATTTTTTGGTTGGAACCTCTTCTAATGTCCAAAACTTTTGTAAAGTTTGATCCACAGATTCGCGAGAAAACGCACAAAAGGAACGTGTAGAAAAATGTGTATATGTAGGCACGTCACCTAATAAAATATATCCCAAAGTAGTCTCTAACGCAACAGGCAAATTATTTCCCGGAACTATTTTATTCAATAATAAAATTTCGCAGTATTTATTCACGCCTAAAAGCATTTCAATTGCAGCAGGTACATTAAACTCATCGTCTGCTATAGGTAAATTCGCCAAATATTTAAAGACAGTTGTATCTACACGGGAGTCTGGTAACTGTGGCGTTATTCCGTCAACGACCAGCGGCCGAGACACATAGCTCCCGTTATTATTAAATCGAGAGGTGAATCTTACCGTCGTTATACCTAAAATACGTTGAGATGTACCACCTATGCCCTGTACCTTAGAAAATCGATTTTGCGTTGAAATAGGTAGCGATAAGCGTTTACAACAAGATTCGGTTATGTAATCACTCTGTGAACCGGGATCTATCAAACACCGGATGTAATGAACGCGATTACTACTATCTATTATTTTAATTTTTGCAGTGCCCAATAACGTCGTAAATGTTCGACTGTCACCCGAGTCCCGCGACATATTGCATACAGAAGCATTTTGTTCAATCTGAGTAGCTTGAGTGCCACGATTCTCGACCTTCTCACAAACGAAAGACGAATCATTCTTTGGCCATTGAGTTAAGTTATTACGATTGCTAGTCGACTGCTGATTAGTGGAAGACTGATCAGAGGGCGTATATCTTTCACGCTGCGTATTTGAAAAATGTAACATCGAATGATGAGTTTTCGAGTTACAGTAACGACAAGTGCCATTCGAAGTACATGAATATAACTTATGATTTGAGCTTAAGCAGCCGTTGCATAACATGTTAGATTTAACAAAATTAAAACGTTCAAGTGGAGACATCTTTATGAAACGCGGGCAAAAATATAGTTTATTATTATGATTCTTTGTGTTACACAAAATACAAATGTTCTTTGTATTTTGTTGCGACACTTGAGTATTAACAAAAGATTTTGTATGCAATGGTTTAGGAGTAGGATTTGATTTATTCTGCGTATTTTTTTGGGCAACAGACTTCGAATAAGATGAGGATCGAGACAAAATTTTGCATTGTTCGTTTACAAATTCAATTAAATTATCGTAGGAGGGGGTACCTTGCGTACGATATGACATTTCAAACAGCTTAATAGTTTCAGCGTCTAATTTTTGGAGACCTAAATGAAGAAGTATAAAATCAGAAAGGTTTTGTAAATTAAGTTGTTTTAATGCTTTTACAGACGAGTCAAAATTATTAATAAACTGATCTAAGCCGGTTGTGGAATTGCATGAAACAGGTTTAAACTCTAAAATTTGATTAATGTAGGTCGCTGCCAAGGACCTGGGATCATCGTATTTTATAACTAAGGCCTGCCATATAATATTATAATTTTCCGCAGTAAGCGGCAGACCCGCACAGACTGACGCAGCCTTATCAGTGAGTTTACTGACAAGATAATGTATACGCTCGGAGTCCGAAAGTTGTGGATTATTATGTACAACATTTTTAAATTGATGATAAAACGCAGACCAATTTCTAACATCCCCATTAAACGAAATTAATTCGATGGGTGGCAAGGAAGGTAAACAATGCTTGAATTTGGGAACAGCGGGTTCACTTTTAGTCTTTGTTTTTTCCAACTGCATGTCCTTTATGACACGCTTGACATGGCAATAAAGATCCTCAAAGGCTATCCACATTTGATAGTTGACTTTAGCTTTCGGATTTAATTTTAAATATAATAAATTGTAAGCGTCAAGAACGCTCTGATAATTAGTATGTAATTCCTCCAAATTTACGATATTATTTAAGAATGTTTCAAGCGTATTCCTATTAGCCTCATGTTGTAAATCACAACTATTAGACATATCATAAATAGATTGCATACGCGTGAAGTAGGCACTGCGTTTGGACTCCAATAATGTTAATTGCATTTTATCATCATTCTCCATCATTTTGTTTTAATAAATAGGTTTACTAAGTAAAATGTAACAAGTAAGTGTGTCTTGTTTTATATATAAGTATAAACTTTAAACAAAAGAAATACAGTAAGATGCAATCAGTAACCAAGTAAGTTACTATTCCACCAGTAGTTAATAATAACAATATATAGTAATATATTATTTTGTTTCCTAACGCTAAACAATAACGGCTATGTTTATGTATAGGAGATAGCAAACTTAGATAAACGAAATATCGATAAAAAGATCCCTGATCATTGTGTTGTAAGTAAAATTATAAGTATAATTTATTTATAAAATTTTCACCCTTATACTGTTTGGTTAATTTAATTTAATCTATGCAGAAGTATCTGCTAGTAAATAACAAACGAACGAAACGAAATAACTATTGTATTGCTAGGAGTTATATTGTGATATGTGTAAGTACATATACGTAACAAGACATAAACAAATATTTAATTGAAACACGGTCAGCAGGCGCGGCGGCGCAACGAATAAAAGTATTGACACGTTATGCCAAATAGTTAATAACGATGCTTAATGGATATTATGACACTTTAAATTTTAGTAAGTACGATCGCTTTGAACAACTAATAAACAATGAACGTATGATAAGTTAACCAGCATGTACAAAATAAACAATAACTAAGCAAGCTAGCAACGGACCCGTTGAGAATATGTTTTATATCCGGTTCGTTTGGACCAAAATATGGTATGTTGAGTACTGAAGAATTTAGTGGACTGTATTGGAAGTAAATTAATAAGGGTTTTTTAACACACCAATAATTTTGTTTGTGGCCTGTGCTCGATTAGTTAAAAATGCGAAAAATACACTTGTATGGAGTAATATAGGATAGGTTAGACTTACTGCTGGATGGTTAGGTGAATCTAGGCGGCGAAGCCAGCCCAGAACCAGAACTTAGACACACGGCACACCACGTTTTTGTTCTTTGTCTATAATTAGCATACAGGCCTGTATTTTATTCACCAAATTGTCTTTTGAGTTTTTTGATCATATAACTTAGCACTATGTAGTTTAGTTACTAAATCAACTTAGGATTACGAAGATATAAAGAGATTTTTAACCGCACACGCCGTGAGAGTTCAACTTCTCAATATGGTGACCGGGAACGAACTGAACTACCCACATCTTCCTGTCGGATTGATAGCTCATCGCAAGGAAATGAGGGTAGGTAGGATGTAGGAATACCCACATACAAGTGTGTAAAAAATAAGAATAAAAATTATCAATAAATTAATTAAATTTAACAACAATACTCAACAGGGAGATTGGGCCATAACCCACCACGCTGGCCCAGTGCTGGTTGGTGGGTATTAACGACTGCAGACACAGCCGGGACCAACGGCTTAACGTGCCTTCCGAAGCACGGAGAAACTCGAGATAATAAATGTTTGGTCACCCATTCAATGACCGGCCTTAGCGAAATTGCTCAGTTTACGCAATCACAGGCCAAGCGCGCTGTGCCACTGCGCTAGCGAGCACCTCTTCAAATAACGTTAATGAGTACTTAACGTCAAAAAATGACCATTCAAAACTAGTCGCTATTCTTGCCGGGTCTATGGTCTAGATTCGAATGAAAATTTTTGAAAGTTAGTTGACGTCATTGAGTGCGGCAGTTAAGCAGGCGATTACTAATTAACCATCAGTTTTTGACATTTTATCGTATGGAAGAACTGTAAAAATCTGACGGTCGTCTCTTAATCGCTTGTTTTACGTGTCGGTGAACTCGGGCCTAAGTGTAGGTGAATTCAAGCCTAAGATGCTGTAGGTTTCTTTCTACCGGCGATATCGTCATGTTTCCGCTCAGGGCGCCTAGACAAAGTAACATACCGACAAAGATAACGAAGTTCGATAAAGCAAAATGTATTGATTTGACGTAAGTCGTCGAGAAATCACGTGACCAAAATCGTCTTCGTAAGTTCCTAGTTATGTTGGTAGCGCAAGCTAAGACGCTGTAGATACCAAAGTAATATGGCCGATCGTGACGAACTTCGATACGTTATCGTTATGAAACTATTGCCACTTGATTATCTGTCAGTTGGCGCAGTAGTTTCCTTATTTATTATTAGGTTTAACGTTCCTGGAAACTAGTCCTTTTGGAACTTTCTTCAATACATTTTCATTTACTTTTCTTAATTTTGAATGAATGAATTAAATTAATGCATGAAATGAATAGATGAATTTAATGGATGAAATGAATTTTACTTTAAAATATGGGTGAAACACGTGTTAACGCATCTAGGGAGTGCTTAGCGCGAGTCGAATGGTAACAGAGTTCATGACGGTGACCGATGAGGTGGTGAAAACCACTATAAAATTCTCAACGTCAAACACGGCACAACACTTTTATTTCAATGATTCTTCATAATTGAACATCAACACGGATCCTTATGCATCAAAATAACACCACTTTTACTACACAAAGTCCACTCTGAAACAATTTTTGAATGATTAAAATAAAAATTTGACTGACGCCATTGAAACCCCGCCAAGCGCTCAGTAGTTTCCTTTTCCATTCATGTTTGTCAGACGCCAAGTCATTTACTCCCTTTTGATTCATATCATCCAGAACGTTCAAGTGATGAATGTTTAGACTTGGCCGGTTTTTATTATTAGTACATGACGCAAATTTCAACACTTAAATCTTTAGAACTTGACATAGTTGGCGAAACGTGGGCGCTAGTCCACCTCTGCCTACCCTTCGGGGATATAGGCGTGATTTATGTATGCGTATGTAAATCTTTAGAAACCCACCAAGTCGCATCGTAAGTCTAAACATTTAATTTTTTCAACATACTTTTATTTTGATGATTAATGAAATTTGACCGAAAATTAAGACTTTTATTTTATTTTATTCCGTCGTTTTCATTTAAAAAATATTTAAATTCCTGTCATTCTAAACAGACGTAAAACAGACGTAAGCGCCAAACCGCGAAGGGATGGCGAAATTACTTTAGAAACGTTCTGACGCGTAAAAAGTAAAAAGGTTACTTGTTAAAATTCACTATCTGGCGTTGCGTTGCCCGGTGTCAAAAATAAAAACATATTTTTATTTGAATTGTTTGAAATCAATTTTCAAGTAAAATACGTTTTAAAATAAATACTCAGGTGGATTTCTTTAATGTTGATATAATAGTATTATTTATGACATTTGATTTGATTCATGACTGACAGACATGATAACTTTTTTTATTCTTCCACGTAGAAACAAACGTTATTCCACTGCGGCTGTGACGTCATCGCATGTTTTTTACATTTTATTTTTTTTCTTTGTAATAAAAAAAATTAAAAAAAAAATTTTCGAAATCAGGATTGGAAAATATAGAAATTGTATTTTTAATTTTTCAAATGATGTCAATTTCACAAGTGGTTCCATTTACCCTATTTTCCAATATTCCGTGATTTCCATTATGTTCTTGTTGAAAATTGCATTTTTTTTTCAGGATGGATTGTGATGGAGTCGACTTAGACTACATTGGACCATGTTAAAGGTAGCATCTTCAATCGTCACTGGTGACAAGAAGATTTTATTCGTTGTTCCGTCTCTCTCACTCCACGCTCACCCCACAGTAGTGACAAAGACGGTTATATTATGAATGAGATTGACTTTTCAAGGGACCTACTACTACAAGCAACATTTGGTTTAATAATAGAGTAAAGAATAATATTGTAATCTACATAAAATAAACTATTCCTGAAAAAGTATACTAATGGTAATTCTCCTAGGGCCTTTGCCTATTTTTGTACCTTAGATGTGAGTGACTAAAAGACCAAATAAAAATTTTAAACAATATAAACTTTTATTTTAGCCTCCTATCATAATTCACGACGACGACTGAGTGTTGCAGGGGAAGGTGGATATGCTCCTAATACAGATAGTTGTAACATTACAAAACAGATATTTTTTACAATACCGAGCATTCGGTTAAGCTTGGGTTTGCTTTTTAATTACTAATTTGATTTTAATTTGAACATTTGTATAAATGTTAGACAAATTTGTACAAAGATTACTGTGGTTAGAATCAGTTCGAAAAATTATATGAATGAATGAAAAATGAATGAATGAAATAAAGTTTATTTGGCAAAAAAGAATTTAACAATAATAAACACAAATTTAAATATTATTAGGCCAAATAGGTCCCCCCGCTCAGCTGGTTTCTATTAAGTACATTATTATTTTGTTAATTAAGTGTAGTCATATTGCGAGGGTATCGTGAAGTGTAAAAACGATTAGGATTGGGTGTCGTAAAAGTCGACTAAGGGAGATTGCCCGGTGTAGACCAATAAGCACCTTGGGGCACCCGAATGGTGGAGGGCAAACCACCAACAACAGCATACCCAAAGAGGGTTGGTGTCAGGCAGACGGCCGGCTGTAAAACCTTAGCAAAAACTTAGCGCAGTATGGATTGGAATGTTGCCATTCCAATCATTCTCTCCGTTCATCGGTCTCTCGACATAGTCCGTTCCGTCTCATTGCTATACATTCATTCATTAGTCATCATCATCATCATCCGGGTCATCCGCCTGATGGCGGGCTGCGGGCATCGAGAGTAGGTAGCTCATGGCCCGGGCATGAACTCAGGGGACATCAATCCCCCGGTGGTGGGGCTCCCCTTAATGGCTCCATTCATCAGTAACACCTTTACAGTGTGATGGATGATATGAATCAAAAGGGAGTGGATGGCTTGATAACGTCTGACCGATATGAATGGAAGAGGAAACATACTGCGCCGACCCCAGATAGACTGGGAACAGGGCAGGGAGAAGAAGATCTCTCCAGTATTATAGAGCATCCCGGCTAGCATGAACACCGAAATACGATATGATATAGTCATTTATCACGTTGAACTTACAAATATTACAGTTGAAAGGTAAAAATAGCTATATCTATATGTCTAACTGCCGCACTCAGAGACGTCAATTAACTTTAATGAGTATTTAATGTCAAAAATTTTCTTTCAAATCTAGACCATAGACCCGGCAAGAATAGTGACTAGTTTTGGATTGTCATTTTTTGACGTTAAGTACTCATTAACGTTATTTGACGTCGCTGAGTGTCGCCATAATTTATAGTCGTTTGGTTTAAAAACCAATAAAATCGCATACATCAATAAGTAGGTTATTCTTATTATTACTTTGGTTGTTTGGCAAAGAGTCGTCTATAAGTAGGTACCCATCTGTTCGCGCCTAATACGCACGGGGCGAGGGGCGCGGGCGCAGTTCACCGAAGATTGCCGATTATTCACGAGCGGCGCGACGCCAGCGCCCACAATACTTTTCTCACACTCATAGAAAACGTCTAAAATATGTCTACTAACGAGAACTCGTAATTCCCGTAATAATCTCATTTACTGTATATTTGTACCTAATTATTTATAAATAAACCTGTAAAAAGTAATAAGGGTGTAATCAGTTCTTGTTCTGAACACCATCTAATGTCAAATAAAATACGTACGTCAATGTTATAGAGTGACATCTTCCTTTCGGTTTACCCTTGATTGGTATAACAACGTTTAGTCTAAAATCGCTTCGGCTAATTTTAGTTACAATATAGTCATTACGCATAATTATTCATTTGACCGAATATTCAATTGCTAGAATTTTATTTAGCATGTTTATTTGTTTTAAATAATGTCATTTCACCGAATTTTCAAATGCACTAATTTTATTTAACCTAATGTTTAACTAGACTAACAATTATTGAGTCGAAAGAGCATATCAAATATTCAGTATAGTAATTTTCGTTTCGTTAACTAACATTGTTCATTCACCTTCTGAATTTAGCAAGAAATCATACAGCATACAACAGGCAAGTACCACGTGGAGTCGGGGTCTAAAGTAAAAATTAGTAAAAATGACAAATATATAAAGGTAACGGTATATGAAAAGAACAGTACATCAATTGAACATTATACTTTCTGATCAATAGTGCAAAGAATGTTGTTATCGCAAATAAACATTAAATTAGTAAAATTACATCAAAAGTTGTTATACCAATCAAGGGTGAACCCTTCCTTCCGCCATGACGGTAGGCTATGCTATTGTGTTGCAATGTAGGCCTAAACATAATTACAACAAGCCAAAAACAGCTTCAAAATACGAATTTAACTATTAAGAACTGTTTTATAAATGTATTATTTCCTACATTCTGAATAAGTGTACAAATATATGGGCCAGACTCCATACATCTTGGAAGATCTCCTTTGTAGGTAGGTAATGACCGGTGTTACGGGTGGTAATGTACCATTAGCATCAAGCATTTTACGTTACACCGTGTGCTAAAATACGTGTAAAATGCTTGTTTCGAACTCTTTACCCGTCCGTGCTCCACATTCGCAAGACTAGATGTTGGATGACGAGGAAGCACTGACTGAGGCGCGTAACAATCAAAGGATTCACAAAAAAACCGACAGTGGAAGTAGAGCACTCGCAGCGAGCGCCTTGATTTCCCGTACTTCATGAACACTCGCTGTGTAACATGGTACATTACGCCATGTAACGCCGATCAGTAACCACATATAACAGTGACCTACCTACTAAAACAAAATCTGTGTAAATGTTACAAGATTTTTTTCTCAAGATCGACTCAAAAAGCACTCAAACAGTCAACCGCGATCGACAAGTCGATCGCGGTCGACCGTTTGGGCACCTCTGACTAAGCTCAACAAACCTGAAGATATTGAAACAGGTTTTTTGTTTATTACGCCTTAAGTTTTATTATTCTATGTAATAATATCAGGCCTTGCTTGTTTATGCTAATTATCCTACAATGTATTATTCTCCTATAAATTGATTGGAACTCGCGTCAGACTGTAATTGTTCAATTATTTTGCAAGATGAAGACGCTGATCGGTAAGACTCGGTAGCAACATTTACTTGTATTTTTTTTGACCCTATATTGACAGGAATAGGGGGCAGCGTTCCTCTTATACCACCTAGCAATATACTGTGATTTAAATTGCCAAGTCGCCACCTATATCTACCCCTATTTTTTTTTTTACGGAGTGGACTGCCTTTGGCACCATATCAGCCGCTAGCTAAGCGGCTAACGTGTGTGGGGCTCGCCCGACTCTCTCGAGTCGGGAATACCCACTAAACCACTCCGGTGTTCCCCTAGCCCTTCAAGCGTGGAGAGTTTGGGGTCCGCCGTGAGGCAATTCACCAGTCTCTCCCCAGGGCCTCCCGGCTTACGCCGGGGTCAGCGCCAACGGAGGGGATGTCCGAAACACTGGACATCCCCCCAGACGGGGTGACCTGTGCAATGCACACACGGGGGGCTTAGACCCATGTGTGCAGGCCACACTTGTCGGACCTAAGGAGGACGAACGTGAGCTCGCCTCCTACGGCCCGTCCGCCTGCGCCGGAGGGGAGCGGCATGAGGATCTTCCTCCCGCTCCCTCTCCACCTATATCTACCCCTAACCTTACCCCTTCCTCTACTTACAAACGGCTGTATGCTTCAGTAAACTAACCTAACTTGAAATCAACAAGTCAAGGTCGCCTTATAGAAGATGTATATTTTTGTCTGCAATATTCAAGATATTACTGCTTTTCTTCGTGATGCTCTTCATGAAGCCAGCTGAAGCCCCCCCTCCAGGTTGCGTAACAGGATGTCCACGTCTGTGGTCTCCAGTCTGTGGAACAGATGGTAACACCTACAGAAATTACTGCTGGTAAGTTTTACTTTGATATTAAAAAGCGGGAAAGCTAATTTAGTTGAATTCACAGCGAGCATTTTAGAGAAAAAAACTAAGACCCTACAAGTATGGCGAGCGAAATGCATGTCAATGTGCATCCCTCGGTTAGAAGGGTGCCAAAAAGTGGGACCAGCTATAATTATGTACCTGACATACTCCCAGGTTAGCGGTCAGGCACCTGCCCGGATAGCAGCTGACGCGGGTTCGATTCCCGCCTCAAGATCATAATTTTTCGAAATTATTTTTCTAACCACCAAAATCTTTGTACTAATATTTCTAACATTTATATAATGTTAAATTTCAAATCGAATAGTCTATAGTCGGATTTCAATTTAAATAAGTGGTTCCATTTACCCTACTTGCCCTTCTACTGTGATATTCATTATCTTGTTGTTGAAAATTGCTTTTTTTTTCAGGATGGAATGTTATGAAGTCACCTTAGACCACGAAGGACCATGCATAGAATCTTAAGCCATCATTAAGCATAGCATCTTCAATCATTGCTGATGATTTTATTCGTTGTTCCGTCTCTCTCACTCCACGCTCGTCCCACTGTAATGACAAAGACGGTGATATTATGAATGAGATCGACTTTTCCAATGGACCTACTACTACAAGCAGCTTTTTGTATAATAATATAGGATAGACCGTGGCCGTGTGGTGACGGCAGAGTAGAATACAATTGTCACCACCCCAAACCTCTCCCGTGGGTGTCGTAGAAGGCGACTAAGGATAAATCAGTGATGAGGAATGGGCAGCAGCATTCCTCTTATACCTACCAACTAGCAAAGTACTGCGACTTTTGTGCCCGATAAATGGCAATAGGCTCGCCACCTATTACATGGGACCTAGCCTAATTGGCGAAGCGTGGGTGCTAGTTCACCTCTGCCTACCCCTTCGGGGATATTGGCGTGAATTATGTATGTATGTATGTATATAGGATAGAATAATATTATAATGTTTTCTTATATTTGCACGAGCACTACACATTTGAAATAAAACAACTTTTACGGATAAGACTCGCGTATAATTTGGTGTTTGGCATATTAATTATTTAACCCGACGTTTCGATCACTTTACAGTGGCCGTGGTCACGGGGGGACTAAAGATGACAGGTGTCCTCACAATCAAGTAATAATTAACTACCGTCATAATATTTGATATTTTAGGTGTTCCGATTTACACATACAGAGCTTACAGTATCATTGTTTTTGGCAGTATGAGGACGGTGTTGGGATTTGATTATTCTAATAATTGGGTCCCAAGCAGGTGGTATGGTTAAATAATTAATATGCCAAACACCAAATTATACGCGAGTCTTATCCGTAAAAGTTGTTTTATTAGAATAATATTGTAATATTATATATAAAATAAACTATTCACGAAAAAGAACACTAATGGTAATACTTCTAAGGCCAGAGCCTATCATTTGTACCTTAAGTGTGACTGAAAGACCGATAAAAAATTGTAAACAACCGACATAAGCTTTAATTTTAGCCTCCTATCATTTCTATACCCAGCAGTCCAAGGCGAGACAGTGTTCCAGGAGTAGGTGGCCTTTTTTTATAAAATAACACAACATAATATACCAGTCAATCTTATTGACTGCTTCCTTGTGAGGATACGTGAAAAATGAAATTCGCATCAGCTGACTCCTTGGCTGTATGTAAAATATAATATACATCAGAGTACATACATTTACCCTTTCCCTAAATATAAAGAGGGATAGGCAGCAGCGTTCCCGATACACTACCTAGCGATATTGCGATTAAGGTGCGCGGTTGGTCGCAATAGAGTTAATTGATTTGTTAGTTAAATATTTATCTGCCGCACTCAGAGACGACAATTAACTTTAATGAGTATTTAATGTCAAAAATTTTCATTCAAATCTAGACCATAGATCTGGCAAGAATAGCGACTAGTTTTGAATTGTCATTTTTTGACGTTAAGTACTCATTAGCGTTATTTGACGTCTTTGAGTGCGGCAGTAAGTGTACTTATTTGAAACGAGAGACAGACATTTTTCATAAATTACTACTCGCGTGATAGATATTAGCACATTTATTACCAAGGGCGGTAAAACAAAGTGTGCCACAGATCACAAGTATTTGACGATGAAGAAGCACTGACTGAAGATTAATATGCGACTCGAGGCTTTCTTTTTTACCGCCCGAGGTTTTATGTCACACCCTGACCAGGAAGTGGGATTGGCAAATGCCACTTTCTACGCAGGTCTGACATAAAAATTATCAATGAAACTGATTGGTCAAAGAATATAAAACTTAATGCACATAACGGAAACCTATGCCAAGCGTTAGTACTAATCTACCCTAGGAAAAAAATATACAGGGTAACAAATGTTTGAAAAAAGTGTCGATTTTTATATACATACATACATACATAAATCACGCCCATATCCCCGAAGGGGTAGGCAGAGGTGAATTCTCACCCGCGTTTCGCCAATTATGTTAAATCCCATGTAATAGGTGGCGAGCCTATTGCCATTTATCGGGCACAAAAGTCGCAGTACATTGTCAGGACGGTAGTATAAGAGGAACGCTGCTGCCCATTCCTCATCACTGATTTATCCTTAGTCGCCTTGTACGACACCCACGGGAGAGATTTGGGATGGTGACAATTGTATTCTACTCTGCCGTCACCACACGCCGATTTTTATATGACTGTAGGTATTTAGGTAATTGTAAACATATGGACAAAAGAAGTCCATATGTTTACAATTGGCGATTTTTAAACGTTTAAAAACAAACAAAACCTATAATTAGGTCAAATAAAAATCGCTTTTTTTCCGACATTGGTTACTCTGTATATTTTTTTCCCTAGCGTAGATTTGACCTCATAGTAAAAGTTGTTAAAGATGATTAGTACTAACGTTTGGCATAGGTTCCGTACATTACGTGCATTGGGTTTCATATTTTTATGTCAAAAGAAAAGTTGCATTGTCCTTTGCCCAATCAACACTGTTCGTTAGAAAGTCGACGTCGAGAATAGTCTGACATGCTGCGGATACGAAGAGGTTGAATTTTGGCAAAGAATTAGCCATTTATTTTATTTATTTCTAATCTATTATCATCAATTTAAATATAATTCGAAACACATATACAGCCGGTTTCTGAATTGAGAATTATAGCAAAAATCAGTTGAGTTATTCTCAAATAGTTGACAAGAACTTAAGTTTTCTAGGTTTCACTTGACGGAATGATATTTTCTCAAACCACTTTTAACATACTGCCGCACTCAGAGACGTCAGAAAACGTTAATGAGTACTTAACGTCAAAAAATGACAATTCAAAACTAGTCGCTATTCTTGCCGGGTCTATGGTCTAGCTTTGAATGAAAATTTTTGACATTAAATACTCATTAAAATTAATTGACGTCTCTGGGTGCGGCAGTAAGTATTATTCAATTCGTACCTAGAGAAAAACTGAACGTTCCATTACATGAATAAAAACCGATACATACATACATAAATCACGCCTATATCCCCGAAGGCTTAGGCAGAGGTGAACTAGCACCCACGTTTCGCCAATTATGTTAGGTCCCATGTAATAGGTGGCGAGCCTATTGCCATTTACCAGGCACAAAAATTTAGTTTAAATATTAATCGGTAAATACTATTATATTAAATAATCCGAAAATTCAACAATAACATTGATTGCATGAGTCAATTTATATAAATTAATTCAAAATAACACGTCATACTTAAAATTATACGATATTACAGTCAATATTGTTAAGGTTTGAAATGTTGAGAAATGAATTGAATACCTTTACGAATAATGAAACGGCTATTGTATTTATGTCAAACGTCAAAAAAGTGAGCGAGTTCTGTCTGCCCCTCAGAGTAAATAGGACTGGAGTAGCCATTAGTCAATTTTTCGTACATATTTTTCTGCCATTTTTTGCGGGGGGTGAGGTTACTACTACACTGAATGCCAGCACACAGAAACAAAAACTTTTAGCGTATTTACAAACGCACACATGCATAATACGACACACATTTTTAAAATTCACGCACACATACTTAAAATAGTGTGTTAACGTTCTATTCAAACACACGAATGTCATTGTCTGAGTAGTGACATGACATAGCACGAGAATATCGATATCGATAAATCAGTTTCGTTCAATGAACGAATGCATTAATTTTGCGTTAGTATTCTTAAAGACTGGGAATTGTTAAATACTGGGAATCGGTAAATTTTAAGGGCAATCAAAAATCAAAATATGTGGAACTTAATAGGTAATAGTAAGGAAGCTGAGCGTGTAATTACCAGTTGCATACGACGTTTTTCAACACGATTGCGAGGAAAAACAAACTTGTATTCTATAAAATCTTCTTCTATTGTTAGATAATTTCTGAAACTGAGACGGCTCAAAATTTACAGAACATATAGTATTTGTTCTTGTAAATGCCCAAGAGACGTGCCTATCACAAGCATCAACCCATTTTTTTCGTATGCTGTATTCTTTAGGAAAACTAGAAATTAGATGTTTCGGGAATGTGAAAGCTTACAGTATAAATATCAGCAATTAGGATACCGGCTAGGGGCAGAGGTATTTTTGCTTGAACTACACATACCGATCATTTCTGATTTTAATACTACAATAATATTTTCCAAAAGCTTCATTTATGTACGGAACACGGCCACATACCTAACTCCTAGTAAATAAAAGTATTGCTCTTGGACCACCGGGTTTTTTTAAAGGAGCTTTTAAATATTAATAAAAAATAAATTTAACTTAAATGTTGACAATGACATTTAGCTATCATCATACCAAATGTCATCAAAATCCGTCTCGTAGTTTATGAATGATGCGTGCACAAACATACATACAGACAGACAAAATGTTAAAAAAATTGAGATTTCACTTCGTCTTCTCTCATACATACATAAATAAATCACGCCTATATCCCCGAAGGGGTAGGCAGAGGTGAACTAACACTCACGTTTTGCCAATTATGTTAGGTCCCATGTAAAATGTGGCGAGCCTATTGCCATTAATTGGGCACAAAAGTCGTAGTACATTGCTAGGTGGTATAAGAGGAACCCTGCTTCCTATTCCTCATCACTGATTTATCCGTAGTCGCCTTGTACGACACCCACGGGAGAGATTTGAGGTGGTGACAATTATATTCTGCTCTGCCGTGACCACACGGCAATTACTAACATCATATATGCCATTTGGTTTAAGTGGACTTGACCTGTTTTATTCTATATCTCTATAGTTTTATTCCAGGATTTTAAAATTAAAGGAACTTCAATTCATAAAAGTATCATAAATTTAATCCATATTAAAAATGATCAATTTAATAGTCTGAATAAAATGCCGATGTTAATGTATAACCTCAGGAACACAGTGTATAGATTTAAATCATAATACATATTTTTAATTTAATGTTACTTTCATTCATTCATTCATTCATTACTCCCTCGTAAAATCGCAATATCGATGACATTGCATCACTATTAATGAAGTGCAATTCAATTAGGGTTGCTGATTACAAAAAAAAAACAATTTGTACTGTGGCTCGAAAAAAAATTTAGGTTTCTCAGAAATAATCGGCTGTGCTGGTACCTTTTTACCCATGCTTATTTTATAAAGTCAGGGACGTTGTAAGCATATACAGCATAGGTACTCTTAATGTTTATGAGGGCCGCCCAGCATGAATAAAGGGCAAAATAGTCTTATTATTGTTTTATTTTATTAATTCACTTATGATTTTATATTTCCATGTAGTGTGGCAAAAAATAGGCTTCAAGCGGCCGCAAAAGTGTAGGTAGGTATGTACTTAATACTAAACTAAATAAAAAAACGCAACGTATATTGTTAAAACGAAATTATAATTGGTAATTAATTAATACAAAATGACAAAATTACACTTATTTATTAACAACAAACTTTTTTTAATTATTGTCTAATTAATTGAAATGTGATAATGTTCAACCCGAGGTAGTCTCGTGGGGAGTGCGCTGGAAGATCGTTTGATGACGTCACGGCCGACTCCCCACGAGACTATAGCGCGAAATTTGAAATTGTAGTATGCTAAAACATGAAATTATGAAGTAAATACAAATCAAATCTTAAAAATAATACTTAAAAATGAAATGTGACGCCATCTTTTTGAATACTAGATGTTTTCGACTTTTTTTTACGGTAAAAAACAGCACAGGCAGGCATTTTAGTGGGAGCTCTGCACGGTAAGACGTTCTGATTATTGTGGTTTTAAAATGGCGGCTCAACTAGTTTTATATAACGCACAGGCATCCGATGCTTGTGCGTTTGGCAGAGGGGAATGTTAGGCAAAGGCTACTCCAGTCCTATTTACTCCAAGGTCTGCCCCCGTAGCACGAGACGTCTCCTCTCCGGACACATCTCCTTCGCGGGAGAGAAAATCTTTTCCTCTCGCTCTTACTCCCACTAAATTCAGAGACAAAACACTGCCACGTCCCCGTGCTAGTCCCGCTGTTTTGTTTAGATATTATACCAAAGAGGATAAACTTTTTGTTGAAGAAAAAGCTATATTTATTTTGTTTGAAAATGGATAGTGATAATAACAAATATATCCCAATTATACCGCAGAATGAAAAGGAACATCTGTTGGTGTTTGTGGCAAAGTAAGGCCCTGAGCATACGTAACGGGAAAACACCCCGGACGGGACGGGGAGTCGTACAAATAGCTCCGTCCGTGTCTCAGTGACATGTGTCACACGGGGCTTTTTGTACGAGAGGCCCCGTCCACGTCCCGTTCGGGGTGTTTTCCCGTGACGTATGCTCAGACCTTAAGGGCCTGTTCCACAATCGACAAGTAAGTTCTAAGTAGCATACTTTGCAGATCATTTGACTGTTGTAATATGAAATATATGTCAATTGAACTGCCAAGTAAGCTTCTCAGAACTTACTTGTCGATTGTGAAACAGGCTCTCAGTATCTAGTATTAGCTTTTTATTGCGTAAATTAACTATTATCTATCAAAGATTAAAATCTTTGTTTTAAACTCCGTTAATGAATTCAGGAAAAATGTTGTTGGCAGGGTATGATTGCACTTAAACCTAATCACGATTGATACTGAACCTAATAAATACCTAATAAATTAGGAAGAGTATGTTAAGATTCTATAAAATTGTTTTTGAGGTTAACGTAGGTAAATAAATACTTAAGCACAATTTGAGTAGTGTAATTTGACTACATAATAAATCATATAAATTTTCTTTGATGAGAGAGATTTGAGAACTGTCAAACGCTTCAAGAAACGCAAAATTCTGTTTGAGCATGACTCAAAAGCTGCTACTCTCAAATTTAAGAATGCTCACGATGAAATACTCAAAATGTACTCAAGCATATTGTAGAAAGAAAAATTCGTTTGATTAATACTTAAGTATAGAATGAGACGTTCTCAACTATAAATTCTCAATACAGACACCGGCTGTTATAAGGCAACAAAGCTGAAAACTATTGAAACAGGTTTGTTTTTAAACGTCTTTCATTCTAAATATTATTATTACTATAATCAGACATTGTTTGTCTATGCAAATCCTGTTATGTATTCTCTTATAAATTTATTGGAACACACATCAATCTGTAATTGTTCAATTAATTGGCAAGATGAAAACACTGATCGGTAAGACTCGGCACCAACATTTATTGGATTTTACTATTAATACCTACTTGCGATCTGTCAAGTGACGGGTAGACAAAAGCAACTGAAATCGGCTTACACAATATGACGTCTGACGATTTCTTTGTTTTTTTGTTATTGTACTGAAGTATGACCAATACAGTCATTAGTCAATCAGGTACAAGTACTTTTTCTAATAATAATAATAAATCTTTATTTGCATAAAACATGGTACACTTTTGGATGTTATCATTAAAATTAAATATTGCACATGCACGTTTCATCGATCTATCGATAAGCAAATTTTATTTCGTCGTCATTATAATAAAATTGTCAAGTTAAAACATATAATTCAATTCAATAAGCTGCACAATTAGAATAAAATTAATAAACATAAGGAACACAAAACACATTTAAAAATGTCTGATTTTGTATGATATTATTTAGAATGTCAAAATTAAAACAAATAAAAGGGAAACACACAACACACATCACGTAATAATATGTCAATTCATAAGGTAATATTTTCTAATTATAATATAGTTCAGAAGTTATTTTATTCAGTTTTCCGTTATGGCAAAATTTTATAAATTCATCAACGTCATATGTTTAAATATTATAAAAATTTGATCATAAGTTTAAAAAATGTGTGAATGTTGGCGTCAAATATTTTTGGTGTCAAACTAAGATTATTTTGAAAATGCTTATACACTTGTCAGCTCCATTATCAAATCCCTTGAGGAGGCAAGAAGCAACTTAAGTGGCCATCCTCTCGCCTTACCCCTTCCTCTAATTGAAAACGTGTGGATGCTTCGGTAAACTAGCTCAACTTGGGACCGATGTAATTTTTTGTCTGCAGCCTTCAAGACATTGCTGCTTGTCTTATTGATGGTCTTTATGAAGACAGCTGAAGGCCGTCCTCCTCGTGATAGTAGTTGCGAATTCGACTGTCCGTGGGTATGGTACCGAGTTTGTGGAAAAAATGGGGTCACCTACAGAAATTACTGCGTGTAAGCTTATAAATAAATAAATAAATATTCTTACACACACCTATCATACACACCAATCATCTAGCCCAAAGTAAGTAGCCAAGCACCTGTGTTATGGATACTAGATGACGGACATATTTTTAATTTAATTATGTATATATATATATCGAAAATATACTACATAAACATGTACACAACCATGACTCGGGAAAAAATATTTGTGTTTATCACAAAATTTGCCCCTACCAGGATTCGAATCCGGAACCCCTTGGCCAATACCCAGCAATCTGAGCATTCGACCAAGCACGCCTTCGATATTAAAAAGCGGGAGAGCTATTTTAGTTGAATTCACGGTGAGCATTTCCGAGAACACACTATGACCCTACAAGTATAGGTTTCTACCATCGATAATTTAGCATGTGCCGTGGTTTCCATTATGGATAGTTTTACTTACCCTGCTTTCTCCTATTCCGTGATATCCATTATCTTCTTGTTAAAAATTGTATTTTTTTTCAGGATGGAATGTTATCGAGTCGAATTAGACTATGAGGGTCCATGTTATTCTTCAATCATCCCTGCGGATTAGATGGTTTTGATGCTGCTAAAATAAATTATGATATATACCTATCATATGACTAAAAGACCGAATAAAAAAATTTAACTACATAGACTTTTATTAACTCCTATCATAATATCTATAACAACCGTAGTAATAGTCGTAAGGAAACTAAAGGCTTCAACACACCAAACGCGGGTCAGAAGCGGAGCAGGTCACTATTAGTGCGGGAGTCGGCACACTGAACGCAGTGACAGTTTCAAAGCAGCTGCAAGCCTTGACAGAGTTTAAGCCGCGTTTAGTATCTGCTGCCTTCTGGTTTGTAGTCTAGCAGTTGCAATACGGTGCGGCGCCGAGCAGTTCGAGCGTGGGCCTGCGTTAAAACGGCGCTGCTACTGTCCCGCGTTTGGTGTGCAGACAGTTGGTGGTTATTGGGAAAGATGGCCCAATAAAGACATAAACGGGAATATATTCAATTTCCAAAATGAATATATTCCTATTTATCTTATTGACTGGTTCGTGAAAATTGAAATTCGAATCAGCTGTCCCCTTGGCTGTATGAAAAATATAATATACACCAGAGTACCTTGCAACATGTCCGTCCACAGCAGCGTTCCCGATACACTTCCCAGCGATATTGCGAATAAATTGCGCGGTAGATAGCGAAACAGTTAAATGTTTTCATTTTAATTTTATTTAATTTGAAACACGAGACAAAAATTTTTCACAATTTTCACAATTCGCGTAATATAAAAACAATTATTGAAAATATTTGTGCTCAAAATATTCTCTCTGTATTAAGATTCATAGGTGGACTGTGAAATTTGCCTAATCGACAATATTCTTTAGTACAAAGATTTTGGTGGTTAGAAAATGAATTTAGAAAAATTATGGTCTTGAGCCGTAGTGCTCGTGCAAATTAAAGAAAACATTATTTATATAATGTTAAAATTAAAATCGAATAGTTTATAAAGCAAACCCAAGCTTAACCGAACGCACGGTATTTGTAAAAATATCTGCTTTGGAATGTTTGAAATTTAATTCTACATTGCGACTGTACCCGTTGGCTTACAACGTGAAGTGTAAAGGTTAGAAGAATTTCGGCAAGTTAATTGGTGTCTTGGGTGTCCGAGCGGTCAGGCACCGGCGCGGGTTCGATTCCCGCCTCAAGACCATAATTTTTCGAAATTCTTTTTCTAACCACCAAAATCTTTGTACTAATTTTTCTAACATTTATATAATGTTAAAATTAAAATTTTCCGTGTGGCCGTGTGGTGACGGCAGAGTAGAATACAATTGTCACCATCCCAAATCTCTCCCGTGGGTGTCGTACAAGGCGACTAAGGATAAATCAGTGATGAGGAATGGGCAGCAGCGTTCCTCTTATACTACCGTCTTGACAATGTACTGCGACTTTTGTGCCCGATAAATGGCAATAGGCTCGCCACCTATTACATGGGACTTAACATAATTGGCGAAACGCGGGTGAGAATTCACCTCTGCCTACCCCTTCGGGGATATGGGCGTGATTTATGTATGTATGTATGTAAAATTAAAATCGAATAGAATATTCTTTAGGTTAATTAACTTAAAGTCGAAATTTAATTGGGAAATTGTACAGCTGCAATCTGACGAAGAGGTTAAATTCCGCCAATGAAATTTGCCGTTTACGTTAACAGTGTTAAAGTTCAAAGTATATTGGGCACATACCAAAGTAATAAGTAGTAGAAGCAAATACCATTCGAAACACTTAACCCAATAAAGCTGAAAGCTATTGTAACAGGTTTTTTGTTTGTTAAGCTTTAAAATATTATCCTATATATCAGACATTGCTTGCTTATGGTAAATATTCCGCAATGTATTCTCCTTTATATTGAGTGTAACTCGCGTCAGTCAGTAATTTTTCAATTATCTAGCAAGATGAAAACGTTGATCGGTAAGACTTACATACATACATAAATAAATCATATAATTTTCATTCATATATCCCCGAAGGCGTAAGCAGATGTAAATCAAACACACACTTTTTGTCAATTAGGCTAGGTCCCATATTATAATAGGTGACGAGCTTATTTCCATTTATCGGGCACATAAATAGCAGTAAACTGCTGGGAAACATAATAGAAACGCTGCTGCCTTGCCTATTACACATTGCCGTCTTATCCCTTAGTCGCCTTGTACGACGCAGGAGAGGTAGGGGTGATGACAATTGTATTCTGCTCTGCCGTCACCACACGACATCGGCTCGGTAAGACTTGGTACTAACATTTTTTGGATTTTACTTGTATTTTATTCGGCCTTATATTGGCAGCAGTAGTGGGCAGCGTTCCTCTTATACCACCTAGCAATATACTGCGACTTAGGTTTCCGGTCAATGGCAATAATAGCCTCGTCAAGGCGCCACCTATTATATGAGACCTAACATATTTATTATTTAAGATCCCTATTACAAATCTCACTCCTCTCGTACTCAGGCGGCCGGTGCATCGCATTTCGTAATAATTTTGCAGTTATGTCTATCGTGTTTATTAACATACGATAATAAATTCTTGCTTTAAAATTATAAAATATGTATTCCCCAAAAGTAACAATTATCCTAGTATTATTGTACAACTCAAAAATATTATTGTACAAAGGAGATATTCACAATTAACTTAAAGCTATTTTTGAAGTTTTTTTTGTTCAGATTAAAATATTTTTTCTTTATTAAATCAATGATGTTTCAAAATTCCGAGGCCGCTACGAACTATTCGAATATATTACATATAAAATTCTATTTTTTTTTAATTTCATTTGCGTAGATCAGTAGTTCACTTAAGGGAGCTCAAAAAATGGCCTTCGCGCATTTTATAAAATTATTTCTCTACAATTTTGGGTTTAATAAAAAAATTAAGCAAAATTTAAAAAAAAACGGGGTTGCTACGAAATATGCCAATATGTATTCTACACTATTCACTAAGAGTCAGTTTTTTTATGCATAGTGAACTGAACCAATTGTTAAAAATTCTTACTATTTCTTAAATCAATAAGTCTGATATTGAACCAATAGCAACAATTTTAGTTACTAATGTTTCTAATGGTTGAATATCAGTCTGATATTTAAACATTAGTAATAATGTTTAACAATTGGTTGAGTTAACTATGCATCAAAAAACCGGCCCTATAACTGTTTAACAGTTTTGAATACTGAAGGAAATTGTTTTTCCCATTGATATTAGGCTTGGGCTGAAGACCTATACCTAAAGTACTAAATTAATTTTGAAGTAATAATTTTCTTAAATTAATTTAAGAACTTATTGTACCTACATGAATTCAAATTTTAATATCTTTTATGTCTTAAAAAACACATTAGGCAAATAAATTTAAGTAAATATTAAAAAATAACAAAGTCTATCTCTGAATTTTTTATTGTTTTGGCTGCATGGCTCATACTCTTTGCCTTAATATAGATACATTTATGAGTAGATACGTTAATGCTCTTGAGCACAAAATTCGATTTTGTGCAGCCTATAGCCTGCACAAATAAGCACTTTCAGAGCATGAGAAGTGAAAAAAATGTTACTAATAGTTAAATTTCAGCCAGATATTTAACGATTAGTAACAATTTTTAACAATTGGTTGAGTTAACTATGCATCAAAAAACCAGCCCTAAGTCAAAATCGTCAATGTATTTTTGGGTCTGAAATCAAGAACGCTAAAATTCGCCATTTTAAGCAAAAATAACAGTCAAAATGTAATAGGGCTCTTAAGAAACGTAATTTAAAAATACACCTGCTAGAACTATATTGAGGTGACCCAGAATGGGTATACTGCCCAAAATGGACACTAATTATTATTATATAATTTTGAAAATGGTAATATTCTCGCCAACCTCCATTGTCTGCTCTTTTGAGAATGCAAGAAGGACATGAAGTGGTCATATTCTCGCCTTACCCCTTCCTCTTATTGCAAACGTGTAGATCCTTCAGTAAGCTACCCAAGCTTTGGACTAACGCGTTGAGCTCGCCTTATGGAAAATGTATATTTTTGTCTGCAGCCTTCAAGATCTTGCTGCTCTTCTTGATGGCCTTCACGAAGCCAGCTAAAGCCAACCCCCTTGATGATGATTGCGTATTTATTTGTTCAGGAGTTACAAATCTAGTCTGTGGAACAAATGGGATCACCTACACTAATTTCTGTTTGTAAGTTTATACTTTGATATTGCGGGGAAGCTAATTTAGCTAAGTTCAAAGCGAGTATTTCAGAGAACACACTAAGACCATACAAGTATAGGCGAGCGAAATGCATGTCGATATGCATCGCTCGGTTAAAAGGGGCTTTAGTAAGATGCGATAGGTTTCTATTAGCAATGTACTAAAAAAAATAAAGACACCCCTAAGAGACGCTAAAATCCAGTTAAGACAAGGCAATTTAAAGTACATTACTGGTAAAAAAGAAGCATCATTTTGCTTAAGCTTATACTTTACCAGCGCTGAATACGAATTTTGTCTCCCTGTGTCTTTGTGTATTACTGGAGGGTTGGTGATATAAAGGCAGTAAAAGCTGGATGGATTGAAATTTTGTCACCCCAATGGCTCTTTTTGTTCATCAGTCTCTCGACATGGGCCTTTCCATCACTTTTCTATACATTCATTCATCACTTGCACGTTCCGATGTGATAGATGATACGAATTAAAAGGGAGTGGATGGCTTGACATCTGACCGACATTAATAGAAGAGGAAACACTGCGCCGACCCCAGAAAACCTAAGAGCAGGGTCGCAAATTAATCATTTTGACAAAATAAAATGCAGTCCAATTTGAGAAGTGGTTCCACTTACCCACCTTTCCCCAATTCCGTGATTTCCATTATCTTCTTGTTGAGAATTATTATTTTTTCAGCATGGAATGTTATGCAGCTGATTTAGACCATGTTGGACCATGTCGGACCACGTCAAAGGAGCGCAGCTTCAATTGATTGAAAGAAACTATTCCTGAAAAATGTTCTACTTTTGGTGATTCTATTAAGGTCATATTTCTTGTACTTTAGGTGAGACTAAAAGACCGAATAAAAATTTTAAGCAAAACAAACTTTTATTTTAACCTCCTACAACAAAGTCTATTAGTGGAATTTGAGTCTACTACATTATAAAGCAGGGAGAAGAGGACTTATTCATCCCCCCATCTTGGAAAAAGCGTTTGAGCTCTTCGATATCTGAGTGCAAAAGCCGTTTTTATCCTCTAGAGGATAAAGTAAATTTGAATTTATAACATCGTGTGCATTAAGTTTGTGAATTCAAAACATCATTAAACCTATTTAATTCTACCTCCATTGTGCCGAAATTATCATGCAACTTTGTTAAAAACTCAGTCTCGGAACCTTCTTGTTGTACTTTTTTTGTAATTTACTTTGCGCACGCCATTTTCTTTTAACGTCATAAATTTGTTACAACCTTGCAGTTCCGAGACGGTCAATCGGCTTGGCGTCAATCTTGCTTTAAACATTTTGATCGTCTACAACGCTAGCTTGATGCTTGAGTCAAGCATTTAAAAGCTTTTTAGGTCTGTTTGATTTGTTTGACCTAGCAACGGAACAAAAACACAGAAAATCAACGTGTTTGACTCAAGCTGATTGGCAGTCTCAGACTCTCAATTTTTATTAGGTACTCACAGCTTTTAGGCAAGTAGAAAATATTATTATGGTGAGTGTGTCTGGGTTAATGGGTGTGTATGGGTGAATGGGTGTTTTGTGGGTGTGTCTGGGTTAATGGATGTTTTGTGGGTGTGTCTGGGTTAATGGGTGTTCTGTAGGTGTGTCTGAGTGGATGGGTGTGTGTTGTGGGTGCGTATGGGTGAATGGGTGTTTTGTGGGTATGTCTGGGTGAATGGGTGTTTAGTGGGTGTTTCTGGGTGAATGGGTGCTTTGTGGGTGTGGCTGAGTGTATGTATGTGTTTTGTGGGTGTGTTTGGGTTAATGGGTGTTTCTGAGTGGATGGGAGTGTATGGGTGAATGAATGTTTAGTAGGTGTGTCTGTAGGGATGGGTGTTTTGTGGGTGTTTCTGGGTGGATGTTCTAGGTGTGTCTGTGTGGACTTTGTGGGTGTGTCCGGGTATATGTTGTGGATGTGTCTGAGTGGGTGGGCGTTGTGGGTGTGTTTGGGTATATGTTGTAGCTGTGTCTGGGTGGGTGGGTGTTTTGGTTCTGTCTGGGTGTGTTTGGGTGGATGTGGATGTGGATGGGTGGGTGTTGTGGGTGTGTCTTGGTGGGTGTTGAGGGTGTATTTGGGTAGATGGGTGGGTGTTGTGGAAGTTTCTGGGTGAAAACTGTTCTGATTGTAATTTTTTTTGTATTTTACCATTTCCTCGCTGAGGGGGATGAAAAGTTACGTGTTGCACTCGAGTGAGTCTTTTGATTCGCTCAGGATTCTAATTTTAGAATCCTTCGCTAGCTCGGTCATCAAAATTGGGCACGCGGTTAAAAAGCAACTTTGCACTCACGTATAACAAATAACTTTTTATTATGATGTTATATGAATTTATACAGAAAATTTTTCTAAATTCCTTCGTTTTCATACAAAAAATTATGATTAAAATTCCGGTCATTCTAAACAGACATTAGCGCCAAATGAAGTCACTGCAACGAAAAAATCGCTAAATTACGGAAATTGACAACCTGGCGTTTCCGGTGGCAAAAATAAAAATATATTTGTGAAGTGTGAGAATGAAAATTATCCCAGTTCTGATATCGGAATATGCGGGCATCGCCATAGTGATTTTCTATAACGTTGGGTTCCATTCTCATAAATAAGGCGCACAATAACTACAATGATGGCCGTTTATTCAAGTAACTCAACTTTAACACGCACAGGGAAATGATGGCTCAGATACGTTAAGATTTTAAACGCGGCGATCCCAAGATGGCGTAACACGTTCTCCCCAACTCGAGATCCCACGTCAACCCCCGCTCATTACCAATCGTGCTCTGCACCCATAGAGGACAATAATACTACGGATATCTGCACCACTCTGTTTGACCGGCAAACTCGCCCGTCAACCACAGACTATCCTCCTCTAGAGAAACCTCCTTCCAATCACTCGAATTCAAACGAACATTCCCAACTACCGCGCCAATTACATACATACATACATACATAAATCACGCCTATATCCCCGAAGGGGTAGGCAGAGGTGAGCTAGCACCCACGTTTCGCCAAATATGTCAGGTCCCATGTAATAGGTGGCGAGCCTATTGCCATTTATCGGGCACAAAAGTCGCAGTACATTGCTAGGTGGTATAAGAGGAACGCTGCTGCCCATTCCTCATCACTGGTTGATTATCCTTAGTCGCCTTGTACGACACCCACGGGAGAAATTTGGGTTGGTGACAATTGTTTTCTACTCTGCCGTCACCACACGCCAATTACGCCATCTATGATTTCGCCCAGGCAACACTAGCCTGACGTTTAAAACACTAACGCCTTTAATTAAACAAACTGCCATTCTTAATAACTGATAAACAATTATACAAAGAGTATTTAACACTGCGTTTTCATTGACACTCCGACATATTAATTTAAAATGTTTGAAATTTATTTTCAAGTAAAAAAGGTTTTAAATTAGTTAAAATGAAAGTCTCGGAAGGATTTCAAATTTATTATTACTTTATTAATGTTATTTTCGACACTTCTTCTTCTCCCTGCCCTGTTCCGAGACTATCTGGTGTCGGCGCAGTATGTTTCCTCTTCCATTCATATCGGTCAGACGTCATCAAGCCGTCCACTCCCTTTTGATGCATATCATCCATCACAACGTAAAGGTGCTAGTGATGAATGAATGTATAGAAAGGCGACTGAACGGACCATGTCGAAAGCCGATGAATGGAGAGTGTGATTGGAATGAAAACATTCCAATCCATACTGCTCAAGGTTTTGGCTTAGGTTTTACAGCCGGCGGCCAGCCTGACACCAACCCTCTTTGGATAATTTTCGATTGGGTATCCTTCTTTGGGTAAATTTCTTTGGGTTATTTTCGACTATTAAACAAGTACGCTGTAGGTTGTCATCCAAAAAATGAAGCCAATTTGATTATCGCCATCTTGTTTCTGATGGCACTGGTTTACGAAGGTGAACGTCCACGGAACTATTAGAGAGATGCATTTGTAATGTCAAATACAAGCAACAAACGTCAAATTTAGTACCTATGCCGCTCGATGGGGCGCTTCAAATCGACACAAGAAACATTTGTCATTTTAGTAGAAGTATTCAGTCCAGCTTACTTATTTATTAGAGGTCAGTGATTTTCGACGAATGACAATGGATTTGATTTATGACTGAGAGACATGATTGTTAACTTTTTTTTTCATCATCGTCATCGCATGTTATTGATTTTTTTTTTCTCTGTCATTACCTAAGTAATAAACAAATTAAAAAAATATATAATTTCGAAGTCAGGAATGGAAATTAAAGAAACGGTATTTTTTATTTTGGGGGGTTGTAATTTTTGAAATGTTGTCAATTCGAAACACTGAACTCAACAAACATGACAGCTATAGTAACAGGTTGTTTTGTTATAAACATCTTTTATTCTATAAACTGCAGACATTGCTTGCTTATGCTAATTATGCCGCAATGTATTCTCCTATAAATTGATTGGAATTCGCGCAGTCTGTAATTGTTCAATTATCTGGCAAGATGAAGAAACTGATCGGTGAGACTCCGTACCAACGTTTATTGGATTTTTATTTTTTATTTTTTTCGGGCTTATATTGGCACTAGTAGTGGGCAGCAGCGTTCCTCTTACACCGCCTTGCAATATACGGCGATAAACATGCCCGATGAATGGCAATAGGCGCGCCAAGCCACCACCAATTACATGGGACCAAATATAATTGGCGAAACGAAGGTGTTAATACACCTCTGCCTACCCCTTCAGGGATAAATAGGCGTGATCTATGTATGTATGTTATATTGGCGGCCATAATAGTGGGCTTAATTATTCTATATTATATACAGGCAGAAGTAGGCTTGTTAACGTTTTGCTACTACATAGTTAGTCCCTTGTTAATAGTAATGTATATTACTATTTTTATTTTCATTTAAACATTAGGTAAAGATATAAATTTTAGAAAAATTATCACAAAAGAAATTTGTGGTTAGAAAATGTTGGAAAAATTGTAGTCTTGCTGCCGCACTCAGAGACGTCAATTAACTTTAATGAGTACTTAGTGTCAAAAAAATTCATTGAAATCGAGACCATAGACCCGGAAAGAATAGCGACGAGTTTTGAATTCTCAGTTTTTGACATTATGTACTCATTAACGTTATTTGACGTCTCTGAGTGCGGCAGTTAATCTTCTTAATAATTTTTCGAAGTTCTTAATATATTTCGAATAACAAAATTCATTGTGATTTATATTGTTATGCCCTGCACTTCTTATAATTTAAAGGATTAATGACACTCACATATCGCGTATTGGAACATAGTTTTTACCCATTCTCCTAATTCCGAATGTGTCACCAAATCTTAACTAAAGACCAACGCCTTTAAATTCTTCTTAGACCAACGCCTATATAAAATTCTTCCTGCCCTATTCCCGGTATATCTGGGGTCGGCGCAGTATGTTTTCTCTTCCATTCATATCGGTCAGACGTCAACAAGCCACATAATGAATCATTTCATTCACCATACCGGAAGAATTGATTAAGATAACAACATTCCAATCCATGCTGCTCAAGGTTTTGGCTTAGGTTTTACACCAACTGCCTGACACCATCTCTCTTTGGGTAGGGGAGAGCGGGGTTGGAAGTTCCGAATTTTCGAAAATTGCTAATTATTTCATGAAAAATAAGCCTTGTTAAATAGCTAATTAACATATCGATAGAATGTTTATTCGCGTATAAGAATGTATTTAGCTTTTGTGCTTAAGTTTGATAAAAAAATATTTCTAGAATAAGTCTAGAAATATTTTTTTTTTAAATTCTGGAGCGGAACAATCAAACCCTTTGTAAGGCTGGTTGTTTCGTCCTTGAGGTAAGTTGTTCCGCTTACATTGTTGACCCCTATTAGTCAAAATAATTTGTAATCATAAAAAATACAACGTTATACCCGTTTATAATTTAATATTGAATAAGCTATATACAAAGAAACAAGAAATGACATAAAAAATACTAACGTTTTTCTCATTTTGTAGATGAGGCCAATTTTTGCACATTGCACACTCTATCCGTCCCACCATTGACCTTGAATTAGGATAGGAATTGCAGCAAATTAAGCATTTAGATCATTTTCAGCATCACTTGTGCTACTATTTATTTCCTGTAATATCCATCTTTTCCCTTTTTCCTTCGCTTTCCCTGTCCCTTTTCCTTTATTGTATGTCTTACTGTTCTAATCTTTATTTTTCTTATGTATTTTTAATATTCTTGAGTCAACGCATTTTTTTCTGGTGTGTCTGTTAACACTGCTGTCTTTCTAATACTTATGTCTCTTTGTTACTGTCGGCGATCTACATCTGGGAGGCGCTCTGGGGAAAACGAAGCTAAGTCATAATATGGCATATATGCAGCTCTCTCGCAACGGTCTTAATTTTTCTGTCTCCTTTAATGACAGCCTGACAATTAATTTAATTCAACAATTCTTCGGAGGTAGTTCCTTGATCAGTCTTTCGTTTAGATGTTTACATCCTACAACAACATAAAATGTTTAGTTTGTATACAGGACTAAATCTCAGATGGATAAGTTGTTCCGAGGAACAATCAGCCCCACGATTTCGGAACATCCAACCCCTTATTCCCTTTTGCGACATGGAGTACATCGTATTTACTACAATCAATACAATAGATGTACGAATAGCTACAATATTTGACAAAATAGACCAAAAAGTACGAATATGAAAATATTTACTTACGTGACAGATTAGGAGCTCTATGCACACACCCACTCATTCGTCGCCACCGGACCTACTGAAGTGGTGGTCATGATGGCGCATCATCGTGGCCTTTCGTAACGAACTTGACGAGTTTTATTATCTCTTTTCCTCTCGTGTCTAATTCGCATCGGATCAACTTACCCCGGGAACTTTCAGCCCCGCTTTTGTTAGTGGTTTGCCCTCCACCAATCGGGGGGCCCCAAGGTGCTTATTGGTGTACACAGGGAAATCACCCTTGGTCAACTTTTGCGACACCTATGGGGTGAGTCGGGGCTGGCACATTCTACGATATTTTACACTCTCAGGCTAGCTTCCAAGTCTTGAGCTCCCCCTATGAAATATGTCTATTTTTTCTGCAGCCTTCAAGATATTGCTGCTTGTTATTGTAATGGTCTTCATGAAGCCAGCTGAAGCCATCCCTCCTGGTGGTAACTGCTTCTCTGAGTGTCCACGGGTTTCGATGCCAGTCTGTGGAACAAATGGAATCACCTACAGAAATTTCTGCTGGTAAGTTTATGCTTTGATATTTGAAAATGGGTGGATGCGTGGTGACGGCAGAGCTGAAAACAATATTGTCACCACCCCCATCTCTCCATAGGGTGTCGTACAAGACGACTAAGGGTAAAGACAGCGAAGAGTAATGGGCAGCAGCATTCCTCTACCATCTAGCAATATACCTACTGTGATTTATGTGCCCGATATAGATAGCGCAATAGGCTCGCCACCTATTACATGGGACCTAACATAATTGGCGAATCTTGAGTATTAATTCACCTCTGCCTACCTAATAAATAGGCGTGCTTTATGTATGTATGACTTCCCCAATTACCATTATCTTTTTTGTAAAAATTGCATTTTTTTCAGGATGGATTGTTCATTTGCCGATTATGACCATGATGGACCATGTTAAGGGATGGCAACCGATACCAGAGTCACTGCTGGTAAGATGATTTTATTCGTTGGTCCGTCTCTCTAACTCCACGCCCATCCCACAGGAGTGACAAAGACGGTTACATTCAAATGAATGAGATCGTCTTACTAAACGGACCTCGGTCTACTTACTACTAAAAGCTTTTTGTTTAAAAATAGATTATACATTTATTGTATGTTAAATAAAATAAACTATTCCTGAAAAAGTATGCACTTATTATTCTTAAGCCTATTTTTTGCTTTCAGATAATAACGCCATACGTTTGACTAAAAGATTGAATAAACATTTTAACTACTCCCGCTTTTATTTAAACTCTCTACCATTTTAAGTATAGCCGGATTTAGTTTTGTGGTGACGGCTGAGCAGAATGCAATTGTCAACAAATCCCCCACACCTCACTTATTTGTTTGAAGGACCTAAGCTGTTGGCCGAACGGCCTTTACAGCATCTACCATTTTTTTTTGGGGAAGGCGAAGAACTTGTCCTCAAGCCTTGCAGACGAGAACTCCCTATTAGGGTACCTCCGTAGCAGGTGTCCCCCATGGGGGGACGGCATCTCCCGGGGGAGATATACTGCCGCGGAGAGCCTCACAGGGCGCTCGAGTCGGAGCTTAGATCGGCAGGCCTGAGGGTGCCTTTAAAGGCGTGGACCTCGGCTCAGGCGTGCCGTGTAGTGGGGGGAGTGGGTGAGAAGCACCCTGGGACACGAGTGTACCTGGTAGCTATACCAGGTACACTCGTGGTACACGAAGACCCGTTCGGGTCTTCGCACTCTTATTCGACGGGTGCGGTGTAATGGCAATTTGTGTTATCTAGTGCGTGTGGTGTGTTCGGTACTTTGGTTGGCCTGTGTGATGGAGTCATCGGGATCTAGGAGCACATTTTTTTGGGCCTACGGAAGGCCCGCCCTACATCGGGAATAGACTCTTTTAGGTACCGTCTAGTAACATTTACGATTTATTAGCCTGTAAAATAGAACCTAAAATACATAATTGGCGACCCGTGGGTGTTGATACACCTCTGCCTGCCCCTTCGGTACGTCATGTATCAGTTTTCTTGATTGGCAGTTGTACAAGGCACAAAATATGGTTAACGGGGTCTTGCACGGTTTTGTGAGCAGCCAGAGCGTTTCCAGAAAGGCTCGTATGGCTGTTCATAATGGAGTGCTGGTCCCAACATTAATGTATGGAAGTGAAAGTTGGGTATGGGAGAAAAAGCATGAAAGTAGACTAAATGCCGTAGAAATGAGAGTGTTGAGGAGCATGGCTGGAAGAAGGTTGAGCGATAGATGTACAACAATGTGATAAGAGAAAGGCGTGATTTGAAAGAGGACGTAATGATAAGAATTGAAAAAGGGATGCTCGCATGGTTCGGTCACGTCGAAAGAATGAATGGAAAAAAATAACAAAAAGATTGAATAATGAAATGGCGAAAATGAATGGAGGAAGGAGACGGGGAAAGCCTAGGCGGATCTTTTATAATTAAGTTGAATGTCTATAAAAGAAGGGCCAGATCAAGGGTGGTTTGCAGAGTGGCACACCCACAGATATATCAATTTATACAGATATATTAACCCAACAAACCTAAAAGCTATTGCAACAGGTTATTTGATTGGAACACCTTTAACCCTTAACCACCGACGACGCACGAATGACATCCGTCGCTGAAACCTCTCGTACATAATTTTTTTTGTCGTTTCTGGAAGTTTCCTGGTCAATAGTGACCAGACGATTTTTATTTGGTTATTTTGTTAGCAAAGTTATATAATTTTTTGAATACCACAAACGATTTTGGTTAGTATACATTTTTGTAATTAATATTTTTAATGTATTATTTACTTCTTCATCTTCAAAGTAAGATGCTCCATCACTTTAAAGTCATTTAATAGGTACATTATTATGATTATCGACTGCATCAAATGACTTTAAAAAAATAGACGAATCTCATTCGTACGTCCAATATTATTATATTATAGAATATCATTGCGTACGTCTGTGTTAGTGGTTAAGGTCGGTGGTTAATTCTATAAATTGCAGATATTGCTTACTTATGCCTCATTATGCCGCAATATATTCTCCTATAAATTAATTGGAACTTGCGTCAGTATGCAATTATTGTTTAATTATCTGGCGAGATGAAGTCGCTGATCGGTAAGAACACTTATAAAACTTATAATAATCTTATTAAACCACCTGGTATGCATTATTTTTTTAAATAGCTATTTCTGGAAAAAGTAAGCACTTACGGTAATTATTCTAACGCCACTGTCTATTTTGTTGTTTTCAAAGAATAAAAATTTTAAACAAAAATTATTTTTTATTACCCTCTATTCATGTATGTATCTATAGGCGGGTGAAGTCCAATGCCTCAGTCTATAGTGATGGGTCTCCCTCTCCATACCCATGTATTATATATAACTAGTGGACGCCCGCGGCTTCGCTCGCGTTAATGTCCTCGATAAATACACTTAAATAAATAAACACAAAAAAAAATTTCAATTTGAGTAAGTCGTTCCTGAGATTAGCGCGTTTAACCATACAAACAAACACACTCTCCAGCTTTATAAAATTAGTATAGATAGTATAGATGTTTGGTTTCCATATTATATACACTTTATATAGCCTACCTGTGCCTACCCCTTCGGGGATATAAATGTGATTTTTGTATGTGTACACTTTATTAGTTTAAGTATATCATGGTTCAGTATGTATTGTTAGTTTTGAGTTGCTACATGTCTATATTTCCCTTTAGGTTAATGAATCAAATAGGATAGGACCTCTAGGTCAATAGTCAGCGACCTGACCGGTCGCTGACTATTGACCTAGAGGTCCCGGGTTCGAATCCTGGTAGAGACAAATTTTGTGATGAACACAGACACTTGTTCCCGACTCACGGTTTATATGTTTATGTAGTATATTATAAATGTTTCTTTAAATAATTATTAACGGCTCTTTAGCTTAGTATGGATGTGCATGTTAAGAGGCGGGATGCCATGAATGTGACTGAAAAAGTTATGGGCATGAATGCTGATGAATGTCGAAGTAGAGGACGACTGGTATTAAAAAAATGGATAGATTGTGTAAGGCATGATATAATGAGGGTGATGGATGTGGATGAGGAGATGACGAGCGACAGAAGACAGTGGAGAAAGAGGACATACTGCGCCACAAATAGATGATGAAGTGAAAAGTCGCATTGCCTCTAAACAAATATACACAAGTGTCTCCACTGCTAGTTTGCCGTATCAATTTGTTGTGGAATAAAAACAATACTTAATTATGGATTTGCAAGCAAAAGTTGAAAAATATTGAGCCAGTTGGCACTTGTGCAAACATACATCAATTTTACATAGTGACAACTGCAGCTTTACATAATAATATATTGATAATATGACGTGTTTTTGGCTAAATATGGTTTTGCACACTTTTATTGCCGTGAGGTGACGGCAGAGCAGAATACAATTTTATAATTTGTCACCATGCCCAACCTCTCCCGGGAGTGTCGTGTAAGACGACTAAGGGTAAAGGCAGCGATGAGTATGGGCAACAACGTTCTTGTTCACCTAGTAATTTACATCCCCAATAGATGGCAATAGTTTCGCCACCTATTAAACACAACTCTGCCTACACCATCGGGATTTGTGTATAGTATTTACACGAGAGTGTGGTTTGTTGCAGTATAAAACCGTTATTTGTACAGAGCGCCCCTTTTCATATAAATAATAGAGTTTTTGATATATTACGTAATACATTTATTTTATATTTTATTTAACAATTACCAAAGTGTGCGAAATCTGCGCCAACGCATTGCAACCTGCAACAAAACGTTTTAATGCTATTATTCGCTTCATATACAAAATAGATACCTCTAATCTCTCCCGTGGGTGTCGTACAAGGCGACTAAGGATAAATCTGAGGAATGGGCAGCAGCATTCCTCTTATACCACCTAGCAATGTACTGCGACTTTTGTGCGCGATAAATGGCTATAGGCTCGCCACCTATTACACGGGATCTTACATTATTGGCGAAACGTGGATGTTAGTTCAGCTCTGCCTACCCCTTCGGGGATATAGGCGTGATTTATTTATGTATGTATAACATTACGATATTAACCAAACACAATCATACTACACATACCTACTACAATCTTATCTAACTGCCGCACTCAGAGACGTCAATTAACTATAATGAGTATTTAATGTCAACAATTTTCATTTAAACTTAGACCAAAGACCCGACAAGAATAGAGACTAGATTTGAATTGTAATTTTTTGACATTAAATACTCATTAAAGTTAATTGGCGTCTCTGAGTGCGGCAGTGAGTCTGTGGCCATAGTAGTAATGTTAATATCAACATTATTGTGTTCCGACCATTTGTGATAAGACAGCCAGCCCCTCTGCCGTTAATGATTCCAGATGAAGCTTGATTCCATCTTCGGCCCTTATCGTCACTTACCATCAGCTGAGATGGAGATCAAGAGCTTTCCTGTCTGACATTAAAAAAAAAAGAATGTCTCAGATTGCAAGTATTTGACCGAATGAATATGGGATCTGAGATTTTCTTTTTTGTCGCCCGAGGTAAGATCAAAGTTTTATGTCACCCCCTGATTTTCCGAAAAGCGTAGCGGGCGGAAAAGTCCGCTTTATGGTCAGGTGTGTCATAAAAATACATTACACATACTTACACGCATGCGTTTCGGTAAGTCACTCCGTCAGTACCGCAGATAGGAGTATTTCTTGGTGGGCAGTTGGCGATGCATTCCTCCTCAGACTGTGCATCGGTCGATCTGATGAGGGCCATCGCGAGAATAGCGCAGAAGAGCAGGATGACTGAGAAAAACATACATACATAAATCACGCCTATATCCCAGAAGGGGCAGGCAGAGGCGAACTAGGACCCACGTTTCGCCAATTATGCTAGGTCCCATGTCATAGGTGGCGAGCCTATTGCCATTTATGGGGCACAAAAGTCGCAGTCCGTTGCTAGGTGGTATAAGAGGAACGCTGCGACTGCTCTGCCGTCACCATACGGCCAACGAAAGTCTGTAAATAACACTATTATTAGGTCATTTTATTGCTTAGGAATTTGTTATAAACTTCTTTGCAAGAGCTGTGTGGTGACGGCAGGGCTGAATACAATTGTCACAACGCCACATGTCTCCCGCGGGTGTCTTACTAGGGGACTATATAACAAGGAACGGGCAGCAGCGTTCTTGGTGCACTATCTGGCAAATTACTGCGACTAAAGTTCCCGGTGAATGGCAATAGGCTCGCCCCCTATTTCATGGGACCGAACCTAATTTGCGAAACGTGGGTGTTAGTTCGGCTCTGCCTGCCCCTTCGGGGATATAAGAGTGATTAATGTATGTATGTAACGGCTAAGAGTTATAATAGAACAAGGAATGGTCAGCAGAGTTCTTGGTGTACTGCGATTAGGCACTTTGGTTGGTGGTAGGACTTCTTTCAAGTCCGCCTGGTTAGCTACCACAATCTTATCAAAATCTGCCTTTCTCTGCCCCAGCGGGGATATAGGCGTGATTTATTTATGTATGTATGCAAGACTGTGTGGTGACGGCAAGGCTAAATACAATTGTCACCACCCCCCATCTCTCCCGCGGGTATTATACAAGGCGACTAAGGATTAAAACAGTGAAGAGGAATGGGCAGCAGCGTTCCTATTAGACAACCTTGCAATATACTGTATATACCTAACCTATATAGGCTCGCCACGTAACATTTGGCGAAAAGTAGGTGTTAATTCACCTCTGCCTACCCCTGCGGGGAGAGAAAGCCGTGATTTATGTTTGTATGTATAGTATGTAATTTGTTGCAAAGACTAAGCTTACTCGCATTACATGGTGTAAGAATTTTTCAATTTGCGTCAGTAGTTCTTGTGATTAGCGCATTTAATCAACCAACCAAACATACAAACAAACTCTTCAGCTTTATAATATTAGTATACATACATATAGATAGATAGATAACATTATTTCAACATTAAATATATTAAAAAAAAATATATTACAAAGAAATTGAATTTAGAAAAAATCGATTCCCGAATCATTACAAATGATTTTTCGTTTGCTTTTTTTTAATTAGATTCATATTTAGTAAAACTTCAAAAACTAATTTTACAAACTTACCAATGTTCCCTTTCATGTTGTCTGTAAAATTTATATCAGTTTCAGTTCTCGTTGTCACCATTATATATACCTGTCAATAGAAAAACCACGTAATGCTAATTAACACAAGCAAACAACTAGAAAATGACACGCTAAAATTATAATGAAACAAAAGAATACAAAATAAAAGGATTGAACACGCTATTGCCTTAGTAACTGCTGTATAATAGATAACAATGTGGAAATATGTACTCACGTTCTAACTCAATAAAAATATTGAAATAGGTGGCGCATCGCCCAAACAAAATCGTAAAAATCACAAATGAACTGTAATAAAATTAAATTAAATTTAAATAAAAGAAAAATTGTAAGTTTTCCACGTTTAACAATTATTAACTTTACAGTTGATGTGGATATTAAAAACAGAGTATGCTTATTTAGTAAAGCATATTAGACGCAGAAAAAAATATCTGGTGATTATATTTCTTGGTAATAGTTTCATTGTAAAAATAACGTAGAATATGCCAACTCATCCCAGGGGTATCGTAAAAATCGACTCAGAGATATTGTCCGGTGTATACCAATAAGCACTTTGGGGGGCAAACCACCAACAACTGCATACCCAAAAAGGTTTGATGTCAGGCAGCTGGCCGGCTGTAAAACCTTAGCTAAAACCTTGAGCACTACAGTGCGTCCACAGTTATAATATATTACCTCTGACACTTCTCATCATCCTGCTCTAACATATGGAAATGTCATATTAGTATCCTTCTCGCACATAATATAACATAAGTAAATGGAAACGTCAGAGGTAAAATAACTGTGAACGCACTGTATAATAATATATTGGAATCTTCTTCTTCTTCTTCTTCCTGCCCTGTTCCCAGTCTATCTGGGGTCGGCGCAGTATGTTTCCTCTTCCATTCATATGTCAGAAGTCATCAAGCCATATATATTGGAATGTTGTTTTAAAATTTTCAATACAATCGTTATAAAAATCATAAGTTACCTTTTTTTGTTATTAAAAAGTAAATAGTGATTCGTTTTAACGACTGCAGATGCAGCCGGAACCAACGTCTAAACGTATCTTACGGAGCTCGCAGGGACTTGAGATAGAATATCTTTGAACACCCATCCAGTTTATGAACTTTGCCCATCTAGCTTTAGCTAAATGGATACCGAGCTCCTCTCAAAATACATACTTGCATTCAATCATTTTTCGGTTCTAGATTCTTGACAATCTTGTAAATTGAAAGACACTTTTCATGCTAACTGTGTATATTAAATTTTGACTGAGTGTTAAAAACAATAAAGTGTGAAATTTTCTAACGAGTACGATAAAACAAGTTAATATTTAAAAGAAGATCTATATTTATGCATCACAACTTCCCCAAAATGCGAAACTTGTTCCATAGCATCTCAACCTGAAACAGAAGACAGGTACTTAAAAGAATATATACATATATACATAAATCACGCCTATATCCCCGAAGGGGTAGGCAGAGGTGAACTAGCACCCACGTCTCGCCAATTATGTTAGGTCCCATGTAATCAGTGGCGAGCCCACTGCCATTTATCGGGCACAAAAGTCGCAGTACCTACATTGCTAGATGGAATGCTGCTGCCCATTCCTCATCAATGATTTATCCTTAGTCGCCTTGTACGACACCCACGGGAGAGATTTAGGGTGGTGACAATTGTATTCTACTCTGCCGTCACCACACGGCATTACTTAAAAGAAGATCACGTTAATAACAATTTTATACGCCTTCTGACTTGACTTGGGAGCGAAAAAACTGACTTGGGAGCGAAAAAATAACATAGAATGTGCCAGCCACAACTCATCCCAGGGGTGTCGCAAAAGTCAACTAAGGGAGATTGCCCGGTGTAGAGCATTAAGCACCATAGTGCACCCGAATGGTGGAGGGCAAACCACCAACTACAGCTTACTCAAAAAGCGTTGGTGTCAGGCAGGCGGCCGGCTGTGAAACCTAAGCCAAAACCTTGAGCAGTATAGATTGGAACGTTGTTATTCCAATCACTCTCCGTTCATTGGTCATCGTTCCAATCATTCATTCTCGACATGGTACTTTCCGTCTTCTATAGCACCTTTCCGGTGTGATAGTAAAAATAACTCACATGATTCGATAGAATCATGTGAGTTATTTTTTTTAAATTAAACATATTTTTTTCTCAACTAATCAAAAAATAATCATCAACACGAAAGCGTGAGAACCGATAGTTTGGTTTACGAGATAACTCGGCCGCCGCCGGCCTCCCGGCAACCTGCGAGGAGCCGGTTGCCCGGGGTGATGGGGGGATGGCGGTCTATACTATTGGTTCGAGGTTGGTTTGGAGTTTCGTTTGTCACAATCATAAAACTACTATTTTTTTTATTTGAATAAAAAAGAACTGCACAAATCTTTTGTACTACTAAAATAAAATCATTTTACTGCGGGAAAACAACTATTAAAATTTCTCGGTGTATATCTGTGGTTAACGCAATCGCAGACAGAGCGAGCTAAGGTACTGTGCTATCAAGCTGGACACAGCATAATACCTACTAATAGTATAATATGCAATAAAACTCACAAACAGATGTTATCATATGTGTTTCCATTCGTGGCACAGACCGGCTCGATGGGATAGTTACTTGGGCAGTATCGGCACCACACCGCCTGGACTTCCTCGACGAAACTCGTCATGGCTATAGCCAGGGTAAGAATTAGAACTGCAAATGAAAAGAGGATAACTATTAGCATTCCGCATTCGGCGGATTCACCGTGTGGGTGCCGGGTCCATAGCGTGGCAAAGGGGGGAGTCAGGGGGAAGTGGAGTCAACACTCACCATCCCCACCCCGACTTCTCTCTCTGCCCAGCCATATTTAGTAAGATTCCGCCTTAGACACATAGAACACATAGGACACTGTAGAACTTGTGAAAGTTAGGACAAGACAAGGTCTTTCAGTAATCAACCATTTTTCGCAAATTGTGTTGACCTATTTTCTTTGTAGGCATTGCTATTTCTTACATTCACGCCTATCATTTAGCAAAAAGTAAGTAGCATAATATAATAAGCACTTGTGGTATGGAGACAAGTTCATAATATAAAATAAGAATTATATAAATATTGAAAATTTACTTACTAAATTAACATTTAAGCAACCATGACTCGAGAACATGGCCTATGTTTGTCACACAAACATCTGCCCCTACCAGGATTCGAACCCGGTACCTCTTGGGCCAAAGTTAGCGGTCCGGCCATTTTAATAATCTATTGCAGTTACGGTGACTACAAAAATGTAGCAAAAAGTTAATTAATTTAATTAATTATTTGCTAATTTAATTACGAATAATTTATTAATTTGTGAATATTTAAATTCAAATTAATTTAAATAATTTATAATAATAGGTTATAACTTACCAGTAGCGTATTTCATTGTGGCTTTAAAATAATATTGGTCGATACGTCTTATGCATCACGATTTTATACTTCGTTTAATTAATCAATTTTACGGTAATGAATAATACACTTGATGAAGCAACAGAGACAAAGAATATTTCTGGTTTAAAAATCGAAACCAAAATTTTAAACAGCTGTTTTAATTTAAGACATCTGCCGCAAAATACTTATTTACCTTGACTTATTGATGAAGTAAGTTTTTCCTGTCGCCAATATAATTGATATAATTATAATTGATATATTAGACAAATATGCGATCTGAGGTTTTATTTTTTATCGCCAGAGGTAAAATCATAGTTTTATGTCACCGCTTGACCAGGAAATGGGATTTTCCGTACGCGTAGCGGGCGAAAAAGTGTGGAAGAGGGCCAACCATCAACAACGGCATACCCAAAGGGGGTTGGTGTCAGGCAGGCAGCCGGCTGTAAAACCTAAGCCAAAACCTCGAGCAGTATGGATTGGAATTTTGTCATCCCAATCAATATCTCCGTTCATTGGTCTCTCGCCATGGTCCGTTACGTCCTTTTCTATTAATTCATTCGCCTCGAGCACCTTTCCAGTGTGGTGGATAATATTAATCAAAAGCTGGATGGCTTGATAACGTCTGACCTATACGAATGGAAGAGCTAACCTAATGCGCCGACTCCAGATAGACTGGTAACAGGGTAGTGAGAAGAAGAAGAAGTAGAGGGCGGAAAAGTCCACTTTATGGCAAGGTGTGACAAAATATGTTTATAGTCAGTCCTCCTCGCCACTCAACATCATCGTCATCCCCACAGACATCTCCTCGACCCGCCATCAGGTTCCCTCCCCCCTACTTCCGCTCCCTCGGGTACATGGCATAAGCCGAGGTCCGCTCGCAGACTCCTAGCCGGGCCTTGCCCCACGGTAAAACACCCGGCACATGGTTAGACCGCGCCGAGGGCCTCGCCACCAGACCGGGGTCGAGCACAGGGGGGCCGAAGGGGAGCCCCGCCGTTTTAGACGGCGGCCTAGACCACCGGGGGACTAATGTCCCTTGAGTTCATGCCCGGGCCATGAGCTACCGCTCGATGCCGATGACCCGGATGATGATGATGATGCCTCCTCGCAATGCCCTGCCCCTTAAGGTGCGCAATTTTTTGGGCTATGACTTAGAGTGGCTTTGAGCCTTCTTATGGGTTCCAACTTCAGCCCAGTTAGCATGACCACCGAAACACGATATGAAGCCATTTATCGCTTCGATATCATATCGATTTTCCATGGTCATGTCAGCCGGACTGTGCAACGTTGCAATCGTATCATATTAAAATTGTAGGATGTCTTTAACCAAGTCTCAAATTGCGAGGTATTTAAATTGAAGAAGAAGAACGGAATAGATAGTCACTTCGCATAATTT
Source organism: Cataclysta lemnata (assembly GCA_963931975.1). NCBI lineage: Eukaryota > Metazoa > Arthropoda > Insecta > Lepidoptera > Crambidae > Cataclysta > Cataclysta lemnata. Next base: position 14,726,327 of record OZ008348.1, read on the forward strand.
ACTATTACAATACTGATCGGTGGTCGATCGGTAGATCTCCAAATAACCTGAAAATCATTGGAATTCAAAAAGAATACGGTGTTTTAAAGAACATTACTAATATTTATTTCTTCTTTCAATATTATACAAATTAGGAATAGGTATAGGTATAACAAGGAACATATTTAAGTAGTAATTTTTATAGCTACGCATATTTTCTATACAAATTTTCAAGTGACCACATACGCAGCTATAATACATATATATATTTCTACGACTTCAATAAGCTATAATGTACTATTGGTTTCAATTCTCTGAACCCCATAAAAGTGATAGCAAACAGTTTTGCACGTATGTGCTTGATAATTTTGTAAACTTAAAGCTTAAATACAATATGACTGTGTGGTTATGTATTTTTTCTCGATATTTAAAACCGTAAAAAAAAGATACAACTCTTATTGTATGGATTCACCATACGGTTATCGGGTCCATAGTGTGTTTTGGAGGGAAGTCAGTGGCCCATATCTAACTCTTGCTACCAGGACTTCTCTCTCTGCCCAGCCATTAATAATAAACCAGCTATTAAGTAATTAAAAATGAAAAAAACAATAATTGCACATTGAATTATATAATGAGTAGTATAACATTACAAAAGAAATTCTTAATACAAAGATTTTGGTGGTTAGAAAAAGAATTTCGAAAAATTATGGTCTTGAGGCGGGAATCGAACCCGCGTTCGCTGCTATCCAGGCAGGTACCTGACCGCTCGGCCGCCCAAGACACCATTCTTTTTCTAACCACCAAAATGTTTGTACTAATTTTTCTAACATTTATATAATGTTAAAATTAAAATCGAATAGAAATTCTTAAAATTCACAAGGCCCCCATTCTATGAAATATGCACCGTAGCATCTCAACCTGCAACAGATGGCATCGACTTAAAAGATCACGGAAATATATTTATACATGGGTAGGGGAAAGGGATCGAAAACGGAAATGCTGTCTAAAGCGGGTGAAATTGAAATCCCCAAGGAAGAATCCAAGGGAGAAGTCAATAAGGCTGATAGGAATATGTCCGTTTTGATAGCACTTGGGTAATGGAAACTAGATGACGGACAATTTGTTAATATACAACATTGTAACAGAAATAACAAACACCCTCAATACAACCCCTGCTAACGTAGTAATATTAATAAAAAATACTAGTTTTATTAAAAAAAAAACAAAATTGTTAATTTTTCTTGTCTCCCTCCATACACAATAGTTCGGTCAGTAGAGCAAAATGTATTGAAAATTCGAAAAATAATTTTATAATTTTAGATATATTATATCACCATAGTTTGAAATAAAACAACTTTTACGGATAAGACTCGCGTATAATTTGGTGTTTGGCATATTAATTATTTAACCCGACGTTTCGATCACTTTACAGTGGCCGTGGTCACGGGGGGACTAAAGATGACAGGTGTCCTCACAATAAAGTAATAATTAACTACCGTCATAATATTTGATATTTTAGGTGTTCCGATTTACACAAACAGAGCTTACAGTATCATTGTTTTTGGCAGTATGAGGACGGTGTTGGGATTTAATTATTCTAATAATTGGGTCCCAAGCAGGTGGTATGTTCCAACCATTATCTCTATTGAAGTTTGGATGTTTCTTGATTTCAATAGCTTCACGTATCATTCTAGGTATATATAGTTTCTCTTTTGCTAGAATTTGCGGTTTATCAAATCTTAAATAATGGTTGGGTCCGTCTAAGGCATGTTCACATACTGCAGATTTGGTTTCGCGCCTATGTTTCACATCAGCTATGTGTTCTTTTACCCGGGTCCCTATACTTCTTTTTGTTTGGCCTATATAGGAGAGTCCACAGTCACAATCTATCTTGTAAATTCCTGCATCTTGAAGGGGGATGTTACACTTTACAGGTCTTAGAAATTGGTTTATCTTCTTCAGCGGCTTGAAATAAGTTTTAATGGAAGCACGCTTCAAGATGTTCCCAATCTTGTCAGTGACACCCTTCAAGTAAGGTAGTACAGCAGGTTGACGTTCGACTGTTGCCGGTTTCACTCGACCTCTGCGACAGGGCTTTGGTACTTGCAGTTTATTACTCCGCAGTACTTGCTTAACGTGATTTAGTTCTGATGCCAGATGTTGACTGTCACAGATGCCGTGCGCTCTCTGAAACAAAGATATGCCCACGGTAGATAGCTGACTGGGATGGTGGTGAGAATCACCATTGAGGTACCTATCAGTATGGGTAGCTTTCCGATACACTGTGTGGCTCAAGCTATGGTCAGGATTCCTTATTATTAATATATCTAGGAAGGCTAGCTTATTATTTGCCTCCAACTCCATAGTGAATTGAATTTTGGGGTGAATGGAGTTGAGATGTGATAAAAATGCAGATATTTCATTAGTTGGCAATATTGTGAAGGTATCGTCTACATACCGCTTGTAGAACCTGGGTGTTATAGGTGATGTGCTCAAGGCCCTCTCCTCAAAGTCCTCCATAAAGATATCAGCAACTATGGGTGACACCGGGGAGCCCATTGCGACACCATCTATTTGCATGTAAAATTCCTCTCTCCACAATAAATAACCAGATGTTAAACAGTGTTCTAAGAGATCTGCATGTGCAATAGGCATGTTATTATCTACTAGTTTCCTTTTAATAATTTCTATACAATCATGGACCGGTAGGCAAGTAAATAATGACTGTATATCAAAACTAACCATAGTTTCATTGTCAGCAACATGTAGGTGTTTAATATCACTAACAAAATGGTAGGAATCCTTCACATAAGCTCTAGTGTTACCTCTAAGTGGTGAAAGTATTCTAGCTACGTACTGGGCCAATCGGTAAGTTGGTGAGTCGATTTGGCTCACAATAGGACGCAGCGGAGCCTTGTCCTTGTGTATTTTCGGCAGCCCATACAGTTTTGGAGGTTTTACGCACGTAGGGACAAGATAATTGGTGTCGAGATTTAATGATTCGGTATGAGCTTTGACAAGATCACTGGTCTTTTTCAATATTTTATTAGTTGGATCGCACTTGACGTGTTTGTAGGTCTTGTCATCCGATAATATAAGACTTATTTTATCATTATAATCTGACGTGTCCATGATTACCGTAGCATTACCTTTATCCGCACGGAGGATAGTTAATTCCGGCTTAGATCTCAAGTTCTTTAGAGCAATATATTCGTTAAAAGGAAGATTTAACTTCGGCACTTTAGAATGACGTAAGGTGGATGATACATCTTGCCGTATGTCCTCTAAATCTTCTTTTCTCATATTATTTTTAACTAAGCAATCCTCAACGCTACAAATAATTTCTTCATACGGTATTCTACGAGGTGTTACAGCGAAATTTAAACCTTTTTTGAGTACATCAATCGTGGAATCGTCCAACGTTTGTTTACTTAAATTGACAATTGACCGGCATGATGCGCTAGAGTCTATGGTCGGTGTTTGAACGGATGCGTTTCGTTTTACGTTAGATTTTGACATTAAGATTTCGAATTTATTTATTTGTCTTAATTTGCATTCATTGTATTTACATTTTTCGCGATTGTTTAAAATACTAATGCAAGAATTGAAATCTTCTTCACGTCACACGTCAGATTATAATGATAAAATGCTATCAAAACGGATAGCATTTTATCATTATAATCTGACGTGACGGGACGGACGTGTTAATAGTGAATAGTTATACAAACATACTTAGACCCTTCATCCATTACTTTTGTCACTGTTTGCGCTTATCTGCACTTATATTATAAAGCGGAAGGGTTTGTTTGTTTGTGTGAACGCGCTAATCTCAGAAACTACTGATTCGAATTGAAAATTTACTTTGTGTGTTGGATAGTCCATTTATCGAGGAAGGCTATTTATTAGACCTAAATTAATAAGAACGAAATGTAAAGGTGCTCTGACTTCTGAATTGACATAGCACCTTCATTATTACTTACGACAAAATCCGAAATCTTAAAACGTGCGTCATATCATTTTCATCCACTCATTTGTCTTCGATTGTATTCTGTTCTTCCGTCACCACACGGCAGATGAATATTTGTAACTATAAAACCGTGTGGTGACGGCAGAGTAGAATACAATTGTCACCACCCCAAATCTCTCCCGTGGGTGTCGTACAAGGCGACTAAGGATAAATCAGTGATGAGGGATGGGCAGCAGCGTTCCTCTTATACCACCTAGCAATGTACTGCGACACTTTTGTGCCCGATATATGGCAATAGGCTCGCCACCTATTACATGGGACCTAACATAATTGGCGAAATGTGGGTGCTAGTTCACCTCTGCCTACCCCTTCGGGGATATAGGCGTGATTTATGTATGTATGTATGTATAAAACTCACAAACAGATGTTATCATAGGTCCTTCCATCGGATGCACAGACGGGAACGATGGCATAGTTCCTTGGACAGTAAGGACAAAATTCCTTCGCTTGAACCTCCTTAACGAAACCCATCGTGGATAAAGCCAGGAAGAGATATATAACTGTGAATTAATATAAAGATTTAAACCATAATAAAACCAATCCGGCAGCCATAAAGCGCTTTGAACTGTCAAAGATCCATAGGTTTTTGACAGTTCAAGGCAATCATATCGTGTTTCGGTGGTCATGCTAGCCGGGCTGCCAGAGTGTATGGATCAGAGTGTTAAGCAACAAAAGCGAGGGATGAAAGAAAAATGCATGCAGCGGAAATGAGAATGTTAATGGATGTGTGGCTGACTAGGAAAGACAGGATTAGAAATAAGCACGTTAGAGGAAGTCTGAAAGTAGCGCCGATGATTGAAAAATTGAAGAGTAACAGCTTAGTGTGGTACGGGCATGTGATGAGGAGGGATGGATGTACGTAACTGGAGGTAACACAGGTGAGGTTAAGTATAGATGTGCAAGGATCTAGAATGAGAGGAAGATCGAACAAGCGATACCTAGATGGATTGTATGAAAGATGATAATATGAGGAAGAAGGGAGTTCATGCTTAGCTCGCGTCTAATAGAGGAGAGTGGAAGAAGAAGACATGTTGTGCCGTTGTACTTACAGGATAAGGGCAGGGAGAAAAAGTAGAAGCAATAGTTACGTCCCATGTAATAGGGGGCGAGCTGATTACCATGTAACGGGCACGTAAAGGGCACGTTAAATCGCTCTAATCTACATATTGTTAGCTGATTTAAGAGGAGGAGGAGGAAACTAATATTTAAATTGTTATATTAATTGGTTATAACTTACTAGTTAGGTATTTCATGTTGGCTGTAAATACTTAATATTGGATGTTACATCATAAGTGCCACAGTTTTATACTTCGTTTAATTAACTACCAAGAGGAGTGCAAAGTTTTCACGGCAGTGAATAATACGCCTGATGAAACAACAAAGAACATTTCTGAAAACAATAGGACGCAAATTTTTCAACATCTGTATTAAGACATCTGCAACAGAATTTAAAATAACTATTTTATTTACCTACCTTGACTTAACGCTGAAGCAAGTCTTTTCTTGATCGAATATAAGTGATGTAACCGGAGTCATATTCAAACATAATATTATGGAAAGATCTACATTGATGTTTATAACTGCAAAAGAAAATAAAGCCAGTTTTTTTTTTTGGATAATTATTGTCTTGGTGCGGTAATCGAACCCGTGTCCTCCGCAATTTGGCAGGGCAGACCACTCGACCAACCAGGACGTTATAGTTAATAGCACAGACCTTCTCTATGGATGAAAGAATACTACCACGCTATACACACCTACGTATTAACAGGACCAAAGGAACTCTTAGATAATACGTCTTTTTGTTACCCATACAATGTCCGACCTTGGGGAACATTGCATAGTTTACGCAATGGCAGGCCGAACGCGCTATGCCTAGCGAATCACATACAACGAATATAATATATATTATAGCGTCTAATATAAAGATATATTATCTTAAATGACCACAAACAAGTAAAGATACTATACAGAGTGGAAAGTTGAGATAGGGCAGTAAGGGCAGCTCAGATCCCTTGCTGCCACGGGATAATGGTCTTAGGGGAACTCACCCAACTTTTTGAGCGATGACAATCGACATTCACAGATTTTTGATAAAATGTACAGTCAGCAAGAAAATCGTCAGAATTGCGAAAACATTTTTTTGATGCCCATTGCCATAGAGGATTAAAACACTCTTTGAGACCAACTGAGGTTAGAGTCCTAGAATACCCGCAAATAAAAGAAAACTTTGACCATACATTTTAGTAAGGTAAGGCAAAGTGGAATTTTCTTAAGCATAAAGATCATTCATTTATATCGGGAACACTTCCACAAGGATATTGAAAATGGGAAAAATCGATATTCTGACAATTGAAAAACCACTAAATAAGATACAAAATTAAAAAATTCACTTCTAACTAATCAAAATTTTTTCTTGATTTGAAACCATTTCAACGTTCCAGAGTAGAACAGAAACTGAAACAAAACATCAGATATCCTCACTGTTCTAAATTCAAAATTTAAATTTTCTTCGTACATCTTTTACTTTTTCTTTTTTTACTATTAGGCCTCTTGTCTAGGCCTTGTTGTCTTGTCGGTTGAACAACCGTGTGTGGAAAAGAGGCCTTATGCTTTTCACCCATAATGCTCAGCTTTATTTATGTAGCATAAAGTTTGTATCGTTATTAATGGTTTTTTATTTGTCAGAATAGCGATTTTTCCCATTTTTAATGTCTTTAAGGAATTTGTCCCGATAAAAATCAATGAGTTAATAATGTATTCTACTCTGCCGTCACCACACGGCATGTGGTGACGGCAGAGTAGAATACAATTGTCACCACCCCAAATCTCTCCCGTGGGTGTCGTACAAGGCGACTAAGGATAAATCAGTGATGAGGAATGGGCAGCAGCGTTCCTATTATACCACCTAGCAATGTACTGCTATTTTTGTGCCCGATTAATGGCAATAGGCTAGCCACCTATTACATGGGACCTAACATAATTGGCGAAACGTGGGTGCTAGTTCACCTCTGCCTACCCCTTCGGGGATATAGGCGTGATATATATATGTGAAAATATATACGAATGATCTTTATGCTTAAGAAAATTCCACTTTGCCTTACCCCACTAAAATGTATCGTAAAAGTTTTCTTTGATTTGCGGGTGTTAACTGGCTTTAAGTACTGTAACCTCAGTTGGTCTCAAAGAGTGTTTTAAGGCGAGTATTTTCTGAATTTGTATAATTTTGAACCTCTAGTTATAATTGTATAAGAACACACAAGTCTGAAATTCATAAACATTAAAATGGAAATGGGATCGATTGGCATCAAAAAAAATTCTCAATTTTACTGGGACTGAATCTCAACTAGTGCAGCACGTATAGGACCACTGTGTTTGGACTCATTTAAGAAAGCTCATCGTGACCAAGATGACTAAGGAGATCTTATATTCTTGTCGATGATTAGCTCTGACTATGCAAGGTAAAATAAAAAAAAGAATATTAATTTTAAAAAAATTAATTGAGAGCTCCTGTCAAAAGTCGTTAAAATCTAAATATTGTGTCCTTTATTGGGGTTTGTTAGGTATCTGCGTGGCTGCGTCCCGAGCCCCTTCCCCCCGTACGCGCTAGGTCCGGGGTTATGTCACCAATAAACAGCGCATTGCTAGCTAGCTTGTGTTTTATATACCGCAAATCCAACAGGGCTAATTTCAGTGGTGCATTTCTAGAATGGGTGGCTCATCCCATGGCAAAAGTCGACCTAAGGAGATTGCCCTGTGTCGATAAATAACGACCTTGGGGCACATCCAAATTGTGGAGGGCAAACCATCAACGGCCCGGGCCATGAGCTACCGCTCGATGCCCGCAGCCCGCCACCAGACGGATGACCCGGATGATGATGATGATGAAACCATCAACAACAGCATGTAAGCCGGCTGTAAAACCTAAGCCAAAATATTGAGCGGTATGTATTGGAACGAAGTCATTTCAATCGGTCTCTCGACATGGTCCGATCCGTGTCTTTTCTATACGTTTATTCACCACGAGCATCTTTCCGGTGTGATACATACACATTCGGTATTCGATCGGTAGATCTGAAAGTCATGGGAATTCAAAAAGAATACGGCGTATAAAATAACGTTACTAATATTAATTGCTTCTTTATACAAATTAGAGAAGGTATAACAAGGAACAATTTTTAGTCATTTTTATAGCTACGCATATTTTTTATACAAATATTTAAGTGAGCACAGACGCAGCTATAATATATATTTCTATAACGTCACCAAGCTATAGTGTAGGTTTCAATCCTCTGAACCCCATAGAAGTGATCGCAAACAGTTATATGTGCCTCTGAGCTTCAAGCGTTGTAGACGATCAAAATGTTTGAAGCAAGCTAAAATCTACGTGATTGACGCGAAGCCGATTGATCGTCTCGGAGGCGCATTACACGTATGTTCTTGTTAATTGTGTAAACTTAAAGCTACTCTACATGCTTACATACAAAATGATTGTGTAGGCTATGTATTTTTTCTCTATACTTATCTAAAACCGTAAAACAGAGATACAGCTCTTATTGTATGGATTCACCATACGTTTACCGGGTCCATAGTGTGTTAAGGAGGGAAGTCAAGCCCATGTTTGGCGCACTCTTGGCACCAGGACTTCTCTCGAGGAGCTCGCTAGCGCAGTGGCACGACGCGCTTGGCCTGCGATTGCGTAAACTAAGCTATTTCGCTAAGGCCGGTCATTGGATGGGTGACCAAAAATTTACTATCTCGAGTTTCTCCGTGCTTCGGAAGGCACGTTAAGCCGTTGGTCCCGGCTGCATCTGCAGTCGTTAGTACCCACCAACCCGCACTGGGCCAGCGTGGTGGGTTATGGCCCAATCTCCCTATATGCTTCCATCCATAGGGAAGGCCCGTGCCCAAGCAGTGGGGACATTAAAGGGCTGGTGATGATGATGATGACCAGGACTTCTCTCTCTGCCCAGCCATTAATAACGAACTAGTTAATAAGTAATAAAAAATAAAACAATAAAAGCATATTGAATTATAATGAGCAGGGCAATAATTAACATTACAAAGGATCGGTATCACAAGGCCCCCATTCTACGAAAAATGTTCCATAGCATCTCAACCTGCAACAGAAGGCATCGACTTAAAAGATCAGCGAAAATATAACATGGGTAGGGGAAAGGGGTCTAAAGTGGAAATGTTGTCTGAAATTAAAATACCCAAGGAAGAAGTCAATTAGGCTGATATGTCACTTGTGTTATGGAAACTAGACGACGTAATTTTTTTCAATATACAATATGTTACAAAATCAAAAAACCCTGATATTACCCATGTTAACATAAATAGTTAGAAGTGTTATCAATTTTTTTCTCCTTATTGTTCGATCAGTAGAGCAAAATGTATTAAAAAGACGAAAATAAATTTTACAATTATAGATTATATTTATAAAGTACACCTTGAAAGGAACCCTTCTAACTTAGTTATATAAATACATATAACTTTTTTTATTTAACATTGGCAGAATTAACACCCACATTTCGCCAATTAAGTCCCAATGTAAAAGGTGGCGAGGCTATTGCCATTTATCGGGCGCGAAAGTCGCAGTACATTGTTAGGTGGTATGAGAGGAATGCTGCTGCCTTTACCCTTGTACGCCTTGAGAGATATGGGGCTCGAGACAATTTTATTTTTATTGTATTCTAATAAAACTCACAAACAAATGTTATCATAGGTTCTTCCATCGAATGCACAGACTGGAACAATGGCATAATTCCTTGGACAGTATGGACAAAATACCCTGGCTTGAACTTCCTTAACGAAACCCATCGCGGATATAGCCAGGAAGAGAAATAGAACTGCAATAAAAAAAATTATACTAATGATTTGAAACACCACCCAAACGGTTTTAGCACCGTTTTCAATTCATTTCATTCACCTTGATACAAAATTGTGATTGGTACAGTCATTCAGGTTCTAGACCTTGATTCGAACTAAAAAAGAGGTATTTTTTGTTGAGGTGGCAAAAAAGAAATTGTTGATTGTACATTCATGTTACAGTCAAAGGTTATCCTAGGTTTGACCAAAGCCTTCGGGCTAGAGTGCGGGCCAGATAAGTCTGCGCGCGAAGGGTGGCGCTGCTGGCTAACATTGAGACTCCTAGACAAACAAAATAGCAGACGAAATTTTAGTTCCAATTTTGACCACGCGCGGACTTATCTGGCCCGCACTCTAACACCGAAATAAATTCTAATTTCGGCCGTTGATCAAAGTATTTTTAGTCAGACCTAGAAGTTCCTAAGTTTTCAGTCAAACGTCGAAAGTAAAATAATCTGTTTCGGACTTTGCCTAGTCGTTAGAATAATTGGTAATAACTTACCAGTTAGATATTTCATGGTGGCTGTAAATACTTAATATTGGATGTTACATCATAAGTGCCACAGTTTTATACTTCGCTTAGTGACCATTTCCGAAAACAATAGAACGCAAATATTTCAACATCTGTTTTAAGACATCTGCAGCAGAATATAAAATACCTATTTACCTTGACTTAACGCTGAAACAAGTCTTTCCTGTAGGTATTAAATATAAATTATGTTACCGGGGTCATACCTATAATATCCCCACTGGGGCACAGGTCTTCCCTATGGATGGACGAATATAGGGAGAATGGGCCATCATAGCCCACCACGCTGACTCAGTGCGGATTATTGGGTATTAACGGGACCAACGGCTTAACGTGCTTTCCGAAGCAGGGAGGAACTCGAGAAAATAAGTTTTTGGTTATCTATACAATGACCGGCCTTCGCGAGCATTGCTCGCTCTTGCATAGCGCGCTATGCGCTAGTCAGCTACTACCCTTGCAATGTAGAAATTTTGTAACATCCGTTCGGTTCGGTGTAACAAATTAATATATTTTGTAGAAACACCTGCGGGTGTGAATGCGGTCTCAGCTTGAATGGTGTATCTGTCGTGGCCAAATCGTAGAATTGATCACTTCATGATGTGGCCGACCATTTCATGAAATGGTTGCATTTCATGAAGTGGCCAGCTAAAACTGACCATATCGTTGAAACGTCAACGTTTGATGATATGTCCATCCGCGTTTGGCCATATTATTAATTTAGTTAAGTTTAGTATTTTTAAGTTGCGCTCGTTTTTGGGTGACTTAAAACGTAAAATTCTAATAATTAGGTGTTGTAACGACCTTTCACTTCACTTTTATCTTCCATTACAACATTACTAATAATTTGTTTAGTAGGTTATTTGTCCGCCGCCATAATGCATCACAAAAACAAATCGAAATAAGGGCCTCTAACGGTGGTTAATGTAACTATTTTACGATATGATTAATTATGTTTGGCCATATCATGAAATAACCATGCGTTTAGCATGTTCATATAGTTAAACGTTGTTTATTCATTGATCTGGCCAGACCATTATCACGATATGGTCAGTTAGAGTTGGCCATTTCATGAAATGCCACCATTTCATGAAATGGTCGGCCACATCATGAAGATCAATTCTACGATTTGGCCACGACATATCCAGCATAGCAGGTACGATCGGCCAAAAAAGTGTTGTACCACTTTCGATCTACTTTGCTAGTCATCGAAAATTACAACAACTGAAAACCAATATCGATAGCAATGTTGTCAGATCATGGTGCAAGCAAAACAATTCTTTATAGTTTTACTAGTCGCCGTCCTCGGCTTCGCTCGCGTTAATGTCGGTTACTAAATAGCCCGTGGCTTTCCTCGATAAATAGACTATCCAACACAAAAATAATTTTTCAATTTAATTCAGTAGTTCCTGAGATTAGCGCGTTTAACCAATCAACCAAACAAAGTCTTCAGCTTTATAATATTAATATAGATAAACTGCAAGCCACATTTAGCCTTAGGCCTCTTGTACACACACGGTTTTTCAACCGTACGGCGTCATAGCCGTACGGTTGAATAACCGTGGCAGCTTGTATATGACGTGTTTTTGATGAAGCCGTGCCATGGCGTGGCCGTGCACGTCTACAAGCTTCCATAGTGATACAACACTGACGACCTACACACGGCGAATTAACCGTCGATTTTGACGGCGAAAAAATCGTGTGGGTGTGTACCAGAGGCCTTAGAGTGAGTGGTACACCACTTTCTTGTGTAGCAACATTCTAGACTAAATGTTTCGATTATCAAAACTTGTTCGACCAAACAAAGTAAAAGAAACAAGGCATCTGTTGCAAAGTATAGCCTTGATCTCTAAAGTTAAGCTCTCGGGTTTCTCAGTGCTTTGGAAAGTACGTTAAGAACTAACAGTTCTGGGAAAGTATTAAAACTTTGTCGACATCTTGCGCCAGCCAAAACCTAGAACGCTTTTGGTGCTTTTACCAATTTGTACATGATAGTCTTAAGTCGTGTGGTGACGGCATAGTAGAATACAATTGTTACCACCCGAAATCTCTCCCGTGGGTGTCGTACAAGGCGACTAAAGATAAATCAGTGATGAGGAATGGGCAGCAGCGTTCCTCTTATTCCACCTAGCAATGTACTGCGACTTTTTTGTGCCCGATAAATGGCAATAGACTCGCCACCTATTACATGGGACTTCACATAATTGGCGAAACGCGGGTGCTAGTTCACCTCTGCCTACCCCTTCGGGGATATAGGCGTGATTTATGTATGTATGTATGTAGTCTTAAGCTTATTACAAGCACTCATCATCTCCAGCCTTTTAATGTCCCCCTGCTGGGGCACAAGCCTTTCCTATGGATGGAAAGACAGAGAATGGGCCATGATCCACCACGCTGGCCCAGTGCAGATTGGTAGGTGTTAACGACTGCGAAAACACCACGGCTTAACATGCCTTTCGAAGCACGGAGGAACTCGAGATGATAAGTTTTTGGTCACCTATCCAATGACCGGCCTTAGCGGACATTGCTTAGTTTACGGAATTGCAGGCCGAGCGCGCTAAGCCAAAACGCTATAGAGCTCCTCAATACAGAACAACAAATGACGTAGCCGTTTTTGCATCTAGACCGCTAACCTAAGTAATATTAGTTAGTTTTATATATACATAAGAGTAACTGTTATTCGAATTGACTGTACTATCGGAAACGAACATACCAAAAGACCACGATATAAAAACCAATATGTACTTTGATTTAGAAAAACCAACAGAGTGCTGTTGAAATTATCACCTAACCAGTCGGGCTAGCACGGGACGTGGACAAATTCTCTCTCCGCCACTTAACAGTATTTTGTCACGGGACTTAGGTGCGAGAGGAAAATATTTTATTTTCCCCGAGGAGAGATTTTGTCCACGTCCTATGTTTTCGAAAATATTTTTCGTTGATCTTTGTTTGCCCAATGCTGATGATTAAAAAGTACTGACAGACGTGCTCATTGCTAGCATGCTTGTAAGCATGCTCATTACTAGCATTTCTGCATCTGTTCTCAAGGTAAAGCATTAAGCATGCCAGTGAGATGTCAGTTTTGACAATTTTTGTTGCCTAGCAACCGCAACGCCCCCTTCCACCCGCGCCTCAGATAGCATGCTCTAAAATAAACCGACAGTTGATTTTTGAGCATACTCATTACTAGCAACGCCTAGACACACGTGCTAATTAGTGACACTTGCTCATTAGTAACATTCTAACGTGCTCATTAATAAGCACGTCTGTCAGAGCTTTAAAGAATCGGTCTCTGTTTTATTTATTGTTACAACCACATTGAACTACTACTACCTTACCTTATAACTCAATGGTTACAACACGTTATTTTCTGCAGTGAAATCTCTGGACCCCAGTAATTAAGGAACGTTACTAAGAGCAAACTGCACAAACTAGTTATTGCCGTCTCCAGTTTTAAGTTCTTCCAAGAAGTTGTTAATTAGCAGACGTTTTGTCGCTTCTCGTTAGGAGCTGTGCAATGTGAAGTTTGTAGTGTACCTAAATCGCGTGCTTCGTCCGAGCGCAGATTTGATGAACAAGCAACGTTCTCTCTAAAATGATATGACCGTATTGAGTTAAGAGGAGCTCTGTAGCGCAGTGGCATTTTGCGTTCGGCTTGCGATAGCGTAAAGTAAGCAATGTTCGCTAAGGCCGATCATTGGATGGGTGACCAAAAATGTTTTATTACGAGTTTCAATATTCTTCCATTCATAAGGAAGGCCAGTGCCCCGGCAGTGGGGACATTAAAAGGCCGGTGATGATGATTGAGTTTTCACTTAATATAACCTTAGTACAGCAACAGCATGTCAGCGGACATACATACTCCTGAATCACGCCTGTTTATTCCGAACCCACGCTTCGCCAATTATATTGGGTCCTATGTTATATTTTTTTTGCTTACTTCCATGCTTGCTTGAGAATAAATTATTGGTCACCCAATCAACGACCGGCCTTAGCGAACGTTGCTTAGTTTACGCAATCGCAGGCCAAGTGCGCTATGCCACTGCGTTAGCGAGCTCCTTTCCAATGTATCTCCTTATTTGTCCGTAAAAGCTTAAGTACTTAGCTCGTAGATCATCGGGCGCGCTCGCTGCGTACACCACAAGTTGCAATATGAAGTACACAGTCTAGCTCTTGGCGGAGCGCCATTCGATTCCTCCCCGCGAGATTAGAATGTTAATGCGGCAGTTTGTCTAGTTGCCTTGTCGCTGGCAACATTCATTATGTCTACGTGCCCCACACAGAATGTTATGGCAAATATGAATCGGTATTGTTAGGAGGATTTAGCCTTTGTTGCTACAGATAAGTTGTGGATGTTGCGTAAGTGTTCTGGTGAATGATTCGAGTTGTTTGGCGTTTGCATGTAATGATGTAACTGGGATAGTTTGGGGTTAAGTCGCATCGTCATAGTCGAACGATCTGTTATATACCTTTTTTTGTCGAAGCGGAATGCCTTTACGCACCATACCAGCAGCTAGCTAGTCTACTGTCGTGTGTATATATCTATGTTAATTATACTAAGGTACCGACCTAGCTTGCTTGACTATACATTTTTAGTCACCCATCCAATGACCGGCCTTAGCGAACATTGCTTAGTTTACCAATCGCAGGCCAAGCGCGCTATGCCACTGCGCTAGCGAGCTCCTCTTGATGAGTTGTGTAATGTAATAAATAAGTACACTTCTTTACAATGAGTATACTTTCAATGTCGCGACTAATCGACATCGAGGGGCTTCTCTGTTACCCACTTGTAAACCGTTTAGCAATCAAGGTACGAGTACGAGGTAATATTACTACACTAGTGGTCGCCCGCGGCTTCGCTCGCGTTAATGTCGGTTACTAAATAGCCTAAAGCCTTCCGCAATAGATAGACTATCCAACACAAAGAATGTTTCAATTTGAGTCAGTAGTTTCTGAGTTTGGCGCATTCAACCAACCAAACAAACTCTTCAGCTTTATAATATTAGTTGAGATTATTTTGTATGTCAGTAAAATTATGTAACTTTCGATTTTTCCTGACCTATTTTTATTCCTATTTCATAAGTAGGTATTCGTTTCTTAAATATAAAATTAGACACAAAAAATAAAACCGGTGCCGTGTGGTGACGGCAGAGTAGAATACAATTATTGTCACCACCCCGAATCTCTCCCGTTGGTGTCGTACAAGGCGACTAAGGATAAATAAGCTACGACGAATGGGCAGCAGCGTTCCTTTTATACCACCTAGCAATAGTACTGCAACTTTTGTGCCAAATAAATGGCAATAGACTCGCCACCTATTACATGGGACCTAACATAATTGGCGAAACGTGGGTGCTAGTTCACCTCTGCCTATCCCTTCGGGGATATAGGCGTGATTTATGTATGTATGTAAAATTCTTTTTAAGGGTTCCGCAGTGTTTTTTTTATTAAATGAGCAATTTTATATAGGATTACACTTCCAATGAACAAATGATTTCAAGGTGGTTATTTCAATACCGCCAGTTGTCTACTGCGCTCAATGTGCCTTGGTCCGTGTTTTCGAACTCGCTTATAACGACACTATATTACGATAAAGTATAAAGTTAACCGTCTCCGTAAACTCCTGTGCAGCCTTTAAAGTGTGTCTTGGCTTATTAAAGGCATCGAGCACTCCGTAAAGCAAGGGTGGTCGGATACCGGTATCTTTTTCGAAGCGGTTTCGTCTAAAAGAACATTTATTTCGTTTATATTCAACGGAACGTTATAAATAACGTTTTTAAGAACAAAAAAATACCGATTTCGTTTAATAAAACGTTTTTAACCGTTTTTATTATCCAAATGTTACATTTAATAGGCATGTTAGAGTGCGTTTCATCTTATAGTTCCTATGCCGTCATGGTAGTATTGCAAGAAAATGATACCACATCAACTTTATTGTCTTACCTTTAATTAAGGGAGATTTTTTAAAATTAACTATATAAACAATTATGCATTTATCTTATTTTGTTACTTATATTATTACTACTAGCATTACTAAGTAGTATTAGTTTTTTCTATGAAAGTCTTATGCCAAAGCTCGTGAAAATTTGCGAGAACAGTTAGTTCATGATATTATTTATATTATAGAAATTAGAGAGATAAATATAAATTGTAGTGACGTAAGAAGGATAGACACAAGTAAAAAAGGTAAAATTATAATAAAGTATTATATTTATTATGATTAACAATAATTGTGTTCATCTAACATGTTTACATTTGACATTTCCTGACTCTTGTCAATCGTTAAATCGTTATTAGTACTGTTTATTTACAGTAAAAACTAATATAAATATGTTTAATTTATTTATCAAACACTTAATACTGGTACTGATAATCCAATTTAATAACGGCAATGTGAACTTGTACACCCTGATATAGATTATACGGGACCTCCTTACGCTTTTCAGATTCACAAAAGACCTTAGCTTTTAATACAATTAATATATCATCACTTTTCAATGTTTTGGACATGATTTTCTCAAAGATTTTCTAAAAAACATAAAAAAAACCTGCAAATATGACTTACGCGTTGATGCTGTTGACAGATCAGACCGTTTTTGAAAACGTTCCCATTTCGTTTTCGTTGCGAACAAAATACAGAGAACTGTTAGAAATAATATATTTTTGGTCACCCATCCAATGACTGGCCTCATCCAACATTGCTTAGGTTACGCAATCGCAGGCCACTGCGCTAACGAGCTCCTCTCGCCTCTGTATCGAAAAAAACGTTATTTTAAATAACGTTGCCGACCGTAGCCGTGAAGTTTTATGTTATTTACAGCTTTCCTTTCACTTTCACGGCTGCTTTTATTGCCACTAGCCGGGCGACGCCGTTTTAGGTTCGTTAGGTGGTTACCTCTCATCACTATATTTTACTCTTGATGGGGTTTATTGGGGCCGAAGGGTCCAAATTGAGTTTGTTAAGGAATAGTTTTCTGTGAAAGGTTTCCAGACTACTTGTGGACGATTTATATAAAACTGGCCGCGACTGAAAGGGAAGTAGTAATTGGATTGGGGACCATAAAAATTTTATTCTTTCAAATGGTGAAGCTCGTTGATAAAGATGGCAATAGGCTCGCCACGTGGGCCCTAACATAATTGGTGAAAAGTGGCTGTTAATTCACCTCTGCCTACGGCTTCGGGGATACAGACGTGACCTGTGTATGTATGAGAACCTCGAGATATTACAACGGCCACCTTCCCAATAACTGGCCGCACCAACATCGTGCAACATCGGGCTGATTTTTCTTTATTACTTCTTCTTGTTAATGCCATCTTTTAAGAAAATAGTTTAGTATGAAAAGAACAACAGTTTCAACTTATATCCATTCCTGTCACTCAACATTCTTATCTCAAAAACTCTCACCATCTTGACTCGACGTCAGATATGTTGATATTTTATTTTGAAATGTTCCTAGCCTTCGCCTAAACACTCAGTTCTGCCTTGCCTCACTATTCCGTAGTAAGATTTGTAAACTTCCAAGTAATTGGGGTTCAACTTGAATCGTGCCGGACTCACGGCACTATTTACTTCTGGGAATTCATCAATTCGGTAAAACAATGCTGCTTACGCCGGAAGCAATATATTGCTCCTTTTATTAGATCAGGTACAGTTTCTCGCTCTTTCCGAAACAGCTATGGTTGTTTGGGTTTTTTACATACATACATGTTTTTGAATGCAAGACAGAGAAGCTCTTGGCCTTCATCTGTCATCTTCAAGGACGGCCGCCTTGGTCGAATGCTCAGATTGCTTGGTATTGGCCAAGAGGTCCCGGGTTCGAATCCTGGTAGGGGCAAACTTTGTGATGACCACAAATGTTTGTTTCCGAGTCATGGTTGTGTATATGTTTATGTAGTATATTTTCAACATTTATATACATAATTATATTAAAAATATGTCCGTCATCTAGTATCCATAACACAAGTGCTTAGGCTACTTACTTTGGGCTAGATGATAGGTGTGAGTGTAAAAATATTTATAATTTATTATATATATATATACATACATAAATCACGCCTATATCCCCGAAGAGGTAGGCAGAGGTGAACTAGCAACCACGTTTCGCCAATTATGTCAGGTCCCATGTAATAGGTGGCGAGCCTATTGCCATTTATCGGGCACAAAAGTCGCAGTACATTGCTAGCCTAGGTGGTATAAGAGGAACACTGCTGCCCATTCCTAATCGTATTCAGATTTATCCTTAGTCGCCTTGTACGAGACCCACGGGAAAGATTTGGGGTGGTGACAATTGTATTCTACTCTGCTGTGCTGGCTAGCCGGGCGGACTTGAAAAAAGTCCTAGCACCAACCAAACCGCGGTCAGATTTGTACTTACCATTAGTAATATAAGTAACAAAAATTGTTACTAATGATTAAATATCGTCGGATATTATATGATACACATACATACATAAATCACGCCTATATCCCCGAAGGGGTATGTAGAGGTAAACTACAACCCACGTTTCGCCAATTATGTAAGGTGCAATAGGTGGCGAGCCTATTGCCATTTATCGAGCACAAAAGTCGCAGTACATTGCTAGGTGGTATATAAGAGGAACGCTGTTGCCCATTCCTCATCACTGATTTATCCTTAGTCGCTTCGTACGACACCCACGGGGTCTCTCCCTTTTAACAATGGGGTGAGTTAACTATGCATCAAAAAACCAGCCCTAAGGGCTGGTTTTGGTTATGTCAGTCAGGGTTATTTAGACAGCGATCAGTAATGGGCAGCAGCGTTTCTCTTATACCACCTAGCAATATACTGCGATTTACGTGCGCGAATTAACAATAGGCACGCCCTCTACTACGTGGGACCAACTATAATTGAAGAAACTCGGGCGTTAATTCAACTTTACCTGCCCTTCAGGGAAAATAGACGTAATTTATATATGTTAAATATATATGTTAAAAAAATCTAAATCTATAATAGTAGAGCACCAGATTTGGAGTATTTTTTGCATAGATAATTGATTAGGTAAACTATTCTGAAAACATTTCTTCCATATTTTTTATGAAAAGAGGACATTAATGAGATTTAGCGAAAGAAGTCTGCGAAGGCATCGGCAATGTAAGCAAGTGGAAATAAGTGTTTACTTCCTACCTCTACAGGAAAAGTCGCATAATTCAATAAGGTGTTTATTGTTACATTAAATGAGTATTTATTTCCCAAATGAGTGTCACGCTGGTCCGGGGTCATAAATTACAGATTATCTCCGTCACTGCTTAGCTTAGCTTGTGTAAAGTCCCAGAAAAGCCTTCCCGAAACACAGGCTTCTGGCAATGCTCATGTGTGTCACATCCTCCGTATAATTCAGGTTTACGTGTGGGATGACTTGATTCCCTGCAGGTTTCAGCGGTAGGTGTACGGCACTGGCCCTGGTCCAAACTCGCTTATACTGTGTCGCACTGCGTTGCGGGGTCCGAGTGAGAGCGTGGACGGTTTTTTCAATGAACAAAGCAAATATATTTACTAATAAGTATTATAAAGCTGAACAGTTTGTTTGGTTGGTTGGTTAAACGCGCTAATCTCAGAAACTACTGGTTCAAATTGCAAAATTCTTTTTGTTTGGATAGTCCATTTATTGAAGAAGGTTATAGGCCATATAACAACCGACTTTAACGCGAGCGAAGTGTGACGCGGGTGACCACTAGTAATACATCAATTATGTAGCGGCTGGATCATGGCGCTACAAAATGTCGAGTAATCAAGAAATGGTTCATCAACAAAAGTGAAGTCAGACAGCTCACGATAGCAATCGAGTCAAACCAACAGTAGACCTAATGACTGTTATGACAAGGCAGTATATAATTACAAGATCCGATGAAGTACTTTTCACTTAGGATGCGACGGACCTCCCACATACCAACACATACAATTAAATCACGCCTATTTCTGCCCGACGAGGCATGTAAAGGTTAATCAATGGCGATATAAGTTTGAACCAAATCCCATTAGAGGTTAGTATAAAATATGAAAAGTGTGAAAAAAAGATGGTAAATCTCTACAACAGACGAGCACACACCTGGCTCGAATACAACTCAAAATTGCATCTCTACATTAGTAAACCTTAATGCCATAAATATAGAACACACAATGGTCTGAGACACTTTCTTTCCCGCACTTCATAAAAGCGTATCAAAATTAATTTCCGTCATATATCTTGTAACCAATAACTACAATCAAAGCTCCTAGAGCTCACATGTTTGCGAACCTACTAATTAAATAATACTGATAATAAAGTTATGAATGTTGGGTGACAAACACAACATTTATCGTTTATCCAACCCAATTTATTTACTGGTCATCTCCGCAGAAATATTTGTACGGAAAACAAGCTTTATCAGCCATTAAGAGCATCCGAAACCTATTACGGCTTATATTCAGCAAAAGATAACACTCTGGATTAGATAAACATTGGTGTTATGTTAATTGATAAAATAACTGTCGTACAAGGCGACTAAAGTAAATATGACTAAGAGTGGGCAGCTTAGCGGGTCAGTAGATGGCTATACCCACTAATCCACAGTGGGCCAGCGTGGTGGGTTATGGCCCTTTGTCTCTATATTCTTCCAAACAAAGGGAAGGTCTGTGCCCCAGCTGAGAGAATATTAAAGGACTGGTGATGATGAGATGGCAATAGACTTGCCTCTATAAATAATTAGCCGTGTGGTGACGACAGAGCAGAACACAAATCGTCACCACCCCAATTCTCTCCCGCGGGTGTGGTACAAGGCGACGAAGGGTTCAAACAGTGATGAGGAATGGGCAACAGCGTTCCTCTTATATACCACCTAGCAATGTACTGCGACTTTTGTGCTCGATAAATGGCAATAGGCTCGCCACCTATTGGACCTTACATAATTGGTGCAACGTGGGTTCTAGTTTACTTCTACATACCCCTTCGGGGATATAGGCGTGATTTATGTATGTGTGTGTATCATATAATATCCGACGATATTTAACCATTAGTAACCATTTTTGTTACTTATATTACTAATGGTTAATTATCAGTCCGATATTGTTACTAATGGTTAAATATCAGTGTGATATCAAAGATTAGTAATAATTTTTATAGCTCTTATAGCTCCGCCTAGCAATGTTCTGCGATTTTCGTGCCCGATAAATGGCAGTAGCCTTGCATCCTATTACTTACCGTACATAATTGGCAAAACGTGGGTGTTAAGTCACCTCTGCCTACCCCGTCGGGGATATAGGCGTGATTGTATTAACTACCCTCAAAACGCTAGCAGTGTGACCGCGCACAGCTGATTTTGCGCGGCACACATTTATCTTGCCGCGGACAATTTTAGAATCACCTGAGAACTGTTTCAGCGGCAACCTTAACTCCACTTCCGCGGCATAAATCATGGGAATCCCACGAAGAACGGAGCGACTTTCAATTGTATATATTTTTTTGTTGGAAAACAGCTCCTAAGTTTACAGGGGGAAGGGCCAAAGTGTGGCGGGACAGCTCATCTGTATGGTCAGTCTGAATTTTTTTGTTAGAAAACAGCTCTAAAGTTGAGAGTGGGAAAGGCCAAAGTGTCGGGACAGCTCCTCTGTATGGACAGTGTGTGTACACCTTTGTGATTTATCCAGGGAAATGGTTTCGGTTTAGAAATTGAACGTTTTTGTGTATCGTGCTCTAGATTTCGCTCTCGATTGAGTTTTTCCATATTATATTTCGGCTGTTGTGGTGTTTTATGAATATTTATGGCGAACACTAATTGCACTTCGATTGGAGTGGTTGCGTTTTGTGCCACATGCGACTTGCATGGCCGGCCATATCACAAAGTCTAATAGAGGTGAATCCATATGAAAGCTTAGTTTAATCAAAGTACATACATACATAAATAACGCCTATATCCCCGAATGGGTAGACAGAGGTGAACTAGCACCCGCGATTCGCCAACTATGTCTAGTCCCATGTAATAGGTGGCGAGCCTATTGCCATTTATCGGGCACAAAAGTCGCAGGACATTGTGCATAAGAGAGATTGCTAGGACATTGCTAGGTGGTATAAGAGGAACGCTGCTACCCATTTCTCATCACTGATATATCCTTAGTCGCCTTGTACGACACCCACAAGAGGGATTTGGGGTGGTGACAATTGTATTCTACTTTACCGTCACCACACGGCTTCATCAAATCTTCGGTCTAAATAGAGTAAAATATCACAAGAGTATGTCGTAAAGTGTAAAGCACAGAGTCGGTTGGAAACGTCAAAATAAATTGGTACCTTATTGGCCTGATTTCTGTTACTAATAGTTAAGAAGAAAAAGGCTAGTTCTAATATTATAGAACAACTTTCAATAATTTTATATAACGCACCTATTGTGTCCCAGAAGGGGTATCAAAAAAGGTGACATAATTATGTCAGATCCCATATAATTGGGGACAAGCCGGTAATATGTATGAAAGCCTAAAAAATATATCAACATTGTATCTCTAATGAATATTAAAATACTAAGTCATCAATAGGTATTTAATATAAAGTAAACATAAAAAATTAAAATCTAGCAAAATATGCAGATGCCCGCCTCCTAAAACTCTCCCACTGGGCAATGCAACGAATAGCGCTGTGGGATCGCGACAGTTTTGACAAAATGGCTTCCCGAGCGCCATAATACGTCTTGACCGTGGCCGGGGAAGATCCCGGGGAATCCCGCCCGCATCGCTCAGGCTTACTGCAAGCTCATTCTATAACTACAACACTGACAAATAGCGCTGAGTAGACTGCTCAACATGTTGGATCCTGTCACGTGTGGGCGGACAAGTTTGTATCTTTACAAAAGCTTAGGTTTGACTTATGAAAAAAGTGAACGAATCACGTCTGGAAAAAAGATACACAAATCTTTACAAAGTAAAAGAGGTCAGCAATTTTTTGAAAACAATTTGTCCAAATGCGGGAAACGAACCCGCGTCTTCCAGGATCCGGCATATACCACTCGACACAGGAATATGTATAGATATAGCAGTAAGTAGTATTTATATATAGGCAGTTCTTTATTAATCAAACTGAAAGTCTATTAAAAAAGGCCATGCATTTGACTTTAATACTAAAATTGGACGAAGCAAAAGAATTAAGTAAGGATCGTAGCAAGTGGAAAGAAGTGGTGTCTGTCTACCCCTGTGGGAGATTAATACGATAGGTCCCAAGAAAAAAGTCGTACCTGTCTACTAAGCATCTAGTTGCCAAGACGCGTACAAGTTGCGTACAACTAAAAAGCCACGTCAATTGTATGAATTGTAAAAGCAGTAAAAGTTAAGTAAACATACATTCATACATAAATCATGCAGAGGTGAATCAACACCCACGCTACGCCAATTAAGTTAGGTCCCATGTGGTGGCGAGCCTATTGCCATTTATCGGGCACGGAATTCTCAGTGCTAGAAGATTGCTAGGTGACTTAAGGCCGTGTGGTGACGGCAGAGTAGAATACAATTGTCACCACCCCAAATCTCTCCCGTGGGTGTCGTACAAGGCGACTTAGGATAAATCAGTAATGAGGGATGGGCAGCAGCGTTCCTCTTATAACACCTAGCAATGTACTGCGACACTTTTGTGCCCGATATATGGCAATAGGCTTGCCACCTATTACATGGGACCTAACATAATTGGCGAAATGTGGGTGCAAGTTCACCTCTGCCTACCCCTTCGGGGATATAGGCGTGATTTATGTATGTATTTATGTATGTATGTATTTTTTGACATTAAATACTCATTAACTGAGTATCTGAGTGCGGCAGTACTATTCCTTAAAATGTATTTTCATAAGTAGTCCTGGCAATTTGCTGTTAAGCAGATGCGATTTTGTTCTTGGGAGCCGTCGAAAGGCGTGATCTATGTATGGAGCGTTATCATATTCAACGAGCCTTTCTTTCTAAGCAACAAAATCTATTTCAACGCAGCTCCTGGAATAAACAGACGCAAATACTGAATTCCTGTCCGCGCAATACACGGAGCCCTGCACAGCGGCACTCCACAATAGAATGAGAATACATAAATCAGGCCTCCGCCGCTGCCTTGGGCTGCCTATTACACCGGCGCGTGCTTTTGTGAAACCCCTTAGTAAAATAGTTGCATAGGAAATAGAGTCGCGTTACAAGGAAAATGTTAACGCATTTTAGGGTGATGACTCATGATGATGAAGCCAGCAGCCCTCTAATGTTCCCACTGCTAGGACACAGGCCTTTCCTATGGATGGAAGAATGTAGGGAGATTTGGAAATGACTCACCACGCTGGCCATGGGTTGGAGAATATTAACGACTGCAAATGCTGCGGAGATCAACGGCATAACGTGCCGTCCAATACACGGAGCAAGTCGAGATGATACATTTTTGTCACCTATCCAATGACCGTATACGCAATCGCAGACCGAGGGCGCTAATCACCAAGCTCTTCTGCTTCAATCACGAGCAAACTGTGGAATTATTCGATTTTAATTTTAACATTATATAAATGTTAGAAAAATTAGTACAAAGATTTTGGGGTTAGAAAAAGAATTTCGAAAAATTATGATCTTGAGGCGGGAATCGAACCCGCGTCCGCTGCTATCCGGGCAGGTGCCTGACCGCTCGGCCACCCAAGACACTAATTAACTTGCCGAAATTCTTCTAACCTTTACACTTCACGTTGTAAGCCAACGGGTACCCTCGCAATGTAGAAATACTTTTTCTAACCCCAAAACTGTGGAATTTTCTAAATCGCTATGAAAAATGAAAATTGGGTTCGGTTCTGTTTTGTGATACGCAACGGTGTGACAGCCGCCTTTGACAATAGTTCACTCGATGCGATTTCGTTTGTAAAGGTCCCTCTACGTGAAATAAAGATGACGTTCACATTCGCAATCAATTGCAACTCTTTGTGAACTGTTTTATGTAAGCCGACTTCAGTTGCTTTGGTCTACCCGCCTCTCTTACTCATTGAGAATAATAGCAGAGTGTGAGAGTGACGGGTAGACTGAACGACAACTGAAATCGGCTAACATGATACGGGGTCTGATACTTAAGTGTTTTCGAATTTTATTAACTATCCCCATCTCTCCCGCGGGTCTCGTTAAAGAATACTAACCGTACTCAGAGACGTCAATCAACATTAATGAGTGCTTAATACAAAAAAATGTCAATTCAAACCAAGTCGCTATTCTTGCTGGGTCTATGGTCTAGTTTTTATTGACATTTTCTTGTAATAAGTACTCATTAAAGTTTATTGACTTCTCTGAGGGCGGCAGTTAGTGTGAAGACAGCGATGAGTGATGGGCAGCATCGTTTCTGTTATGCCACCTAGCCATATACTGCGTACGTACCAGCAAAAGGCAATAGGTTCGCCCCTATTACAAGGGATCTAACGGTATGTAAATTCACTTCTACCTGCCCCTTCGAAGATAACTAGGCTTATGTATTAATTACCCACTTTCTTCTTATTCTTACATACATGCATACATACATAAATCACGCCTATATCCCCGAAGGGGTAGGCAGAGGTGAACTAGCACCCACGTTTCGCCAAATATGCCATTTATCGGGCACAAAAGTCGCAGTACATCTTATTCTTTCCATCATATTATTACGCATCCACAAGACTTAGCATCTGTAGGAAATATTAACATAAACTACTTCGTAAATCTTAGGTTACTGGCACATTTCGAATAGATGGCGCAGTGCGTATTTCTCTAGCGCCATCTACCTTCCTTAGTTATGAGATAAGTGCTTAGAAAAAACTTACCACACTGTACGCTGTAGTATCTATAATGGTTATAAGATACGTTTTCAGCCACAATGGATCATTTTCCTGTTATTTCACTTACCCCATTTCCCCATTCACCGCTGTATCACAAAGTTTGTGCTATATATAAATAACTTTACTGCTTAAAGAATATTATTCTTGAGCAAGTTCTAAAACTACTAATAAATATGGCTTATGAGGAGAACTTTATCTTATGACTGTTATATCCCGCGAGATCTTTCTGTGTAGCTTGCAAGGAGATATTTAAGAGGAAGCACCACGGCTGCAGTTGTCTCTGTCGCGTTCTGCGGGGGTAAGGGCGACGGCAATAAATTTTACAAAAATCATCGTTTCGTAGTATGTACCTACCCTGATTCTTCCTCCAAGACTTAACAGATTAAGGAACTTTTTTCTTGAAAATTTAAAAATAAGGCTTGAGCTTGGTTCCTATGTTTTCATTTTTTTATTTAATTCAGTCAAATTTGTTTTCTGGATGTGTAAACACAGCGGAAATTCAGGCCATTTTTTAATGTTTCTGAACGTTGATTTATCTTTTTTTAAATAAATAATTTATGAAAAATAGGAAAACATAGGGACATGCCAATAGTGGCCATATATATTCGTCAAAAATTATATTATTCTACTGGCGTTATCCAGGGAGCAAACTACGTTTGTATGGAAAAATGGCCGTTGTGTTTCCTCTTAATACCGAAAAATGTCGTACATTCGCCTGTCCAAACCAGAGTCGCTTTAGAAAAAGAATTTCGAAAAATTATGATCTTGAGGCGGGAATCGAACCCGCGTCCGCTGCTATCCGGGCAGGTGCCTGACCGCTCGGCCACCCAAGACACTAATTAACTTGCCGAAATTCTTCTAACCTTTACACTTCACGTTGTAAGCCAACGGGTACCCTCGCAATGTAGAAATACTTTTTCTAACCCCAAAACTGTGGAATTTTCTAAATCGCTATGAAAAATGAAAATTGGGTTCGGTTCTGTTTTGTGATACGCAACGGTGTGACAGCCGCCTTTGACAATAGTTCACTCGATGCGATTTCGTTTGTAAAGGTCCCTCTACGTGAAATAAAGATGACGTTCACATTCGCAATCAATTGCAACTCTTTGTGAACTGTTTTATGTAAGCCGACTTCAGTTGCTTTGGTCTACCCGCCTCTCTTACTCATTGAGAATAATAGCAGAGTGTGAGAGTGACGGGTAGACTGAACGACAACTGAAATCGGCTAACATGATACGGGGTCTGATACTTAAGTGTTTTCGAATTTTATTAACTATCCCCATCTCTCCCGCGGGTCTCGTTAAAGAATACTAACCGTACTCAGAGACGTCAATCAACATTAATGAGTGCTTAATACAAAAAAATGTCAATTCAAACCAAGTCGCTATTCTTGCTGGGTCTATGGTCTAGTTTTTATTGACATTTTCTTGTAATAAGTACTCATTAAAGTTTATTGACTTCTCTGAGGGCGGCAGTTAGTGTGAAGACAGCGATGAGTGATGGGCAGCATCGTTTCTGTTATGCCACCTAGCCATATACTGCGTACGTACCAGCAAAAGGCAATAGGTTCGCCCCTATTACAAGGGATCTAACGGTATGTAAATTCACTTCTACCTGCCCCTTCGAAGATAACTAGGCTTATGTATTAATTACCCACTTTCTTCTTATTCTTACATACATGCATACATACATAAATCACGCCTATATCCCCGAAGGGGTAGGCAGAGGTGAACTAGCACCCACGTTTCGCCAAATATGCCATTTATCGGGCACAAAAGTCGCAGTACATCTTATTCTTTCCATCATATTATTACGCATCCACAAGACTTAGCATCTGTAGGAAATATTAACATAAACTACTTCGTAAATCTTAGGTTACTGGCACATTTCGAATAGATGGCGCAGTGCGTATTTCTCTAGCGCCATCTACCTTCCTTAGTTATGAGATAAGTGCTTAGAAAAAACTTACCACACTGTACGCTGTAGTATCTATAATGGTTATAAGATACGTTTTCAGCCACAATGGATCATTTTCCTGTTATTTCACTTACCCCATTTCCCCATTCACCGCTGTATCACAAAGTTTGTGCTATATATAAATAACTTTACTGCTTAAAGAATATTATTCTTGAGCAAGTTCTAAAACTACTAATAAATATGGCTTATGAGGAGAACTTTATCTTATGACTGTTATATCCCGCGAGATCTTTCTGTGTAGCTTGCAAGGAGATATTTAAGAGGAAGCACCACGGCTGCAGTTGTCTCTGTCGCGTTCTGCGGGGGTTAGGGCGACGGCAATAAATTTTACGAAAATCATCGTTTCGTAGTATGTACCTACCCTGATTCTTTCTTCAAGACTTAACAGAATAAGGAACTTTTTTCTTTAAAATTTAAAAATAAGGCTTGAGCTTGGTTCCTATGTTTTCATTTTTTTATTTAATTCAGTCAAATTTGTTTTCTGGATGTGTAAACACAGCGGAAATTCAGGCCATTTTTTAATGTTTCTGAACGTTGATTTATCTTTTTTTAAATAAATAATTTATGAAAAATAGGAAAACATAGGGACATGCCAATAGTGGCCATATATATTCGTCAAAAATTATATTATTCTACTGGCGTTATCCAGGGAGCAAACTACGTTTGTATGGAAAAATGGCCGTTGTGTTTCCTCTTAATACCGAAAAATGTCGTACATTCGCCTGTCCAAACCAGAGTCGCTTTAAAGTGGAATGCCTTTTATTTGCAGCAGGAGAACCTGTTTCCAGAAAAAGGAAATATTATTTCGAGTGGGATTTGAATAAACAAGCTCGGAATTTTCTCTAAGTGACGACTTTTTATAAGTGACGACGTTTTTTTTATTATTAATTGGAAATTACTTACACATATAAATGTCAGACTATACGTCTTTAGAACTTTTTCTAACCATAACTTTCTTTGTGACTTACGTTACCCACGATTTTAGCACATGACAATAGCCTCTCCTAAAATATTACCTGGCTCTAGCATAAGCTAGTAGAATGTGGGGTGGGTGTCAAATATTACTGCAAAAATGGGAAAACTTACGTGTGTGGTTCTGGTTACTACACCTACTGATGAGATGGGAGTGGTGACAACTGTTTTCACACGGCGAAACAACCAAATTATTTTTCTTTGTAATAAATTCGAACAACAATAACTAATACACACACTGTTCTGACAGACATTTCCAATTATATTCCACAATTATCACGGCCTGTCTGAGTGGAGCAGCAATATTCGTGATTCCGAATCCGGTGACTCAAAACAATCACATGCCCATTAGAGAAACACAACACACCCAGCAATTTCATTGTTATTCATACACAAATCACGAGAGTTACCACTCTCATTCCGCAGTGTGTTGGCGCCTAGGTTACTAATGGAGGAATATTAATTATTATTGCTGGATCAACTATTTTGGTACAGTCGGTTGGGCCGTTACGATTGTCTGAATATTTTGAGCGTTGTAATAATTTTGCAGAAACGACATCATCAACAGAACCTCGATAGTGCAGTGGCTTGGCGCTCGGCCTGCGATTGCGTAAAGTAAGCAATTTTTTCATGCTGGACAGGGAAGCTCTTGCCCTTCATCTCATCTGATGGTAAGTGACGATAAGGGCTGAAGATGGAATCGAGCTTCACCTGGAACCCTCAACCACAGAGGGGCTGGCTAACTTATCACACATTGTAGGAACACAAGAATGCTATTACCATTATTATTATGGCGACAGATTTTAATAAGATGGTGGTAGCTAGCCGGGCGGACTTGAAAGAAGTCCTACCACCAACAACCAAACCAAGTACAAGTTTGTACCCGTCTGGGGATCGAATCCGGGACCTCTGGATCTTAATTCTGGTGGACAAACCATTATTGGTGGGCAGACCACGGAGGCGATTAAATAAAAAATAAATTTTCGTAAAGTTCACATCTTCAAAATTTGTTCTAAATTGTCTAGTTTTTTATTGGCTTTATATTTCATTTTGTATCAACGAGGCCAATCTTGCGAATTGCTGAATGATCACTACCGAAGGACATTTAAAAGTGTTGAAACTATACATTCGCAACTAGTCACAGTAAAACCATTGAGTCAATAGCGTTTTAACATTTTCCAACAATGAAATGAAAGTCATAAGCTTACGCCGTATACTCGTATTTTTACGAGTAATAATGGTCATAAAGAAGTGAATGGGAGTTTGCGAGGAGTTGCAGTTTATTTATTTAGTAAATAATTATTTTATATCACACCTGACCTTAAAGTGGACTTTTCCGCGTACGATAAATCCCACTTCCTGGTCAGAGGGTGACATAAAACTATGATCTTAATTATTCAGGGCCCGTAGCCAAGTGGCAATCATTTCATAACGATAACGTGCCGAAGTTCGTCACGATCGGCCATATTACTTTGATATCTACAGCGTCTTAGCTTGCGCTACCAACATAACTAGGAACATACGAAGACGGTTTTGGTAACGTGATATCACGACGACTTACGTCAAATCCCATGCATTTTGCTTTATCGAAATTCGTTATCTTTGTCGGTGAGTTACTTTGTCTAAGCCCCCAGATAGCATATTTATCGCACTTAATTTGAATTCCACATTTAATTTTTTTAATGAATCTTCGTTTCAGAACACCGTGTGGTATGTGGAGTGTAAATCCAGGGAGCCCGATAAGACCGTGGAATGGGCAAGGGGTCTTTAAAATAAGTCGTGTCATCAAATCTTCCGCTATGATTAACGTTGTACTACAGTGTACGAGCACGTAGTAGTGGAACAAAGAATTTGATTGTACCTGAGCTACCTTTTTGTGTAAAGCTTTCTGTAATGTTTTCTTAGCAAAGCTTTCTGTGTTAATTTGGATATACTGTCTGAGCTCCTCAAGGGTGCATTGGCTAACGCGCTTGGAGAGGACCATGGCGATAAAATTCAATGGAGAGAATGGATGGGATGTCAAAACTCCAATTCTTACTCAAGGTTAATTCGGGTTTTACAGCTGCCTGAAATCAATTCTAAGAGAGAGGCTGTCAGGCTAAATGTTCAGGGTTAAATAACTATTTACTTAATTTTACGTTTATTAAAACATAGTTAAATGCTGTTTCAAGGTATTGCTGATTTGTTTTTAAATTTACTCAATATTTATTTATGATATTCCTGTCGCCTGTTACAGATTATCGTGACTAGCTTGATATCGTTCCTTTATTTTTTTATCCATATGGAAGGCCTGTGACCCAGCAGTTGGAACATTAAAGGTCTGGTGATAATAGAAACTGGCAGAATTGATTGCATAATAGAAGATATCCTGCTGAATGTATAACCAACTGTCGCTCAGCAAAATGCAGACCTGGAAACCGTAAAGGTGTGCAAGATTTAATTGCCCTTAGGTTAATTTAGGCGCTCTGTAATATTTTTCCTTAATTGCATTTTTCTTTTTCCTGCCATGTTCCCAATTTATCGCAGTAAATATTCTTCTTCTTCCATTTATATCTATCAGACGTCATCAAACCATCCATCACAACGGAAAGGTGTTGGTGATGAATTTATGTATAGAAAAGAGACAAAAGGACCATGTCGAGAGACCGATGAACGGAGAGAGTGATTTGGATGACAACATTCCAATCTATACTGCTCAAGATTTTGGCGATTTTACAGCTGACCGCCTGAAGTGCCTGACACCAACCCTTTTTGGGTATGCTGTTGTTGGTGGTTTGGCCTCCACCATTAGGGTGCCTCAAGGTGCTTATTGGTCTACACCGGGCAATCTCCCTTAGTCGATTTTTACGACACTCCTAGGGTAAGACGGGGCTGGCACATTCTACGTTTTTTTTTGCTCCCAACCCGGCTAGCATGACCACCGAAACACGATATGATATAGCCATTTATCGCGTTAAACTTACAAAAATCATTGGATTTTTGACAGTTCAATGCGATAAATGGCTATATCTTTAAGATATATCCTTAAGGCTTATTCAATTTAGGCCTATTCAAGTTTTACTGCCGCACTCAGAGTCGATTTAATGATCATTAAATGACATTTAAGTAAACATTAAATAAAATTCCCTCTCAGAGTCAGATAATGGGTCAATAGTGACGCTAATGAAACTTAAAATTTGAGTAACCGATGACCCTTACTTAGGTCTTATGTGACGTTTATTTGACATTTGAAAAGTAGGGTTATCTTTTGTTGTAATTTATATTTCAGTGCATTCATAGTGATATTTTCAATAATAATTTATAATAAATTACGTTGTGGATTTTGTGGAACAGATTACGTAGGAAAATTCAGACAAGCACAACCTATATTCTATTTACGCGACTATTCTGATACTTTCATTATGTGTTTGAATTTCATGCAAGGTACAGATTCACACTCCGGGCAGTAAAAAATACTTTACCCCCAAGTTTGGAACCTGATTTAAAAAGCACCGAAACAGGACAGGCTTGCCCCTGAAGTAATACTGTTAATAACATTGCGGTATTAAGCAACTGGAATTTTTCAGGTTAGTTGAATATTACTTTGCATTCAATGAGCCGTAGAGAGAGAGGCAGAGTAGAATATAATTGTCACCACACCCATTTCTCTGTGTCGTACAAGACAACTGAAGGTAAACAGCGATGAGTAATAATGGGCAGCAGCAATCCTCTACAACCTAGCAATATACTGCGATTCACGTGCCCGATAGATGGCAATAGGCTCGCCACGTATTACACGGGACCTAATTTATTGCCGAATAGTGGGTGTTTAATTCACCTTTGCCTACCCTTTTGGGATATACGCATGATTTATGTATGTATGCATGTACTTTCAATATCTGTCATTACTGTCTTTATATTTATTTCAGAAACTAAGTGGTAATGTGATGGAAGATGGATTAATATTATTAGGTCAACAAGTCAGTATCACAAATTGTCACCAAAGTGTCTATCCAGGCAAGAACAATGAAAGACTTTGTAAAATTCCCTTCTACAGATGAGGACACAAACAGAATAAAGCAAAATTTAATCAAGCAATGTCACAATTAATATTACTGATAATTGTAAAATTAAAATAATGTAATGAAATTCTTTTATAAGCCTAATCCCTTTATTTTTCTGCTAATTCATTTTCATTGCTTGGGGTTTATTTTGTATTTTTGAATAAAACTAGTAGATATAAAAGAAATATTTTATTTTGAGTTCCAATTTATTTTTTGATTTCTTGAACTGTAATTTGAGAATTTCCAAAAGAGTTTTACTCCAATCTTTGTCTATTTCAGCAGCACATTTCTTTTTAACTTGATTCTCCGGGTAAAAAATTATTTTTGACTTGGTGTGTAATCGTCAGTCTTTAGATTTGATAATATGCCCCTCATCTAATAATTATATCTATATGATCTGAAAAAAGATAAGTATAATATCATTAATTTAAATCATTTTTCTAATTGCATGTTATTATTGAACTATATATACTAATAGCCAGTTGCACCAAGTTTTAAAATGTTCCTTAAAGTAACATAAAAACAACTTGATTCATATCAACAAGTTTTTAAACAATTGCTCATTTTATTTAAAATCTTATGAAATATAATAGGTACCCATAGCAAAGTCTAGGTCAAACTCATTGTCCATAATATTTTATACTGTTTTATTTTGATTATTGTCTATAAGGGCAGCGCAATACCATCATTATCAAATGGATTCTGCACTTCACATATAATTGAAGGTGCAGCCTGAATAATAATATTAAAGTTAATAAGGATAGGTTACAGATAATTTATATAAATTGTTACACTTTCATAACAGTTAATTAGTGGAAAATAAATGTTACCTCCTCTACTGCTTATGATAGCTCCTTGCTGTGGGGACAGTGGTGGATTTTATGGACCACTTCCAGTTTTTATTAAACTCCCTCGCTCTGTAGGTTTACAGGTCATGGCCTTAAGATTGTCCCATGCTCTTTTTAATGTTGTTGTATCACGCTGCAAATTGCAAAGAAATATTAGTTACTTTTTAATAATGCACCTTGGAATACAGGATAATTCTATCCAAGCACAAAAAAATATAAGAAAATACGAATACTGTGCACATATGCATTACAATTAAATTCCTCAGTCATTCTACTCCCGGAACGATCGAACCCCATGCATGTAACAAAGAAATCATCAATACTTACCAAGACAATCATAGTACTAATCAATTATTTTAATGAAGATAGGGTTTGTGTGGCTTTTTCTTCTTTTTTATATGGCGTTTCCTATATGATTTCGCCAATATCGAGTGTGCCGCTCAGACTTTTTATGTTAATGATTTCCCAGGCTGACTCCACTTGCAGTGGGTTTTTCTATTTGATCACAAAATAAATAGATTTGATATTGATATGTTTTTGTTTGGTATTTCCATGGAATTATTTGGGGTATTTCTTGTTTGTTGACATTGACTTTTTGATTTTATTAGAATGACTTTTGGTCCGGTGTGGCCAAATCTAAAAAGTCATGGCATTTACAGTTCAAGTTTGATAAAATTAAATTATTATTGTATATTTTTACGTTAAAATTATAGTAAATAGCTATTAGTAACAAATTCTAATGGAAAACAATATTTTTGTGTTATAAAAACTAGCGTAACTAATAACAGCCATTGAAACAATTCAATGGCTTTTTGCATGTGGCAATTCCGCACTTACCGATAACACTGGATTTATAGATGCACTGCACTAACCTGACTTAAAATTGTCACATAACAAATCAATCAATTATTTTCGACTCTGAGAGGAACGGTCAATTAGATGTTTTAATGATAATTTGTAAAATACCCATTATGACTAATTTAATGAACGACTCTGAGTGCGGCAGTTAAAATCCAATGATATTTGATTGTTGAACGCGATAAATGGCTATATCATATCGTGTTTCGGTGGCCATGCCAGCCGGGCAGGCCAGCATGGCAAAGCTTTGTAAACTTGCATTCTACTGCTTTTATTTCCCGCAATTGCTTAGTCCGTTAAAGTGGTACGGAATTGCTAGTTTTCGGAATCTTTTTGGCAAGCGACTGGGGTTTGCGACTGTTTTAAATGTGAACTCGCAACACAGTTCTAGTTTATTGCTTTATAGAGTCGCAATTTGCTTCTGCGTAAAGGGGGCTGCAAGGAGGACTGTGAACGTTTTCCTTACGACTTCCATTTTCTTCTTGCTGTTTGAAGAATCATTTAATTTTACAGTAGGCAGAGATCACTTCTTTCCTCTTGTTACAATCTTACATACTTCTTTCGCTTTATCCAATTTGATTAATGTCCTCATGCATGCCTGTCGATTTGCGTACCTAGTCTTGACCTGAATTTTACAATTCTCTAATTGTGATTCCTGATTAAGAGATATTTTAAGAAGGCTTACATTTATTATGCTAGTTATAATATGGTGACGGATAGCATAATTCACTCGTCAGTATCTTGTATAAGCTTCCTACAAATATAACGAGGAATGGCCTGAATTTATGGCAAACCACCTGGAACAATTGAAATAAGAATCAGGGCTACCACTTTTGAAATTGTTATGACAAAAACGGACGAGAGGTCTCTGCCAATTAAATTCAAATAAATCATCCATGTAAGCTGAGAGCAGAAAGATGTAAAGCATTATTTAACGTCACGGCAGTGAAACATTTACAAGGTTTCTCTATAATAATAGGGCCAGCCAGCGAAACGTTTGTGAGCAAACCCTTTGAGGTCGAAAATTCTTTGAATTTATTTCTGTGGCAGTCAAATGGAACTTTCAAAGATGTGGCTTAAATGGAGTGGGCATTATGATTTTTGTTACACATTTATATAAGGTACATTCTCCGTCATTGCAAGTCCTTTTTTCTTCCTTTCATTAACAGTAAATTAATATTATTAACAGATATCATCTGGTAGAAGTAAAAAAATAAGAGCTATATGAATGGAAGAGGAAAATGCTGTGCCGACCGCATAATACTTAGTTAGATGACTTTAAAATATAGAATGTGTATAAAAAATATTCTGTTTCTCTAGAAAAGATGAGTTTACAATTTTTGCAATAATAACTCTTTAGTGAGATTTAATCCTTTCTTATCTCTAAGACAATAGGTGGGAGGTATGCCCTATGAACCTTTGATGGTGACCTTACCCAGGAATTATTCACATAGCTCAAGCTAAAAACATTTATGGCGACTCAGGCAGAGTTATTCCCTGACTAACATCAAATGGCTGTCACGCATCCACATGTTAAGTGCGGTCCATGATTAGAATATTTTGGACCGACTAAAATAATTTTATTCGCTAGATAAATAACATTATTTCGTGACACACGGAAATGAACTAAAGTACATACATAAATCACGCCTAGCCTATATCCCCGAACGGGTAGGCAGAGGTGAATTAAAACCTACGTTTCGCCAATTAGGTTACGTCTCATGTAATACGTGGCGAGCCTATTGCCATCTATCGGCCACGGAAATCGCAGTACATTGCTATGTGGCTTATGAGGAACGTACTAATTGCTGTGTCAACCTTTAGTCGATTTATATGTGGAGTGATGGGGGTGGTGATAATTGTATTCTCCTCTGCCGTTAAAATATTATGCCTAGCTATGAAATATATCTAATATTAATATTATAAAGCTGAAGAGTTTGTTTGTTTGCTTGAACGCGCTAATATCAGGAACTACTGACTCAAATTGAAATTTTTTTTTTGTGCTGGATAGTCCATTTATCCAGGAAGGCTACCTAATAACCGACGTTAACTCGAGCAAAGCCGGGGCTACTACTAGTTAATATATATTATAGCGACATCTGTGATGTGCTTTAAGCTATAAAGCTGCTCAACAGCGATCAATAAAGTAACACAATGCTGTTCCTGCTATCGATGTCAAGAATGTATTTTTGCTAAATTTCCACTTTATCGGAGGCACGTTTGTTTGTGCCGCGTGGTCACGGCAGAGTAGAATACAATTGTCACCTCCCCAAATCTCTCCCGTGGCTGTCGTACAAGGCGACTAAGGATATATCAGTGATGAGGAATGGGCAGCAGCGTTACTCTTATACCACCTAGCAATGTACTGCGACTTTTGTGCCCGATAAATGGCAGTAGGCTCGCCACCTATTACATGGGACTTGACATGGTTGGCGTAGCGACGGTGCTGGTTTACCTCTGCCTACCCCTTCAGGGATTTAGGCGTGATTTATGTATGTATGTATGTACATTTATTTCCAATTAGCAAGAATGCGTTCGAGTGTCTCTAATGCGTTGGCGCACAGCGGAATATACACATTTGCGTGGTGCTTTTTTCGTCATTTCAGTAACGCCGACGTTATGCCGCCGGGTTAATTAAAACTGGGCTCCCGTGAAGGCGGATTCGATATAATGCCGGGAGGAAATTGTGCGGCAGAAAAAAAATGCCGCGGCAGATTTTCCGCCGCAGGTTGTGGAACTAGAGATGGTTGATCAGCCAGGTTAAAGCCTACGCCTGGGTTACACCTATCTTATTGTTTACCTACTTACTATGTATTTTGTAATTGAAATCTATCTTCTTCTTTCTGCACTGTTCTCAGCTTAGCGGTCGGCGCAGTATGTCTCCTCTTACTTTTATCAGACGCCATCAAGCGCTCCACAACCTTTTGACTCACACTATCCAACACACAGGAAAGGTGCGAACTGATGTATAAATTGTAAAAGAGACGGAAAGGACCGATTCATTCATCACTAGCACCTTTCCGGTGTCATGGATGATATGAATCAAAAGGGAGTGGATGGCTTGATGACGTTTGACCCATATGGATGGTAGAGGACACATACTGCGCCTACTCCAGATAAACTGGGAACAGGGTAGAAAGAAAAAAAGCAGGGCGTAGCTAATTTATTAGGTGACTCTTTAAACTGTGTCCACTTCGGAAAGCTGCAGTATTTATAATTTAAATTTGTACTCCAGAATGTACTGCCAATTTTGTTTTCCAATTAGCGCGGAGTTCGCGCGGCGGAACTAATGCGACGGCGCGCAATGCAATAAACTCTTTGTCCTTCGCCTCATTACAAAATTAGCTATTAAAATATTTATTTGTGACGTTGGTGGTGACAACTGTTCGTTAGCACATGACCGCTAACGAACAGTTGTCACCACCCCCAATCTCTTAACCGCCCCCCGTGGTCCTGTGGTTCGCCCACCGGAATAAAGATACTGAGGTCGATACCCAGGGGCGTAGAAATTTGTACTTGGTTGTTGTATTTAGTTGGTGGTAGGTATTTTTCCAAGTTCGCCCGGCTTGCTAGCACCATCTTATCAAAATCTGTCGCTACAATAATACCTAATGTTAACAGCATTATTGTGTTTCGACAATTGCGATAAAATGGCCAGACCCTCTGTGGTTCAGAATATCTCTAAATACCTTTCCTGCTAATGTTTTATTGTGTTGTCGTCTGCTTATGCCAGGCGATGCTGGTCGGATGATGGGTGGGTCTGAGCGTTAACCTTAAACACAAATACACGATGCATCCACGATCTCTAATAAACTTGCCCTTAGGTAAAAGTATAATCATATTGACCTGTACAGCGTCCTTTATAATAATAAATAAATAATCCCGGGTAGATTTGGTCCACATCTCTAGTAGCTGATACCCTC
Organism: Cataclysta lemnata; assembly: GCA_963931975.1. NCBI lineage: Eukaryota > Metazoa > Arthropoda > Insecta > Lepidoptera > Crambidae > Cataclysta > Cataclysta lemnata. The sequence continues at coordinate 14,765,135 of OZ008348.1, forward strand.
GAGCGACCGCCAAGCAATAAGGTCTCTAATTCCATGCCGAATGATAGTCTAATCCTAGCGTATTGCGTGACGTGACCTCGGCAGCCGCAAGGGAAATCATCACCTGTTACCAAAGCCAGGTACGCAAGTACGCCGTTCGGAAATGCCTTGGCGTGGCGGACTCGTAGCTTGGGACTCGCGCGGAAATTGGGACAGAAATATTTTATTGCGATCCGGAAAATTTATCGGTGACGTTTCCGAGTTGCGCTCGTCTGCTATGCTATTCTGATAATCACAAAATAAATGTTCACTGCGGAATCCGCGATGAAATTTCAAAAGTGGAAATATGTCTTCCTAAATTAATAGTTACGCCATGCTAAGGAAGTAGAGAAACAGTCCCAATATTATGTCAAAACCTACAGATTTCACATCTCATCTCACTTCAATTATTCTATAGAATACCGAGGCTATTTCGCGTTATTACAAGCAAGGGTTGGGTCGTTGCGGCCTGCGTGCCAACTGGGCCAATCAGAGAACCAACAGGAGATATTAGGAATAGAAAATAAAAAACGAATTTAAAAAAAGGAAAGTGAGCGAGGCTATAGAGTACGCGTAAACTAAGCTAAGCAATGCTCGCACAAACTGAGCATTGGATGGGAGACCTTAAAATTAATTATCTCGAAATTCTCTATGCTATGGGACAACGTCGTAAAGCAATCCTTCGGTCCCGAATGCATTTACATACACATTACATACATACATAAACTTAAGTGATTTATGTAAGCATAATGTATGTAAAAAAACAACTTTAATCAGAAATCGTCTGCAGAATACTTACCAACTCTTCTTCTTCTCCCTGCCCTGTTCCCAGTCTATCTCGGGTCGGCGCAGTATGTTTCCTCTTCCGTTCATATCGGTCAGACGTCATCAAGCCATCCACTCCCTTTTGATTCATATCATCCATCACACCGTAAAGGTGCTAGTGATGAGTGAATGTATAGAAAATAGGACGGAAAAGACCATGTCGAGAGACCGATGAACGGAGAGAGAGATTGTGGAATGACAAAATTCCAACCCATGCTGCTCAAGGTTTTGGCTTAGGTTTTACAGCCGGCCATCTGCCCGACACCATCCCTCTTTGGGTATGCTGTTGTTGGTGATTTACCCTCCACCAATCGGGTGCCCCATGGTAATTATTGGTCTACACCGGGCAATCTCCCTTAGTCGACTTTTACGACACCCATGGGATAGACGGGGCTAGCCTATTCTACGTTATTTTTTCGCTTCCAGGCCAGCATAGAAGGCTACTTACCAACTAAGTCACTTAAAAGACCCAAGTAACTTAAACTAAAATAACTTGAACTATTAGTAATTACATCTCGCCGGGAACACGGAAGCTCTGCTTCGTTACTAATACAAACTTTGATGTTGAAAGTTTACGGTGTTGTATGAATAACGAGACTTTGATTCAATTTTGTGGCCGAGAAGCCGAGTTTTGGACGAGTTTCGGACGCGTTGAGTCTGCAAAGCCCGAAATAATTGCGGCAGTCGCCATTTTGCGGACACCGTCGGTACATGTGTGTAATTATTTAATCTATTATTAATTGAGGTCTTGCGTAAGCAATTAATTCTGTTGTGTAAATGTTTTGGACGGTGTCGTTCGCTCTTTGATGTTGCTGCTGGGGCATAAGCCACCCTATATGTATATGTGACTATAATATGAGGAGCTTGCTAGCGCAGTGGTATAGCGCGCTTGGCCTGCGTTTGCGTAAACTAAGTAATGTTGCTAAGGCCGGCCATTGGATGGGTGACCAAATATTCCTCCGTGTTTCGGAAGGCAAGTTAAGCTGGTGGTCCCGGCTGCATCTGCAGTCGTTAATACCCATCAACCCGCACTGGGCCAGTGTGGTGGGTTATGTCTGGCCTAATCTCCCTATATTCTTCCAGCCATAGGGAAGGCCCGTGCCCCAGCAGTGGGGACATTATGATGATGATGATATGGGAAGACATGACCATAACCCACGCTATGTAGTACTATTTATTAGGTATTTTCATAACATACATACATAAATCACGCCTATATCCCCGAAGTGGTGCGCAGAGATGAATTGACACCCACTTTTTGCCAACTAAGTTAGGGCCCATGTAATAGGTGGCGAGCCTATTGCCATTTATCGGGTACAAAAGTCGCAGTTCATTGCTAAGTGGCATAAAAGGAACGCTGCTGCCCAATCCTCATCACTGATTTATCCTTAGTCGCCTTGTACGAGACCCACGGGAGAGATTCGGGGAGGTGAGAATTTGTATTCTGCTCTGCCGTCACCACACGGCTTTGCTAAATCCTTATTATTCAATCAGCTCCAAAGTTGTACGATCCTAGACCATACTTAAGCTATCAAGAGTGATTGGTGATAAGACTTTTTTAAGTCCGTCTGGCTATGTCGCTAAGCTAAAATTCTCATTCTCGATAACATTCATATTATGGCGACAGCGCCATAATATTAATGTTATCCGACAATTTGTGATAAGATAGCTAGTCCCTCTATAGATGAGCATTTCAGATGAAGCTTGATTCCATCTTCAGCCCCTATCGACACTTACCATCAGGTGAGTCAAGAGCTTCACTGTCTATCTAACGTAAAAAATAGCAATCCAATTTTATTCATACCAGTTTTTTGAAGATTGATTTTCAGGCGGATTTATCCGGAACGTTGACTTGTTAAATCGAGGTTTATTTTAATAGGCATTGTGTAATCCATGGCCTGATGCCAGCGGGTTGATTGAGCTCGTGCAGCTCATGCTTGGTCATTTGCTCACTAGTTTATGTTTATACAGTCGTGTGATGACGGCAGAGCAAAAAATATATAATATAATTGTCACCCCCATAACTACTAAGGATAAAGACAGCGACGTTACTCTTATACCAGATAGCAATATACCTACAAGATAGCAATATACCTACAGTGATTTAGGTGCCCGATACATAGCAATAACCTATTACATGGGCCCTATCCTATTTGGCGAAATTTGGGTGTTGGTTCAGTCTAGAGGGCCAGGGATCGGTGGTGGGTATGAACGATTTAACGTGCCTTTCCAAGAACGGAGAACCTCATCAGGTTTGGATGGGATGAAGTTAAGGTAGTCCATCCTGGAAGTCTGAAAGTAGCGCCAATGATTGAAAAATTGAAATTGAGGAGTAACAGGTTAGCGTGGTACGGGCGTGTGAGGTGGAGGGATGAATGTTACGTAATTAGAGGCAGATATGTTAAGTATGGATGTGCGTGGACCTAGAATGAGAGGAAGACCAAAGACGCGATGGATGAATTGTGTGAAAGATGATATGAGGAAAAGGGAGCTCTGAGCTCGCGTCTCAAATAGAGTAGAGTAGAAGAAGAAGAGTGGTAATCCATCCTATATACATTAAAATAATAATGAAATTGAGGATTCAGAAACTATTATATAAGAAGAGTTTGATAAGAAATAAAACTAACTTCTCTTGTATATTATTGTGTCGTTTCGGTGATTTACTATTCGACTTAAGTGAATTGATCCTTAAATTCTTCAGCAAAACTACGGCGACTTGAACATTACTACGTAGCTCTGCTTATAGCTCCATATTTTTCTGCAAAATAAAAAATAAGTTATTTAATTTGCAAGCATCAGTGGATTTCACCTCTACAAAAACCTAGTCTCAAATATTTCCAATGGGTGTAATTATAATTTGTAACTACTGAAAGTATATATACTAAACAAGCGTCTTAACACCCATGACACTTGAACAACGGTCCGTATTATCACACAAAACTTAGCCCCTACCAGGATTCGAACCTGCACCTCTTGACCTTTCTTGGAACTTCCACTTATTCTTATTAATTCTTATTTTTACCTTTCCACCAGCATGATGAAAACTGCTAAGACGTATCCTCCCGCTAGAAGAAGGAAGGCCGGTGCCGCGCCACCCAAAGCCAGAGCTCTAGGAGAACTACCCTCACATTTGACAGAGGGGGAGCTGGTGCGATGCTGGATGCATCGAACTATGCCTCGTTCTTGAAGACGCTGGAGACTGAAATAAGAGATTTTATGTCTTATAGTAACATTGTATCTTCCATTGGCCTGGGAGCGAAAGAATTACGAAGAATATACCAGCCCCGACTCACGCTCGAGTGTCGTAAAAGGCTAAGCGATATTGCCCGATGTAGACCAATAAGCACCTTTGGGCACCCGAATGGTGGAGGAAAAACTACCAACAACAGCGCATCTAAAGAGTGTTGTTATTAGGGTCAATTCTGACATCATTCTCTAAACTTAAAACTAAATTTAATATCAGTCTCTCCTCTTCATTCTGTATTGAGAATGAAAGAGAAACTTAAAATTAGTCTTAGGTTCAGATAACCATTGTCAGAATCGACCCTATTGTCAGGCAGGAGTGGAGTACCTACCCGTTTGAGAGCAATTATTCTTACCATCTATTAATGACGATGAAGAAGCTAACATATTTGGCGAAATGTGGGTGTGCAACTGTGCATTCACCTCTGCCTACTCCTTCGGGTATATACCTATGCGGGATTTGTGTATGTACGTATGTCCCCTTTTCTTCGGAGTGGAATGCCTTGAAGCACCATACCAGCCGCTAGCTAGGCGACTGGCGTGTGTGGGACTCGCCAAGGCACGAAGCGCCAGCACTACCACACTAGCACACTAAACCACTCCGGTGTTCCTCCTAGCCCTGTAAGAGGGGAAAGTCTGGGATCTGCCTCGCGGCAATTCACCAGTCATGTATGTCCCTATATTCTTCTGTCCATAAGTAAGTCCTGCGCTGATGATGAAGATGCCTAATGGTCTGCGCCGAGTTGACGAGTTTCCTCATCCCATGTTGACTTTTACGAAAACCCTGGAGTCGGGCTGGCACATACTGAGTATCTTTTTTGCTCCCAAGCCAGCATGGAAGGCTTTGCAATAAAACATACTGAAATACCCACCTCCACACAAAAAACTCCCTGTAAGGACTATTCTTCTGCAGACAAGCATAGAGTTGTGTTTTCTCCATGGACTGTAAGGAGCCCATTTCGCATAGCAAGTTCTGGGAGAATGTTCTGGAAATCAGTCTGTTTGCGCTGTCCGCCTCTGTGTGGTACGCGTAGCCTGCAATTGTGATATTTATAAACGTGTGTATAAGGTAAGGTTCACTATTGTGTAGTTGAAAAACAAAATCGAAAATTTTCTGACTAACTAATTTGTATTTCGGAGTGAGGGTGATTATGTTGGAGAATAGGTGACGCTGAATCACTCATTGTAAATAGCTACTTTTGTTTATAAGATGAGACAATAAAAAGTGTAACAATAATTTTATTAAGTTTTAATTTGGGACTATTATAAAACGTAAATAATTAGTCTGACAAGAATAATCACAATAAAAGAGATATTATCTTAATCAAAACAATTCAGACAATAAATAATCACAAAACTCTTATTCTAGTAAATAATAAATTTAAATGATTGATTAATAAATTAGGTAATCTAATTTTAACTAATAAAAAGGGGTTCGATTCAGGTGTGATCCGTGTCACATTTAAGACGTGCGCACTGGTCCGTTGCCTTAGCAGAAGTGAAGTCTCGCCATGCGGCGTCTTGCTTTTATAGACGGCCGCCCGGCCGGTCGCTTCCCTCTGAGCTATGACTCACGTGCACGTGTCACCTGAGCCGATGAGTGGTACGACTGGTACGACGATATTGTAAAGGCGCGCCAGCTGGCAAGTTAAATACCGACGCCGACACGGCCATTCTGCAACACGGTCGCCCTCGACCTGTAACTGACACAAAACTTGTGGCACAAAAATATATCAACCACTCTTTAAATCATCATGTAAGGAGGCCCCTGTCCTCAACTAGCAAATACTCTTAATACAAGGAGGCCCCTGTCCTCAACTTGCAAATACTCATATTAGAAGGAGGCCCCTGTCCTCAACTTTCAAATTCTCATATTACAAGGAGGCCCCTGTCCTCAACTTGCAAATTAAAAGGAGGCCCCTGTCCTCGACTTTTAATAAATACTCAAACTACAAGGAGGCTCCAGTCCTCAACTTGCTAAATTCATCTCAATATAATAATATGTAATTATGTTCTGAAGTTATTTGGTATGAATTGATATGCAACATACTTACCTACTCAAGTGTAGCTCCATGAGCATCTTCTAACATTGGAAGTTGTGCTGACTCACCATTAGTGGAAGATCATCTCTTGTCAAGGTATCATCATTTGGTGCCGCCGACACGGACTCTTGTTCGACGCATTCGCCAGGTTTTGGTGCTAACCTAAGTTGATCGTGTGCCACTTTTTTTTAGGCCTACCTCTTCCAGTTAACTTCTTCACCTGGTAGCGATCATTCGCAAGTATTTTCCAGATTTCGTAAGCGTCTGGATACTTCAACTCGAGCCCTATCTGGCTTCGAGGATTTGTTTTGAATAATACTATTTCTCCTTTTTGAAATCTCTTGACTTTCGCTTTACCTTTCTTAAATCTCTCTTTGTCTTCCTTTCTTCTTATTTCAATTTTCTTTTGCATGTAACTATCAAGTTGATTACGATCCACGGTACCTTCAGCCTCGTCGATCAACGATATCAATTCTGCTGGTACAGCGTCTTGCCTTCCGGTGAGGGCTTTCAGTGGACTTACGTTCGTCGTCTTATTTTTAGTGCAGTTGATAGCCAATTGAAGGGCGTCTAAACCTTTTTTTCAGTCCTTTGTTTCATAGTTGCGTATAATGGTTAGTCCATTTTTAACTACAGCCATAACGCGTTCCACTTGACCGTTAGTGCGGCTTACTCCTGGAGCTATAAAATGCTGATGAATGCCATGTTGCTTGCTTTCTGTTTGACAGTAATGCCTTGACCTTGTCACGACTCGGCTGTACCTGACCTTTACATAATTATCTCAATCCCTAAGTGGCTAATCTGGGAAGTCAAAACTAAGCACTTGTACAGGTTGATCGAAAACCCGAATCAGTTCTAGTACCCTACGTAAAATAGTGAAACCCTATTACTGCTATGACTACGTCAATACTGTGGATAGATTTAAATCAACTACAAAAGTTTACATCGTTCATATCACGTGTTTCGGAATTCTGTTTGGCACAACACGATTTTACCTTGTGTCCAATCTTCTTGCAAAAAGAAAAAGTGACTGGGTTAGTCGGTAGGTACTTTACAGACGGTGGCACAAACATCTACCTTCGATTTCTTACTAACAGTGTGCTTGATTATGGCCCGGCTGTCCACACAAAATAAGTTTGCCTTCCTCGAAACGACTCGAAGTTTTCTCTAAAATGAACTAAAGACATTTTTATTTCTTTGATTGGTCTAACTATCACCTTTTAGAAGTACTGAGCTTGACAAAATTTAAAAGAAATTCAACTAACTCATTGGACCTAATTTTAGTGTTGGTAACTAACGCTCATATTTGCGGATTGATTGAACCATGAATACTATGAAATTATTGCTGCCATCAATTTGTCACTGGGTCTACGAACTATGCGTAACCTAAGAAAAAAACCTACGAATAAGGATATTCAGCGTAAGACGCATATTTATCAGAGCCAGTACACATCACGTCCTACAAAATATTAACAACATCAGAAGCTATATAGGAGTTATACCTAAGTATAGGAGTTGTATAGGAGTTATATAGGAGCTTTTAAGCAGGTACCTCTCTGCGACAAACATTCATGGTCGGTCCAGTTATCTAAAGATTTCTTATTCATAAAACGATCTGCTACCGTCAAACCAGAGAAGACCTCACTGTAGTATTGATTGTGCGAATCGCATCTACAATACGATCAGTTACTATAGAATGCAACAAAGTAGACCTTACCGTAGTATTGATTGAGCGAATCGCATCTACAATACGGTCCGTTACCATCGAGTGCAACAGAGTAGACGGCGCGGGGCGTTTACTTTGCTGGCCACACGCTCCAACGCAGGCTCATTACACCCACCCGGCACCGGCTCGCCGCGGGGACGCCACATAGACGCCTTTTCTTTATGCAGCGACAGTGGTCGCGTAGTGGAGAGCGCCCATTCAGCCGACGATTGTGACGCCTCGTGCGCTCGCGCACCGGCTGGGCAATCGGCTGGCACCGTGCTGGGGCGGCGTCACCCGACTCGAGTCCCTCGGTGCGAACGGCATGCACTCACGTTACACCGAATCTTCCTCCCGACCAGCGTGCCTTTCTACACACACATTTTTGCAAAGCAAAAACCGATTAACACAATAAAATTTCGTTATATGCGACACATAACAATGAAACACTTTAAGTATTCAACCCTCTCAATGCCTCAGCGGGCATTATAAGTCAGCGGTCGTAGATGCCTAAGGCCGAAGCAATCCAGGCCTCCCATCATGTCTTCACCCTTACTGAACTCATCAGCAACTGGCGCAAATTAGTCAATAACACAATATCCAACACATGGTAATAATTCACCTAAACAATCTACGGAGCACAACTAAAGTAGTAAATGTTTTATATTCTTACATTAAAAAATAGCACCCGCATCGGGTATCCTGACTAGTAATACGAATATACATTGATGAAAGTTGTTTATTCAACACAGAGAACAATTGTCCCTTATAATTCGTCGATTCGAATCGTGTTATACAATTCATTCACTACACGTGATCGCGTGATATTATTTACAAGTCGACTATTTCTTATAAAACCTATTTAGGACATCGGTTTCAATAAGCACCGAGATAATTACAAGACACAGTATAAAAATCTACCTCCAACGTGATATCTGAAATTCTGCCGGTAATGTGACATAAAAATCAATTCAGAACACATCACTACACCACGCCATATCTGTACGTATGTCCAAAATATTATGGCACGAAAAACGAATGACAAGATCGTTTGATATTAAAGAAATACTCGAACCACTATTATTTAATACATCTGTGCGTATGTCGCTATAACGATGCGTTTAGTGCAGACGTACCTACGTCTCGACAAAAGTTAACATCCCTTTGCAAAGCATACCTTTTCAGTGTGACTTCGGAGGTAGTTACAGAAATGTTTATATTCACATTCTGTATGGTAGATTCGATTTTTAATAGTTTTGTACAAAATCTGCTTTGATGTCCGGGTAGATTACAATTAAAGCAATACATTTTTACATTTGGATTGTATCCAAAGCTGGTCATTAGAGAGAAAGACTTATTTACTATTGCACATGAACAATTTGGTTTTATCGAAATCGATAAGAATTCTGGCATTATTTAAGCACTACTGGCGACTGCCGGTATAATAATATGCGAATCTTTTATGCCGCGTATTATTTACATAACAGATCGTCACTTAATCCTTTCAAGACACTTAATTGTAATTTCGATTTAGGAACATAATCTGCATAAATGGTGTTCTTATCGGATTCGTTACACATTAGGTACATCAAAGGTAGGGTTGCAACGTCGATGCGTCGTGGAAACAAGGATTTCAATTGTGATTTAAAATTGACCAACTGTTATTGTTACCACTCCACTAGCGTAATCAAGTACGCACGTGACTTTTTAGAAATAAGCCCACACGGACTGATCAATCCTTTTCATCCTACTGGATATGTAAAAGAGCGCGTACGACTTCCTCACACCATGCATTGAAATCGTAAATACTAGGGTCGAAATCAGACACATAATAATAGGTGGATCTCACCGGGTTTATCGAGCTGAGTGCTGACACATTCACGCTCGGCGCACACGAAATTGTGTCTGTCGCTACCGTGCAAACTTCACCTCGCGCACCCAAAAGGGCGGCAAACTCACTCGCCAGGGCAGGCATATGCAAGGGCGGCGTGTGTGAACGCGCCGACTGCGTAGGCGCAGCAGCGTTGCACACGAACGAGCACCAGCGCTCTTGCTCGCCTCACCTAAATGCGATCCCTAGTATCTACACCAACAAACAAGAAATTATTGTTCGAAATTGTTGTGTTCGATACCCGGAACGGAAGAACGTGCTTTCGAGGTGTACTAATAAATTTCTTAGACATTTCGACAAATTCAACTAGAGTAATTTAACGTCTCAATTTGAACTATCAGTTTACGGTATTTCTCTAAAACTTAACAAAATCGTTGATAGGTTTCCACTTGTACCCACAAACCATAACGATGGCGAACGTTAAAAATAGCACATAGTGAATCCCACTTCTGATTTCGGAGTGAGGGTGATTATGTTGGAGAATAGGTGACGCTGAATCACTCATTGTAAATAGCTACTTTTGTTTATAAGATGAGACAATAAAAAGTGTAACAATAATTTTATTAAGTTTTAATTTGGGACTATTATAAAACGTAAATAATTAGTCTGACAAGAATAATCACAATAAAAGAGATATTATCTTAATCAAAACAATTCAGACAATAAATAATCACAAAACTCTTATTCTAGTAAATAATAAATTTAAATGATTGATTAATAAATTAGGTAATCTAATTTTAACTAATAAAAAGGGGTTCGATTCAGGTGTGATCCGTGTCACATTTAAGACGTGCGCACTGGTCCGTTGCCTTAGCAGAAGTGAAGTCTCGCCATGCGGCGTCTTGCTTTTATAGACGGCCGCCCGGCCGGTCGCTTCCCTCTGAGCTATGACTCACGTGCACGTGTCACCTGAGCCGATGAGTGGTACGACTGGTACGACGATATTGTAAAGGCGCGCCAGCTGGCAAGTTAAATACCGACGCCGACATGTATATGATAATTGTTGTGATAATTGATTAACATTATACTTCAATAACTAACAAATAATGTATCACAGAAAAATTGTGGTTAAAAAAGATCGAAAAATAATAGTGTTGATGCGGGAAACCAGAAACCGCGTCCACCGCAATCTGGGCAGATATACCACTGAGGCTGCCTATACCACTAGGACAACCAAGACGTTTAAAAGTAATACTTTATCTAACATTTATTAAATTTAACATCTACACCTCTAATATAGATAATTATTAGAAATTTTTAAATGAAAAACCAAAAATAACAAGTCCCATTCGTTTGACAACTCACCTCCAGCTTTTACCATTCTTATTCCATCTTCCACATTTTCCAGTAACGGGGCGTCCTTGTGTTTGTTGAAAACCTTTTTCTTTCTCAACTCGTCTTCGATGAACGCGTTGCGTTTGTTAAAATAGTAAGACGGTGTCTAAAATAATCAAAATTGGAAAGTTATTTTCATGTTGCTTCTAGAGAAATGGACTAAGCCCAGGGTGTTATCAAATTCGACTAAGGGTGTATATTAATAAGCACGTTGGGACATGGTGGATAGTAAACCATCATCTACAGATACCCAAAGTGAGCAAGCGGGCTGCCGGCTGTAAAACCAAAGTCAAAACCTTAAGCAGCATGAATTAGAACCTTGTTATCTCAATCACTCTCTCCTTATTGGAACATTGTCATCCCAATCACTCTCCTTTCATCGGTCTCTAGACATCTCTTTTCTCTTAATTTATTAATACTACTAGCCTTTCCCGTATAGATGATATAAGTTAAATGGTTCGGACCATCAAGTCCGATTACGTCTGACCGATATGAATGGAACAGGAAACATACACATGACTGAAGTTAGCAATTAGCATCTTGTAAAATCTAATCTGAATAATGATTTTTTTTAAGGTGACATTTATGAATTATCAATCCGACAAATTGCCAATAACTGAACCGAAACATACTGCTGTTTCAATTTACTTCAAACGAGAGGTCAAATGAGAAGCAGACCTGAAGCCACGACCTCGTGTATCCAATATCTTCGAAGATCAGCTCGAGAGGACTATCGAGTAGCTCTTCCAAGGAGTTTATGGAAGGAGGAGGCCCGTTGAGTAGCCAGCTGACAACGCTACTGGTGTAGTAGTTGTAGATGATGACGCAAGAGATGCCAGTCACAAGGACGGTTAATTTTCGGGCTGCAATCAAGAGAATAGTTTCACAAGCTTTTTAACGAGTACATTGAGAGTTTCCTAAAATGAGTGAAGTTAATTTATTGTTGTTGTTAATTTACAAATTGTTACAGTACATCTTCCATACGATAGAATGTCAAAAACTGACGGTTAAATAATAATCGCCTGTTTATCTGTTGGTGAATACCAACCTAAAAATGTTTAATTAACTCCAACTTTCAATTGGTTAAGATAATATATTTGCTAGTAGCTAAATTTAAGTTTTATTATAACAACTTACCGCTAGATATATTTCTTGTTACCATCGCGTTATCTTCGAAATCTAAAAATAAATGAATACTTGCTAAATGTATTTCCAAAAAAAAGTCTTCTTAACATATCTCTCAACACCGAACCTCTTGTCTTTCGCTTATTAAAACTTTAAAGAATATTTCAATTAAGTAAAATTTTGACGTACATTGCTGGCAAATTGAAGCAAGCACGGAGAACACCGCGTACTGGCCAGCAGATGGACGGTGCTCCAGCCTGGCTGCAATCAGCAGCACTAAGGCACACAGCATGATAACTACACCTACACAGATCCAGGCGCCAGCGCTCAAAGGTCTTAGAAACTGGTTTTCAAATTTACCAGCACCGTACGTTGGTATACGATAATAGTATCGGGTTCTGAAACAAAATTATTTATATCAGCATCATGATTACCCGCACTTTAATGTATCTACTGCTGGGCACAGGCTTTTCCTATAGATGGAATATAGGATAATGTACTATAACTCCTGCCGTGTGGTGACGGCAGAGTAGAATACAATTGTCACCACCCCGAATCTCTACTTTGGGTGTCGTACAAGGCGACTAAGGATATATTAGCGATGAGGAATGGGCAGCAGCGTTCCTCTTAATCCACCTAGCAATAGCAATGAACTGCGACTTTTGTGCCCCATAAATGGCAATAGGCTCGCCACCTATTACATGGGACCTGACATAGTTGGCGAAGCGTGGGTGCTAGTTCACCTCTGCCTACCCCTTCGGGGATATAGGCGTGATTTATGTATGTATGTATGTATGTACTATAACTCCCCACGCTGGCCCAGTCCGGATTGGTGGGTATTAACGACTGCAATTGCAGCCGGGCCCAACGGCTTAACGTGCCTTCCGAAGCACGGAGTTCTCGAGATAATAATACAGTTTTGGTCACAAAGTTCGTGCTAGAGGTTATCTATTTACTTTCATCAGCTTCTAAAGCATTTTTATGAATTTAAACCTAACAAAGCCTTAATGTCAATATTAAAAAAATATCCTGAGAAATCCTAATTTTGAGATTTAAATCCCGATTAAATTTTTATAAGTAATACAATTTTTGTAGTGTCAAGAGTGCTTTCTCGTTACGATTACGTTAATAATAAGGATTTTAATTCCAGTTGACGTTGACCACTTGACAAATCCGAAAGAGCTTTCAACCTAGAATGTGCTTAATCCCCATTATCTTAGGATTCAAATCACCATTCGCCACTCGAGCAAATTGCCTCGCCTGAATTCTTTATGTAACACTTGAACGTTTAATCTTTAAGCGGCGAACATAGGGATTTTTGGGTAACTAAGGGGTAATCTTAGAAAGGGCTCCTCGCACCAGACGATTTTAATCAGACAGATTAAAAATTTGACAATATTAATTATAATTTTTTTTCTCCTGGCTGGGTTTGTTAGTAAGCTTATACAGTATGAAAATTATGGATACAGAAGAATTAAATATTAGCTGCTGCTTACCTGCTTTAAGTTTAAGGGAATATCAGGAAAAAACATATATCGCTATCGAGCTCGTCAGTCATACGACCCGCGAATCTTCTTACTGCCGCACTCAGAGACGTCAATCAACAATAATGAGTACTGAATGTCAAAAAATGACAATTCTAATATAGTCTCTATTCTTGTCAGGTCTCAATTTAAATGAAAATTTTTGACACTAAATACTCATTAAAGTTATTTGACGTCTCTGAGTGCGGCAGTTAATGTGTCAAATTTTGAGCTTTCCTTGGCACATCTGGGGGCCTACCGCCTAACTCGATTGCTGATGATAGCTATATTGCAATGCACTGCTTACGGCTATAGCAGCCATCCTGAATTTTTAGGCGGCACGGATTTTATGCCAAAGTCATACAAAATCATTCGGTGATCATTCGTTCAAAGCTATCGCTGATAGTTTAGTTACATTTGGTGCGAAACGACAGCATGACGTCATAAATTATAGCTTTTGCTTTAGCAATCGAGTTAGGCGGTAGGCCCCCTGTTTATCCACCGTGATAAGAAATGCCTTGGTTTACAGGATTGGTCCCAGGGCTGCGAGTCGTCGCTTATACTTTTAGAACTCTGTTTCGTTCATCCATCCGTTCCCCCATCTCTCCCGGGGGTGTCGTACAAGGCGACTCAGAGTAAAGACGGCGATAAGCAGCAGCGTTCCTTCTACCTAGGAATATGCAATTTTTCGAGCCCGATAGATGGCAATAGAGTCACTACCTGTTACATGGGATAGAACATTATTGATGAAACGTGGGTGGTAATTCACCAACCGTTTCGGGGATCAATAGGCGTGCTTTTTTGCTAGACATGAAAGCTATTGGCCTTCATCTCACCTGATGGTGGGTAAAGAGAAGGGCCGAAGATGGAATCAAGTTTCACCTGGAACCCTCAATTACAGAGAGGCTGCCTATCTTATCACAAATTATCGGAAAATGATGCTGTTATATAACATTATTGTTATAGGCGACAGACTTTGAAGAGATGGTGGTACCTAGACAGGCGGACTTAAAAAAAGTCCCACCACCAACCAAACTGTGTACAAATTTGAACTCCCCTGGGGATCGAACCCGGTAACTCGGAGACCCAATTCCGGTGGCAAATCACTAAACCACAGATGCGGTTAATTTTAAAGTAAGTACTATGTTTTATTCAACAAAAAAGTCGCAAGCTATGCGTCCCGCGCAAATTTTTTGTTGTTTGCCTTGATAACGAGGCTGAGAAGTCGTGACAGGGTTCCCGTAAAGCCTCCTGTAATCAGGCTTGTTGCCTGAAGGAGGACCAACTATAGCGTTCATTATTAAGCAGGTTGTACTAGAAAAGGTTTGCTAACACCGGGTTAAAGGGAAAATTGCCTTTGTGAGGGAGTTCCATACATACGTAAATACCGCCTTTAACATAATATGTACTTTAATTTATGTAGGCAAAGATGAATTAATACCCACGTTTCGCCAACTATGTTCGGTCCCATGTAATCGGTGGCCCTATTGCCATGTATCGGGTACGAAAATCGCAGTACATTCCTAGGTGGTATGAGAGAAATGCAGCTGCCCATTCTTCATCACTGTTTCAACCCTGAGTCGCCCTATACGACTTTTTGATAAATAAATAAATAAATATTTTTTTTACACTCACACCTATCATCTAGCCCAAAGTAAGTAACGTAAGCACTTGTGTTATGGATACTAGATGACGGACATATTTTTAATATAATTATGTATATAAATGTTGAAAATACACTATATAAACATATACACAACCATGACTCGGGAACAAACATTTGTGGTCATCACAAAGTTTGCCCCTACCAGGATTCGAACCCGGGACCTCTTGGCCAATACCCAGCAATCTAAGCATTCGACCAAGGCGGCCGTCATACCTAAGACCATAGTATTTATATGACTTTGTTAGCATGGGTAGTAGTATACTCAGGATGGTAGTTATTTCTGTTACCGTATAATTTGTATATAGCTTACTCGATTGACGTCAAAGGCGGATGGACGATATCAATTCTGTCGTGTACCTCTTTCATGTATCTGATGATCGGAGAGATATCTTGGAGTTTGTAGTAAAGACCACTTGCCACTACGACCTGCCAATACAGAAAACTTACAGCATTTTCAAGCCTGACCAACAATTAAACAGATTTATATTCTATAGACTATAATTAATTATAAAAACGTTCTTATCGATGGATCAAGTAGGATGATTATGAGTGATAATAAAAGACGTTACCTTAAAGGCAAATATTAGGGAGTGATCTATTACTTCTTCTTCTCCCTGCCCTGATCCCAGTCTATCTGGGGTCGGCAATATGTTTCCTCTTCCATTCATATCCGTCAGACGTCATCAAGCCATCCACTCCTTTTGATTCATATCATCCATCACACCGTAAAGGTGCTAGTGATGAATGAATGTATACAAAAGAGACGGAACGGACCATGTCGAGAGACCGATGAACGGATAGAGTGATTGGAATGACAACATTCCAATCCATACTACTCAAGGTTTTGGCTTAGGTTTTACAGCCGGCCGCCTGCCCGACACCAACCGTGTCTTTTACCTTAGAACTATTTCTGCTAAAGTCACCCAACCACCGATCAGCCAGTGAATGTTCAAATCTGTAAAAAGACAAACTGTTGTGCTCATTTCCTCCAATCGCCTTAAAGCAGCAAGTAATGAAGGTTGAAGAAATTATATTCTATAATCGAGGGTGCGATTGAGTTTTTAAACAGTAAGACGCTTTGGCCCATCTCAAGTTAGGAGCAATGTCGCCTGGAAATGCTAGAAGACTTAATGGTCCCAATCATCGCCATGATTGACGAGGAGATGTCCGTTATTAGCATAACCTTTTTCAAAGATTTTTGAGGGTAGTTCTTAATAAAATTAAAAGTATTCTCAAAAGTATGTTCACTACTGGCAGATCATCATCATTACCAGCCCTTAAATGTCGCCCAAATTAATGTTCACTATTAATGGAAGAATAAAGAGAAAATGGACCATTTTAACCTACCACACTGCCCTCTGATGCGACACAACTTAAACCATCAGAACATATCGCGTCAGACAAATATAAATCCGGCTTTAGTATACGCAATCGCATGCTAAGCGCCATCAGCCAGAGCCCCATCAAGCTCCTCCAAGAAAGATCTATTAAAAATCCAGATTTTCACACGGAATACCTTCACCAGATCGTCGGTCCACCTTGTGTTCTACCAACGTTACATCTGTATCAGACCGGACTTCGTATGTAAGCCGATATTAGTTGCTTTAGTCTACACGTCACTCTCACACTTTGCTATTATTCTAAATAGGAAGAGAGACGGGTAGACCAAAACAACTGAAATCGGCTTACATACTACGCGGCAGGAGCAGGAAAATTATAAAACGCCCTCGGCGTTAATTGAATTATTGAGGGCAGAAGAATTTAATTAGCTCAAAATAGAATGCCGATTTAACGCCCAACAATTATAACTCTTTTGTGTATTTCCATTTAATTAGCGTCATCAATTAATTACTTAATTAAACGGTTGAATTTTAAATATAGTTGGATATACAATATTATGTATTACTAAAATGACTGTCATTATTTCGGCAATAATTACAAGCGATAATTTGATTAAAAACAATCAACGAATCAGATAATTAATTAACACGACTTCTGTACATAAACAGCTGCATCGAATTATTTTGTTCAATTAAGTATTTGATTAAACTTTTATTAAAAATTAATATCAAAGTCTGTGGCATAATTATGTTTACAAACTGGCGATAATTCATACTTTTATTGATTTTGACTTTGATTCTGCTTATACATGATCAAATAAATATGTGGTGTAATAAGAGAAAAATGTAGTACAATTGAAAAGGTTTGGTTAGTTTAAAGGTTGGTTCAAATAGAAATTATGAGTTTAATGAGAGTGGCAAATAGTATTTATATGGGAAGATTGGATAAAGCGAAAGAAGTGTGTAAGCATTGTAGCAAGCGAAAAGAAGTCATCTCATCTCGCGAGACATATCTAAGTATGTAAGTTGTGTTGTCAAAAATATAACCACGCTTACCTTATATTATGAAGTTCGGAGACAACGTTCAGAATCGCCACAGACGTCTTTGTTATGACGGCTATCCCAGGGGTCGGGTTTGAGTCCGTCAACATCTTCTGGTCAAAAACTTCGGGTGGGGGTGACACCTGAAATCAGTCTGGCAGTTATACAAGCCAGATCGACCAGGTTCACTGGATACAAAACAGAGAAAAGTTAGCAAGTGTTTTTGTTCATAATCACCCACCACCCTTTTAATGTCCTCACTGCGGCACAGAGACATTAAAATGGTATATATACAATATATTTTTGGTTACCCATTATGATGGGTGAGGAGCTCTCTAGCGCAGTGGCATAGCGCGCTTGGCCTGCGATTGCGCAAACTAAATAATGTTCGCTAAAGCCGATCATTGGATGGGTGACCAAAAATGTTGGTCCCGACTGCATCTGCAGTCGTTAATAATACCCACCAATCAGCACTGCGCCAGTGTGTGTATTTCCCACTATATTCTTCCATCCATAAGGAAGGCCTGAGATCCAGCGGGAACATTAAAGAGCTGATAAAGATGATTTAATTCATCCCGCCTCATAACATATATATCTATACAGTTCCCTATAAACTCTTGCCTATTGACTTAAGACAATATTTTATTAATTACGATAAGAATCCTCAATCAATATAATAACAACATTTTCCCACCGTTCTCGTCTTCCTAACGCGATGACGGCAGACGCGTAATTGGATAAGTTAGATTGGAACATCCACCACGAAAACAGGACTAAAGCAAGATCTTGAAGATCGACATCTTATTATTATTATGAGATCACTTAATTATTAGTTATGGCATTTGCGTGGCGAGATTTCAGAAGCGATACCGTGTCATCGGGTTACGTAGATGATTTTCGTAGCACAAAAAGATTTCGTAGACAAACGTAGCTACGCATGTCTACGAAATCTGCGCATGCTACGGAGTCTTAAAATGCTGCCGTAGGATCGTAGATTTAAAAACTACGAAAAAAAAAAACAGTCAATATTAGTTTCGTTTCTGTACGAATTATTAATTATACATATTGTAATGCTGGTACGGTTTTAGGGTGGAACGGCATTTTATTTTGGGTTGTGTACACTATTGAATTATTACAATTACAATAATCTCTGCCTTTTGTAGTGTTTATCTTTGTACCTACAAATCAAAATAATTAAACCGATTATATATATTTTTTGCTAGCTGTACTTAATGCTAAATTCATTAATGAAAATTAGACCAAAAATAAACTCACAACGCTAATCATTCTCATTGGCCATTGGTGAAAGTTCCAGCGCCGATAATACTTATATTCGTTCAAGTTAGACGTTAGTCCTGAAATAAATAAAATGTTGTTTGTGTAAGTTTAGCTCCATGGAATCGCCTGATAGAGATAGGCGGTTCTCTATCGCGTTAATTCTACCATCAAACAGTAAAATTACTAATATAATCTGTCGTCTGTTTCGTTCGAATGGTCATACCTCTGGATATTGGTCAAAAGATTCCAGATAGGGGTTAAAATCTAGGTAGTGGCAAAACTTTGTGTCATAAAATTTGCTCTCGAGTCATGTTTACTTATATTATGTTTGAGTAACATATATACATACATACATAAATCACGCCTATATCCCCGAAGGAGTAGAAGAGGCGAAACAATACCCACATTTCGCCAACTACGTTAGGCCCCATGTAATAGGTGGCGAGCCTATTGCCATTTATTGGGCACATAAATCGCAGTATATTGCCAGGTGGTATTAGAGGATCTCTGCTGCCCCTCATCGCTGGTTTAACCTTTAGGCGCCATAAATAACCCCCGCGGGAGATATGGGGTGGGATGGGTATTTATTTACAATATTATCTTAAAGATTTTGGTGGTTAGTTTATAAAGCAAACCCAAGCTTAACCGAACGCACGGTATTTGTAAAAATATCTGCTTTGGAATGTTAGAAATTTATTTCTACATTGCGAGGGTACCCGTTGGCTTACAACGTGAAGTGTATAGGATAGAAGAATTTCGGCATGTTAATTAGTGTCTTGGGTGGCCGAGTGATCAGGCACCTGCCCGGATAGCAGCGGACGCGGGTTCGATTCCCGCCTCAAGATCATAATTTTTCGAAATTCTTTTTCTAACCACCAAAATCTTTGTACTAGTTTTTCTAACATTTATATAATGTTAAAATTAAAAATCGAATAATATTATAACAGAAATATTTGCTTATTTACAATATACACTTACCCTCATTACGTTTCCACGTACCAGACATGCCAATTACCGGATTGCCGCCTTGTATTTTGCCGAAGTTATAAACTTCATGGAGTTCGTAATCAGAGCCTGTCGCGAAAAAGTTAGACGGTACAAAAAGGTTCTTTGCGAAATGAATAATTTAATTTGGACCGAAATCATTATTTACTTTAGACGTACAATTTGTGTTTGGGCAGGTGTAATTTTTGCCTTTAGCCAATATCAAGGTAAATATGTAAAGTTATTTGTTCATTTTGTTTTTAGCAATGTGAGTGAGACTACAATGTCGTGAAAGTGTTTTTATTGGAATTAAGTGAGGCAATTTTTTATCTAATATTTTTCTTTTAACATACAAACATACATATATCAAGCATAGTTAGCCCCAAAGGGGTAGGCAGAGGTAATTTTGATAGGTCACAAGAATAAGGGTCCAGTCTATTTCCATCTATCGGACACGTAATGCTAGGTATAAGAGGAACGCTGCTGCTTATTACTCATAGAAGTTTTAAGCCTCAGTCGCTTAGTAAGACACACGCAGGAGATGGGGATTACGATTCTACAAAAAAAACATCGATCATCTGTTCAGGGTACTTACATCTACATGTTTGTAGATGTAGGTACCCCGAACTGATGGCTTTCTAGTTAGTATGTATATAGCGCCCTGTGCTCCGTTTTTCTGTATTTTGGTGTAGAATAAAGAGTATTCTATTCCATTCCATTATATCTCGCTCTCGCTCTGATTAGGCCGATTAATATAAATTTTTCTTTACCTTTCCTTTCTGCAACAGTGATATCACAATCAACACTGAGGTTAAGCTGTTCTAAGGTTAGAAGCAAATAGTTCATATCTTTCCCTCTGTCGTTCGATGGATTGAAATGTGTCTCTTTGTGATCGTATACCACCAACCACTTCCTTGTGGCATCGAGGAAGGAGTTTTCGGATGCCTGAAAAAGTAAGTCGCTTTTAAGGTGCACTTAAATCAAGCTTATTTTTTTTTTAATGTCACACCTATGATCTAGCCCAAAGTAAGTAGCCTAAGCACTTGTGTTATGGTTACGGACATATTTTTGATTTCATAATAATTATGTCTATAAATGTTGATTACTACATAAACATATACACAACCATGACTCGGGAACTAAAATATTGGTGTTCATCACAATAGTTGCCCCTACCAGGATTCGAATCCCAACCAGCGATCTGAGCATTCGACCAAGCCGGCCATCAAAATTCTTGTACGGGTCTGTACAATGTCTCGTACATTGAGTAACATTCAATAACTTTTGCAGCATTATAACTGTTAAAATGCAGTCACTTAGATCCGCAAGAAATCTGGAGAGGTGCCACCCACCAACCAGCACTGTGGTGGGTTATGCCCCATCCATAGAGAAGCCCTGGGCCCCAAGCAGTGGGGACATTGAAAGGCTGGTGATGATGATGCAACTGGAACCAACAACGGCTTAACGTGCCTTGCAAAGCAGAGAGAAAGTCCACATAATATATTTCTGGTCACCCATTCAATGTCCTGCCTCAGCGATCGTTGCTTAGTACGCAATCGCAGCCCGGTAGATGCTGTAAAGGCCTCTCGGCCAACAGCCTAGGTCCATTCAAAAAAAAAAAAAAATCGCAGGCCAAGCGCGCTAAGCCACTGCCCTATAGAGCTCCTGTGTTTAAATAATACGATTTAATACCCACATATTTCATGGCCATGGCAAAATTGTCACACCTAGAATCGACAAGGACACCAACTGAAGTTCGGTTGCTATGCATGCATCTTCCTAATCTGTGAACTGTGTCATCATTTAAAGACAAATCTATCTTCACAGAAGACACAGCGAGCGATCGTTGCGATGCCATTCTAGTCAAATTAAACGTCCCTGTAAAAAAAGATTACACTGAATTCAAAACCTTGAGCAGTGTGGATTCTTGAATGATTTTTCGTTGACGACGTTGCCATCCCAATCACTCTCTCCGTTCATCGGTCCCTCGATATGGCCCTTTCCGCCTCTTTTCTATACATTTATTCATCTCTAGCACCTTTCCGGTGTAATGGATGATATGAATTAAAAGGGAACGGATAGCTTGATGATGTCTGACCAATATTAATAGAAGAGGTAATATACTGCACCTACCCAGTAAAACTGGGAACAGGGCAGCAAGAAGAAGAGCTTTTATAAAGTTGTTCATACATAATTCAAGCCTATTTATCCTAGTAGGGGGAGGCAGATGTGAATTGACACCTATGTTACGTCCCATATTGCCATCTATCGGGCACCTAAAGCGCAGTATTTTGCTAGGTGGTACAATAAGAACGCTGCTGCCCATCACTGTTTTAAGCCTTGCATTCGGCTCTGCCGTCACGACAGGTTATTTTGTATAACTTATAAAAAAAAATTCTTACGTACAAAAGTCCTGTTCACAAACAAGCAAGCACGCGATTTTCACCTCCCTGTGCACGAAGTAGTCAACGGCAAACTTAGAAGCGCCTGAATCCAATTGACTGAGGGTAAGCGGTAAAAATATACTTAATATTGCGAAGGGCCACATTATAACTATATTACGAAGGGACAAATTTATTATACAACATGCAGCGGAAATAATATTGACAGCTTTTTGGTGGACACTAGTGCTTATATAGAGCAATTTTAAACCGATATGCGATAGCCCGTCAAGTAACTTGACATGTTTATAATGCCTTAAATGGACTGATGCATTTGTTTCAATCGCAAATTTGACTAGCTTTGATGTTACAGAGTAATTTCATGTTATTGAATGCTTCATAGCTTATTCGCTTTGTTATAAAGCTAACCGGATAGCTAATAATTCTATAGCCAATAGACATTTTGATTTGGACATCATGATTTGATTTTGTTTGACAGCTGAAAATTGTGTTTTATTGTGTGATATTTATTGTTATTTAGAGCGATATTGTATTATAGATTTTGTATTGTGTTGTAGATATTGATTTCGAAAATGTTAGAATGATCGTAGAACACGGAGATTATGTTTTAGAATTTAGTGTCAATACGTTTATTATCATCAGGTATGATAATATCAAGAAAAAAGAAAGGTTATGTTCTTTATTGGTGATTATTTTTTCTTTCATTTCTCTCTTTCTTTCTTCAAAAAATCAAATTAACGTTAAGTTAAGTTTCCTGGTAATCAGTACCATTTCCAGAAAACTACTTTCTAACTTCTTCTAACTTCTTTGTACATTTCGTAACTTTTAACCGAAAATCGCCAACCAATTCCATCGCGTTTTTTGCTTAAATTTTTTGCGAACTCCTATATACACACGTATTTCCATAGCGATATCCGCAAGGAAAATCCTCATCGTATTCAGCTAACTGCGCTAAAAAACCGCTTAGATAAAGAGATTCTGCTCTTATATCTTATACAGGTCTAAATTGAATCAAAAGAATAATGAGTCAGAAAATGTCTTTTATCACGCGGGAACAAGGCACAAAATTGTTCGTCAATGTCCATTATAATCTTTTGCACGCCAGGACGGTAGGTGAGGCGAGGCGAACGTATTTACATACGCTTAAAGTTGCTTTTATTAAACACTTATGAGATTTTTTGGGCTTCAAATCGCTTTAGATGGTTGTTCTGTGTTTATTTTGCTGAAACGCAGATAGTATTAAATAAGAAATGTAGGAACTGATCTGAGGAGCTCGCTTGCGCAGTAGCATAGCGCGCTATACCTGAGATACAATGATATGAAATGAATATTGAAATGAATTTATTGTAGACATAAATTTAGGTACAAATTAGCAGATACATTTTCTTTCTACATAGACAGAACAACTAAATTTTACCTTTTCAGGTGTATCTACATGTTTTAAAAATACTTATAATTAACTTATACTTAAAGAGAAAATTAACTTTTAACATTAAATTGATTGCGTAAACTAAGTAATGTTCTCTATGGCCGGTCATTGGATTGGTGAATAATATACAATAGGCGAATAATATACCTACGTAATGGTCATTTCTGATTACAGGGGGTGCTGGATTAGCTAGGGACTGATTTTTCATGAAAAATTTTTTTGAGGGTATTTCGAAAATGTATGGCTGGCTACCGTTGCTTTGAAAGCGCAATTCGACCACTATTGGTTACTCGTAGTTGGAATACCGGATTTGATTCGGCGAGTTTCAGCTTACATTCCTGCAGTGTTCAGATCTTTCGATAAGTTGTCTCTTACTTATTCCACGAGAGAAAGAATTATCCCTTATCCCATCCTATCTGGGGTCGGCGCAGTCCTCTTTTTCCATTCACTTCTATCACTCGTCATCTCCTCATTCACCTTCATAACACACACACACACAATCATCCATCTTTCCAGTGGCCTTCCTCTATTTCGACATCCATTAGAGTAAATACCGTAAATACTTTGGCCGCGCGGCAGAGTAGAATAGAATTGTCACCACCCCAAACCTCTCCCGTGGGTGTCGTACAAGGCGACTAAGGATAAATCAGTGATGAGGAATGGGCAGCAGCATTCCTCTTATACCTACCACCTAGCAAAGTACTGCGACTTTTGTGCCCGATAAATGGCAATAGGCTCGCCACCTATTACATGGGACCTAGCCTAATTGGCGAAGCGTGGGTGCTAGTTCACCTCTGCCTACCCCTTCGGGGATATTGGCGTGAATTATGTATGTATTGTATTAGAGTAAATAGAGAAAACAGTCCATTAAGGAGTAATTTAAAGGAAGCCCTTGGATTGTTTCGATAATTAAAGTTTAGTTTCGAAACGCCACGATCATTGATTGGGGTCGTATTCCGCTGTGTGTTCAGAGACAAACTTATTATATCCCAGACCAAACTCGACTCTGGGGAATTCGTAATAAATTGTTATGAAGTTTCAGTTTCTACGTTTACAATGCTGATCTTTACACGTCTGAGAACGTTACGTCGATTCACCTTGCGAATGCACATAAAAATCCTCGACATGATGTTTAACGATTTATATCTCTTGAACTATAATATTTTTCACACAAAATAATTATTTAGTGTGTATAAAATATAGTGTGGTGACGGCAGAGTAGAATACAATTGTCACCACCCTAAATCTCTCCCGTGGGTGTCACACGTGTGGTGATAAATCAATTATGAGGAATGGGCAGCAGCATTCCTACTAGCTTAAACCACCTAGCAATAGCAATGTACTGGGACTTTTGTGCCCGATAAATGGCAATAGGCTCGCCACCTATTACATGGGACCTAACATAATTGGCGAAACATGGGTGCTAGTTCACCTCTGCCTACCCCTTCGGGGATATAGGCGTGATGTATGTATGTGACGTGTATAACAAAAATTAAAATTTCGAGTTTCGATGAAATGCCTTACATATTTGCAGTAATATTTCGATGATTTTTCTACATATATACAATATCCCAGCTCGTCTAGGATATCGCTAGTTCTTACCGCTAAATATTTCTCAGTGCCTCCTAGAAGCTTTCAGATAGCAAGGACAGCATTTGACTAGCAGCTTGTAAGCATAATATTTAGCATACCTACTTAGTCTTCACGTGTCATACTTATTAAAATAAAAATTAGTATACGTAGTCAATTCCTATGCGAATAGGCTATTAAAAACTATAGGTATACATAAAAGACTCCATTTAAAGATAAATATATTAAAACATTCACTCACATTAGGACACATACTAAAATATAAAGACACACATTTAAACACACACACACACGCTTACACGAATGCGCCATTCTCGGATTTTTTTAAAGATGTCACCGCATCAACTTTAATTAACAGCACGTCAGGGTACCACAAAATGACAAAATTTGCCAATCGACTTTGTGCTTTACTACAAATATGTTAGGTTGGCAACCGATTGAAGAAGTTTGCCAATTTTGCGTAGTCTGAAGTGCAGTACTACCACAAATATATTCGGTGTTCGTTCGCAGACGTGCAATGTCAATATGTATGCATGAAGCAAAGCACAGCCTCATGTGAATACTAAACTAGAATCTTCGTGTTCAGTACTGGGTTTACACAAGTTTTCTCTGCGATGTTGCATTATACAGTGCCGGTGTTGTATAATAAATTGGGATAAAGATATCCCCTTCTATGTTGAAAGTAGGAAAGATGAGATTCACTCTTTGTATTAGATACTCGCTATACCCAATAAAGACAGTAATTGGCTATGTGTTTTTATTTGTAATTTTATACGACATCAATTTATTTAATTAACACATCAAGGCAGGTGTTAATTAGTATTTTGATGTTTATTTGAACATTATATTATTATTGATGTTAGAAAAAGTTTGACTTCCTCAGTCTGGGCTTATTCTGCTGAAATTTCTCTAACATCTAAATCAGGTATTCCGTTTGCCTTTTAATTATATTATTTTCTTTTTATTTGAACATTATACATGTAAGAAATATTAACCGCTTATCAAGCTTTTAATTTTTAATAAATTTTGGTTATTAATTTTTGAGGTTTGTAGTATCACCTAATAATAGCCGTGTGTTGACGGCAGGGTGTGTTAATTCACCTCTGCCTACCACTTCGGGGATTAATAGGCGTGATTTATCTATACTAATATTATAAAGCTGAAGAGTTTGTTTGTTTATTTGGTTAGTTGGTTGGTTGGTTAAACGCGCTAATCTCCGGAACTACTGACTCAAATTGAAAAATTCTTTTTGTGTTGGATAGTGCATCTATTGAGGAAGGCTATAGGGTATATAACAACCACGTCAAAGCGTGCGAAGCCACGAGCGACAACTAGTAAATAATATATTATGTATCATTGTGTGAGGTGGTCCGTGGAACAGAATAGTGAGCGACACGTCGAAGATAAGCAAAAAAAATGTATAGTATCTTCGTTGTGTGTGATAAGCTCTACGGTTTCTCTGTTTCGGGAAGTCGCAAGAAAAATATTTACGACCTCTTTCCTGGTACACTTTTGTCAATTGGCTTTTACGCACGTACTCACACGTGCGTTACCCGTTTCCCCCCTCTTTGTATACGGGATGAAGAATAAACTTCCCCAAACGCACGGCTGGGTTTGCTGACAATTATGCTATTCACTCACCCAGGTAGCCGGCGGCAAAATTGAACTATATACAGGCTGCTCTTTTTTTCTTCGTTAATGTATGTTCACACAATCATGGTATCTATAGTTAGAGCGCTGACGCACTACATCCGATCCGAATTTTCACGGTCCGTTGTAGCCGTAGAACTATTTTTATGGGACCTAACTTACGCACTGCATCCGATCTCTGTCCGAGTTTTGTGGACCAATAATTTTTTCTCGGATTCGGATCGGATGTAGTGCGTAAGCGCTCTTACTGTACCTAGACGTTTTAACGGATACGACAAAAAATCATGCTTTGTCCACACATAGGCACCTTGTATCGTGCAACGTATCCGACATTATGATACGATGTTGACATGTCCGCAGTATACCACCGCTCTCTACTACTCTACGAGGATGGACTTTGTACGGATAATTGATCGATACGTAGTCCGTTCATCCAGTATTCGATGACAAAACGGAATGTAATAATTTACGGACCGACATTTTTTACTGTATACATACGAAATACTGTGTCATATGTGAAGTCGCTTATACAATTCCATACGCCATCAATGAAAAAACCGTATCCGAACTCTCCCGCAGGTGTCATACAAGGCGACACAGGGTTAACAGTGCTGAGGAATAGGCAGCAGGGTTCGTATTGTACCACCTAGCAATACATTGCAATTTAGGTGCCCGATATATGGCAATAGGCTCTCCCCCTATAAAATGGGACTGTAAATAGTTAGCAAAACGTGGGTGTTAATACACCTCTGCCTACCTCTTCGGGGTTATACAGGCGTGATTTATGTATATTTACTCTACTCATACTGGCCCAGTCATTAAAAAATCAACCTGTATATTTCCTACAATCCCACCTTTCACATGCCTCATGGTTCGATTGAATGAAATTGATTTAACGACGCTTCGTTGAGAATTCATTAAAAATATGTTTATCGTAATTTTTTCTGATATTTGTGATTTAAATAAAAAAATGGGTCACGTAATTGTATCTAGATATATATTTTTTTTATCATTGTCGTGATTTGAACCATACATACATACATAAATCACGCCTATATCCCCGAAAGGGCCTACCCTTTAAGAGGAGAATTAGCGGCAGCGGTAGACGGCAGAGTAGAATACAATTGTCACCACCCCAAATCTCTCCCGTGGGTGTCGTACAAGGCGACTAAGGATAAATCAGTCGTGAGGAATGGGCAGCAGCGTTCCTCTTATATCACCTTGCAATGTACCGCGACTTTTGTGCCCGATAAATGGCAATAGGCTCGCCACCTATTACATGGGACCTAACATAATTGGCGAAACGTGGGTGCTAATTCACCTCTGATTTGAACCAACCTTAACGAAACGCTTAGACGCGAAACGAGTTAATTCACCTTCGTCTACCCCTTCGGGGATGAATAGGCCTGAGTTTAAAGTAGGTAGTAGGTATAGATTTCATAACAAATTGCAAAAACTTCCACTTAAAATGCATTGCTGGCAGAGGAAGCGATTATCCTGCCCTGAAAGTGTCGGGAGAATTTTCGCTAGCTTTCAGTGCTCTGATTGGTCAAAGCTTTGTGATATATGACTTTGACTCGTACGTGTCATTGGATGTTATAACGCCTAGCATTTAAACGTGATTTACGTGCCCGATAGATGTGAATAGGCTCGTGCCATATTAAAAAGAAAACAAAATCATAAAAAACTTTTGAAATTTCATTGATTTTATTTTTCATTCCCATCCTTACTGCTTAAGGTTTTGGCTTAGGTTTTACAGCCGGCCGCCTATCTGACACCAACCCTCTTTGGGTATGCTGTTGTTGGTGGTTTTTCCTCCACCATTCGGATGCCCCAAGGTGCTTATTGGTTTACACCGGGCAATCTCGCTCAGTGTGGTGACAGCAGAGTAGAATACAATGTACATACATACATAAATCACGCCTATATCCCTGAAGGGGTAGGCATAGGTGACCTAGCACCCACGTTTCGCCAATTATGTCAGGTCCAATGTAATAGGTGGCGAGCCTATTGCCATTTATCCGGCACAATAGTCGCAGTATAGGACCTGCCATAGTTGGCAAAGTGCTAGTTCACCTCTGCCTACCCCTTCGGGGATATGGGCGTGATCTATGTTTGTATGTTATCTCCCTCAGTCGACTTTTACGACACCCATGAGATGAGTCGCGGCTGGCACATTCTACGTAATGTTTTCGCTGCCAGAACAGCATGGAAGACAGGCCTCGTTCGTATTAATAATTTATAAATATTCCCAGAAAATCCCTTTAAAGAGACCCTCAGTGCATCAGGTGCTACGACCAGAGGCAAATGAAATAAGGAACGCAATAAAAACGCGAACCCAAAAACAACAGTAAAACGCAAGACGAAAATAAATGGAAAAGTTTGGGTGTTTCTAATAAAATAAAATACTTCCGGGTTTGTTAGGAGAAACGCACGACCACGGAGCAAACGGCTTAATTTTCATTGGACTGCATTATTGTATAACGATCAATCAGCCTTATTATAAACTATGTTCTAAAGTTAGTCCTTATTTAAAACTGATGCTGCCACTTTTATTTGCTGACTGAAAAACGGAGTCAGCATCACATCATCAAATCAATCCATCTTCTCAGTAGTTCCTTCCCTCCTCTCCTTCGAAATCCAACAACAATTATGTCCATAACTTTTTTACTTACATTCAT
Organism: Cataclysta lemnata; assembly: GCA_963931975.1. NCBI lineage: Eukaryota > Metazoa > Arthropoda > Insecta > Lepidoptera > Crambidae > Cataclysta > Cataclysta lemnata. The sequence goes on from OZ008348.1 coordinate 14,794,903, forward strand.
GACATTCCGTCTCATAACATGTCCATACCAAGATAAATGGCTCCCTTTCATCTTTTCTGTCACAAGCGCCAATTTCAGACTCCCTCTGACAATAACTTTGAGTGTAAGAAATATTTATTTGCGACTGCCGGTTTGGTCAAAAGATCTATCGGCCAAGAGGTTCCGGGTTCGAATCCCGGTAGGGGCAAATTTTGTTATGAACGCATACGTTTGTTCCCGAGTCATAGGTGTTTATGTTATTATTAAGGTTTCTATCTACAATTATTATACATGTTAAAATTTTTCCGTCATCTAGTATCCATAACACAGGTGCTCAAATGGTAAGAAATATTTATATATTTAATATTTATAATAAACGAGCGATAAAGCTCAGTTCGCAAAAGAATACCTCTAAAGCCCAAAGTCGAAGTTCTACGTGTTCAAAGTCAAAGTGATTTGTCATTAACACATCTCCGAGATTCCGAATTTCTACCCCCCGGTCACGTAGCTAACGATAAGTGATGGGGGCTGAGATAATCGGGACGTGAGCCGCAAAATATCGACAGTAAACTTGTATGTGTTAACCAACGGCTACACTGTTGGTTTGTATGTAGGAGTGGGAGCGAGGGGTATACCAGCTTAAAACATAAATCACGCCTATATCCCTGAAGGGATAGGCAGAGGTGAATTAACACCCACGTTTCGCCAATTATGTTAGGTCCTATGTAATAGGTGGCGTAGCCTATTGCCATTTATCGGGCACGATAATCGCAGCACATTGCTCGGTGGTATAAGAGGAATTCTGTAGTCCATTCCTCATCACTGTTTTATCCTTAGTCAACCTGTACGACACCTCCAGTAGGCCTATTCGCTAACTTTTTTTGACAGTTATTATAATCATAATCATAATCTTTATTGCAAGTCACATTATCACAGTACAGAGTACATAGGTGTTAAAATTATGGCAAGGTATACATGTAGTTGAAAGTGATGATCACCGAACTATTTACTTATCCATTACTGTTCTCACAGGACAAGTGTCACAATAGCGTTATAGTAAAGTAGTAATGGATCAGTAAATAGTTCAGGGATTATCACTCTTAAGTGTCAAAAAAAGTTAGCGACTAGGCCTACAGGAGAGATTTGAGGTGGTGAAAATTTTTTTACGTCACCACACTGCAGCCCAGATATGCATTACTAAAAGACCTCGCCTCGTCTAGAAGTTTCGTGAGTTCTACACTGGAACGTTTGTCTAAGGCGGCTCTCACTGAATGTTACCAAATATGGCTGGGCAGAGAGAGAATCCGCGGTGACGTAGGTGAGTGTTGACATATTGTGAAGGGGTAACCTACACTTTAGTCGCAAGTCCCATGCGCTGCCACTGCCTTCCCGCTCTGCCACACTATGGACCCTGTACCCATACGGTGAATCCACGGAATGCTATGAGTTTTCGTATTTTCATTTGCTCTTTCCTCGGGTAGTTAGCACGTAAAGGTAACAGAGATTTGGATTATAATGAGTCCGAATTGCTTTCCACTTCACTGAGATGACGATTTATTTGTGCAGATGGAAGGGCAAGTGAAGCGTTAAACTGGTCTTTATTATGCTGGTTAGTAAGCAGAGATATATAATTAGTACAGTTTAAAATTATTAACATACACGATAATAGAAAAAAAAACAGGCCCACGTGGTGGGTTTTTCGAATTAGAATATCCAATCATCAAATTTATTTAAGGATATTTTATTGACTTTACTTTGTATCGGCGATCATTCTTAAAATACTGACGATTTCTATGCAATTTGACCACAATTAAGTAAGTCATTGAAAGAATATTATGTCAGTATTATAAGAATTCATTTGTACATAAAATTTCCTTAGACATTGTTGATGAGTGTAGAAGGCCTGTGCCACAGCAGTACAATAAAACGAATGGTGATGGTGACGATGATCCACGATGAATGTCTAGCGGGAAAACTGTCAGCGAAGTGTAGGAAAATCAATCACAATTTATTCACAATACCCTCTATCCCACATCAACCATCATATCATAACAATTCCACTCAACCCCAATTTATTTCCCTATACGGAACACAAACAAACATACCAAGAATCAGTAGACCACGAAACTCCGTTATGTCCATTCCAGCGCTATGAACTCCATTATCTATAAATTCCATCTTTTATATTATTACAGTAGGCCTGGCCTAGTCGTGGACAAAATCTCTCTCCACCACTAGACAGTGTTCTGACTCTGGATTTGGTGTGAGTTAGAGCGAGAGGAAGATATTTACCTTTCCCCGGGGAGATTTTGTCCACGTCCCGTGCTATGTAGGCAGTTCTTCCTTATTAGTTTCCAAGCCGCGCCGAAAGTTCGATAAATTACCGCCAAGTGGGCCATCGTTCGTCATCAATATATTCTCATGCGTGGACTCTAATAAGAGCAATTTCCATCGGTTACCTATCGGGGAGGGGATAAATCGTAAAAAGACAGGAGCAAAAATTTATTACTGAGGGCGCCGTAGTTGGTTATGAAGTTAGGGAGAGGCCCAAGCGATAAACTGTTTGCTTAACAGCTGATGAAGTATGTTTCTTTGGAGTCCAGTCTCATCGGAGGCGTGGGTTTGAATCCCACCCTCGTTAGTCAAACACCAAGGCTCGTGGTACACTGTTTATTAAAGTTTATATTATAACCTTCCTCAATAAATTGACTATCCAACACAAAAAGATTTTTTCAATTTGAGTCAGTAGTTTCTGAGACTAGTGCGTTTAACCAACCAAAAAACAAACTCTTCAACTTTATAATATTAGTCCAGATGCCACAATAATATATTTGACTATCGCTACCCAACAACATAGGTGAAAAACGGATATTGACCTTTGAATGATAGGAAGTGAGATCCATGGTGAAATGGTTCAGCCCGTGAAAACGTAAACTAAGCAATGTTCGCTAAGCTCGGTCATTGGAGGAGTTACAAAAATTTATTATATCGAGTTCACCTCTGTCTACCCCTTCGGGGATATAGGCGTGATTTATGTATGTATATATGTATGTATGAATTCCTGTCCATGCTTCGGCAGGCACGTTAAGCCGTTGGCGCCAACTGCTTCTGCAGTTGGCTAGCTTAATCATCGTAACATAGTTTCTAATTTTTGTTTCTTTTTTATTAGTTGTTGAGTAGTTGTTGTTGTTGATTAGTTGTTGTTGATATTTCTTTTTAAGTAGTATTATTTTTTGTTTCGCGACAGCAGCTACGATTTTAACATTCATAATGGCCATTTATTCCTTAGTGGTAACATCGTAGCTGCTGTCACGTTTGGACTCGTATTGCTATTTAAAATCTGACAGGATTGGACATAAAAATAAAGTCCTGTCGCTCATGACTTGCATCTATTACCATAACTCTAAAACATGTTCCTAGTTTGCTATTGGCATAGTGACATAAAGCTATGACTCAGTCTTGCGGCTTCATCATGCCAAGTTAGATACAATTACACCACTTATTTCCGCATATGTTGATACTACCTATTTATTCTATTAATTCATTCATCACGAGCACCTATCCGGTGTGAAAGGTGATATGAATCAAAAGGGAGTGAATGGCTTGATAGCGTCTGACCGATATGAATGGAAGAGGAAACATACTGCGCCGACCACAGATATACTGAGAACAGGGCAGGGAGAAGAAGTTGATACTACACAAATCTTACGTTATAGGTGCTGTCAGGCTACCTATTTAATTTGATATTTACGGCCGCCTTGGTCGAATGCTCAGATTGCTGGGTATTGGCCAAGAGGTCCCGGGTTCGAATCCTGGTAGGTGCAAACTTTGTGATGACCACAAATGTTTGTTTCCGAGTCATGGTTGTGTATATGTTTATGTACTATATTTTCAACATTTAGATACATAATAATATCAAAAATATGTCCGTCATCTAGTATCCATAACACAAGGGCTTAGGATATATTTATTATTATTATTATATTTCACGGTCGGCCTGTGACTGCGCAAACTACGCAATGTCCACTAAGGTTGGTCATTGGGCGATGGGTGACCAAAAATATAATATTATCTCGAGTTTCTCCGTGCTTCGGAAGGCACGTTAAGCCTTTGGTACTGCATCTGCACCCGCTAATCCGCACTGAACCAGCGTGGGAGATTAGGGCCAACCCCCTTCCTTATGTTCTTCAATCCATAGTGAAGGCATGTGGAGACATTAAAGGCCTGGTGATGATGATGATGACACCAATCCTCCTTAGGTATGCTGTTGTTAGTGGTCTCCTGAGACACCCCAGTAGGCCTAGCACGAGACGTGGACAAAATCTCTCTCACCACTTGTTTTGACAGTGTTTTGTCTCGTGATTTAGTGAGAGTTTGAGCGAGAGGTAAATATTTTATTTTTCTCGAGGAGATTTTGTCTAGGTGCTGTGCTCCGCAGCCTGGAGTGTGATGGTGCTGTGAAATTCTATGTAATATCTTCGCTCCCAGGCCAGCATTTTCTTTATTTTATTGAAGTATTTGCATTACGCACAATGCCATGTCAACTACATCACCCATGGTAGTCTTCAGGTCAAATTTCACCATTATGAACCCCAAGCGAGGCTTCCGTTGGTCACAACATAATTGCTAACACAATTCCCCTGATCCGTCCTTAAACCATGGTCTTAGCCAGGAGCGGCGCCGGAGTGACGTCATAATCCGATTATTTTCCCGCCGACTTGCAGTTGGAGAACAGTTTTGACCGAACATGATACTTACGTGACGGGAAAAATTAAATAACGTTTCAGCGGAGCGAAGACACGATAATTTGATGTTTATTTGAGCATTAAATAAATCACCTATTATTATTTCGTTTTTATTTCTACATTATATTATATAAACTAGTGGTCGCCCGCGGCTTAGCTCGCGTTACTGTCGGCTGTTATATAGCCTATATATATAGCCTTCCTCCGTTATAACAAAAGGGCGTTATAACAAAGAAGAATTTTTTTTCCAACCAACATTTCCTACGTCAAAAGCTCTCTGCCGTTCAAGGTGGCAGACGATTGAGAACAAATTTACCTTTATGTCACACTTGACCATAAAGTTGACTTTTCTGCCCGCTACGCGTACGGAAAATCCCACATCCTGGTCATGGGGTGACATAAAACTATGATCTTACCGCGGGCGATAAATCGTATATTTAATTTTATCGTGAAATACTTGCGATATGATACATTCTTTGTTTTATCCCCAGTGGCATATACATAATGTACTATTTCCGACATAAAGGGTCTTCTAGGTGCGCCGGTGCCATCATTACATTTTTCGGAAAGAGCTTTACCGTATGAACTCAGGGCGATATGAATCCAACTCTAAAGAGATACAATCCTAATACTGTAGAATTTCAAATTTGTTTCTCCATTATAGCAGATAATGCCTGCTGTAAGCGTTCCCGTTCCGTGTCTGTGCGTGCGTGCTTGCCTTAATATGTGTGGGCACGCGTTGATGTTTGCATAAGTTTAGGTGTTTTAATAAAGACTCAATAACACAGGGGAAAGTACCCCTAAGCGGATATACCTACTGGCTCTATAAAATGATTTCGCAAGGCGATGCTAGGTTGCATAATATTTAACCGATGATCTAGTGGTTTGCCCATCGGGATTAAGATCCTGACGTCCCGGGTTAGATTCCCAGGGGAGTACAAATTTGTACTCGGTTTGGTTTGGCAGGACTTTTTTCAAGTCCGCCAAATGGACTGATGTATAGGACATCCACGGGTCACTCTTGCTCTGTCATCACCATAGGTGGATCTGTGTCTACGGGTATCAGTCACAACGGGTGCCCTGTGGTGACGGCAGAGTAGAATCCAATTGTCACCACCCCAAATCTCTCCTGTGAGTGTCGTACAAGGCGACTAAGGATAAATCGGTGATGAAATGGGCAACAGCGTTCCTCTTATACCACCTAGCAATGTACTTACTGCGACTTTATTGCCCAATAAATGGCAATAGGCTCGCCACCATTACATGGGATCTAACATAATTTGGGAACGCGGGTGCTAGTTCGCCTCTGCCAACCCCTTTGAAGATATAGGCGTGATTTATGTATGTATGTATCTGTCACTAGATTTATAGAAATACCTTTAATCTCTCAGAGGTGTTGCCCTAAAGTTATGGCCAATCCTCTCGTCACGTGTATGTCACTGTCACCACACTCATTGATATTAAGCAACGCATGCCGTCCACAGGGATACATAACTTTGCAATCAACAGTAATCTGGCTACAAATTTCAGATGTTACCTGTATCATTAATTTTCATTTCATATAATCGCGGTATCCGCTGTGATTTATGGTTCGTTGGTTTGTACATTCGGCTCAGGCTATTACGAGAGCGGGTGACGCAGGAGCTCAATAGCGCAGTGAAAGAAAGAAATACATTTATTGACCTCGCTCAAACAATTGTAAATTACAAACAGAACCCGAAATACAAAAACTTAACACGCTCGGCCAGCGATTGCCTAAACTAAGCAATGATTGCTACGGCGGATTAGGAACCAAAAACTCGAGTTGCTCCTAGCTCGAAATACACGTTAAGCTGTTAGTCTCAGCTGCATATGAATTCTTTCATACTCACCAATCTGCACTGGGTATGCGTGGTAGGTGAGGTATGGCCCATTCTCCCTATACAATACAAGCCCCAACAACGATGACAATAAAGGCTGGTGAATATTATGATGATGGAGAAACATTGGTGATTTAAAATATATATTAATATGAAATATACCGCTTGCTGACTTCCCTCGTCACTGCAACATGATGGACGCGGCACCATTCGTACGGGTGCGGGGGCTAAGTTTCCAGGTCTCGTCGTGAATTTATCAGTTTCAGTTCAGTATCCGCTGACGCTTATGAAACACCACCGCTTTACACATCATAACTCTATTAGAAATAATTTAACCGTGATTTTCTAAATTAATGTTTAATTGCTGTTTTACTAATTGGAAATTGTGAGATATAGAAATGGTTTTGGTACATACATTATGTAATACAGAGATATAGAGAGCCCATTGTCGTTGTACCTATTGTTGTAAATTAGGTGTAAATTTAAATTCTAAATTCTAAAATAAAAACTGTTATTATAAAGTTAGTACTTACTTAGATATCGACTATGCCCATTTGTTGAAACGTCTGGATTGAGTGTTCCAGTTTTTTGGCCATAACAGCTTTAATTCAAGTTTAGAAATTTGTGACCCCATGCAATAAGTTTTTAGAATTTTTTACTAAATTTCCTATAAAGTCCGTTTTATTTACTAAAAGTTGAAAAAAAGAACTCTCAATGCAGATGCACATGTATATTACATACCTAACACGCATTTCAGGTATGTTTTCCCTATTAAATTAATAGATTCGTTTTAGATAATTATAAAGTTTGAACTAGTGAGTTTATTATCCATGTAAGCCGTGTGGTGATGGCAGAGCAAAATACAGTTTTCGCCACCTCACATGACGTGTCGTACGAGGCGACTGAGGACCAAACCAGCCATAACAGATAAAAACCCATGCTATAGTTTAACTAGTCAGGATGCATCTTCGCCAGTCGGCAGAGGCATGTTTTAATTACCTACATATCGCCATCTTACTCTAAGTCCCATTATTCATAATGGGGCTTATAAGAGGCACGATAATCGCGGTAATCTTTAGATAGTAAACATGACATAATGATGCACGTGGAGCTTATATCGGCCTACCCCTTCGGGATTTATGTATGCATGTTTACCACGGCACGTCCACACCACATCAACACCACATCACATCCCCATCACATCTACGCCACATCCACACCACATCCACACCATATCCAAGCCACATCCATGCCACATCAACACCACATTAAGAAATGATCTGAGAGGTACCTATGTGCTAAGCAAATCCGCGACATGAATTTTCGCTGCGCTGGTCGCGTCACAGGTTCCCAAACTGTTATGTGTTTATTTAGTTGTCAAAAGCGCGATTGACCGCAAAAGCCGTGTGGTGACGGCAGAGTAGATAGATACAATTGTCACCTCCCCAAATCTCTCCCGTGGGTGTCGTACAAGGCGACTAAGGATAAATCAGTGATGAGGAATGGGCAGCAGCGTTCCTCTTATACCATCTATTACATGGGACCAAACCTAATTGGCGAAACGTGGGTGCTAGTTCACCTCTGCCTACCTCTTCGGGGATATAGGCGTGATTTATGTATGTATGTATGTAAACGCGCGATTATTAAACCGAAAAGCGGCGAGTACTGCGAGTCACAGTACACACTGTGTGACCTTTACTCGCCAGGCAACGAACAAAATGATCCGAAAACGATGCTTATCCAGTTGCAGTGTTGGACCTAATCCACCTAGCGAGGCGGGATAAAGCCAGGAGGTCTACTCTGAAACTCCGAACGATTAACTCACATCTATACGTCTTTCTCACGCCACTGCGGGTTAAAATAAGAGCGACAAAGACGGAAAGACTCGATCGAACGAAATAATATTCCAGGGTAACCCCTTCAGGTGCGCTGGCTAGTCCGAAACAGTGTTATGATTCCAGTTGACCCAGTTAGTGGCACGTGTGGCTCGCGCCGCGAGTTGCCAACTATGCTGCGGTCGGCAGCCGGATTCAGTATGGCATAGTGTATTATGCGGGATTAATTATTTAAATACATCAGATTATCTGAAGCTTTCGCATTCCCATTATGTTTAGCCAGAATTGTTCGGTGAGCGTGTGTTCAGAAGCGATGATTTTGCCGTCTGATGACAAAAAAGAAGGATATAATTGTCACCACCCCTGCCTTTTTCTCAATACTCATATTTATTGCAATCCATAATGTACAGTTTAAGATCTTAAAGCTAAGCATAGATTATTATGGACCCTGTCGGGCACAGCAAACAATAAATATTTATCGGGAGTAACCTTTCTCGGGGGTATAAGGCGACGAAGAGTTATAATATACCAAGGAATGGGCAGCAACATCCCCTTATACCAGATAGCAATATACTGCGATCAAAGTTCCGGGTGAATGGCAATAGGGCCATAACCGCCTATTACATCGGACCTAATATATTTGGCGAAACGTAGGTTTAATACACTTCTGCCTATGTATAGGCATGATTTATGTACATACTTACATACATACATAAATCACGCCTATATCCCCGAAGGGGTAGGCAGAGGTGAACTAGCACCCACGTTTCGCCAAATATGTCAAGTCCCATGTAATAGGTGGGGAGCCTATTGCCATTTATCGGGCACAAAAGTCGCAGTACATTGCTAGCCTAAGAGGAACGCTGCCGCCCATTCCTAACAATATTCAGATTTATCCTTAGTCGCCTTGTACGACACCCACGGGAAAGATTTGGGGTAGTGACAATTGCATTCTACTCTGCCGTCCATTATATATGCATGTATTATTACTATTCTTGTATATTCCGCTCGCCGTCACTACACAGCAGACATTCTTAATTCTTATGAACACAATTTTTCGTATCTGCAATATTCACTTCTCCATCACCATTACCCTGGAACGGGCTTTATATTATATAAGAAACAAATTTAAAACCGGCCATACATTACGATTTCGCCCAAATATTTTTCGTAATAAACTGACGATGCTAGCGGCATCTGTTGACACGATAAATTAAATACATCTGCACCCCAAAAAAAAGCATTTTCCTGTATAAAAACTTGGAAGCCGAGCTCAGTGCGAAAATCTTTATTGGGCTCGATATGTTTTATTTATTATATTTGCTTCCACGTTTTTATGGCAAAGTCCTTAAAGCATATAGTGTAATGAAGCATTTTTAATATGACATATATTATTAATAAGAAGAAGATTATAATAAGTTTTAAAAATCGCAAGATTTTCCGAACATTTTGTGACCTGAGTGAGCCCTCTACGGCATATTCGTCCATTAAAAGAGAAGGCCTTTATCGCCGCTGTGATGACATCAGACGGATGATAATGAGTCACGGAATCATGTCCATAAAGCACCAATGCACCTCCTGTGCTTGTGAACCTCTCATTCACAAAGGAAGCCGACATTTGGGAAGGCATATCCTCGAACCAGATTATATAAAAACAGTCCAAGCTGGGAACATTCTATCATTTATAGATAGTGCCCAGCTAAAGGAGTTCATGTTAGGCCTTAATAAGATTACTTGGGGCTAGTCACAATAGATCTCCATAGGTCGCAGGGACGCAAAGAGCCTCGAAACATCGCAATAATACATACATACATACATACATAATTCACGCCTATATCCCCGAAAGGGTAGGCAGAGGTGAACTAGGACCCACGCTTCGCCAATTATGCTAGGTCCCATGTAATAGGTGGCGAGCCTAAAGCCTATTGCACAAAAGTCGCATTACTTTGCTAGGTGGTATGTATAAGATGACGCTGCTGCCCATTACTCATTACTGATTTATCCTTAGTCGCTTTGTACGACACCCACGGGAGAGATTTGGGGATTCTACTCTGCCGTCACCACACGGACGAAATAATATTTTTTTTACAAAGATTTTGGGGTTAGAAAAAGAATTTCGAAAAATTATAATCTTGAGGCGGGAATCGAACCCGCGTCCGCTGCTATCCGGGCAGGCGCCTGACCGCTCGGCCACCCAAGACACTAATAAACTTGCCGAAATTCTTCTAACCTTTACACTTCACGTTGTAAGCCAACGGGTACCCTCGCAATGTAGAAATAAAATTTCCAACCATTCCAAAGCAGATATTTTTACAAATACCGTGCGTTCGGTTAAGCTTGGGTTTGGTTTATAAACTATTCGATCGATTAAAATCGAATATATTTTTTTAAAATGTCCGTAAAGAGTTTTGTACCTCAACGTCGACTGTACCAGACCGCACTATTTTTATCAGATATTTAACGGAGCAAAAACCACACTGATATCGAAAACCGCGGCGCATTCACTAGTTGGCACAGTATACTGCAAAAAGGATGTGGCTGCAGTATTTGGCAACAACAAATTTCTGGTGTTGTTTTTACACAAGATATCTCACTATTGAATGTTGGAGAGGGTTTATGGTTTTGGTTACGGACATTCATAAAAAAAAGTCGTACAATCCCCTTAGAATACAAGTTATACAATCATGTAACAGTAATAAGGCACACCCGGAACTACCCATGCTAAACTTGTCATAATAATTATTATAAAAACTATGCCGATATCAAATAAAATTGTAGAATTAATTTTCGAATTTTCCACACATTTTGCTTTACTAACCGAACAACTATAGGGGGAAAATCATCATTGCATCATCATTGATGTGTGACTGACACTATTTTTTTTGTATCACACAATTTTTTTTGTAATAATGTTTCTTACATTGTTTATAACAATGTTCAAATTAGATTCGAAATAGGTAATAATGCAATTATTTCTCCTAACCGCCAAACATTAAACAAACCTAGCTTAAAGAGGTCACAGCAAAATTTTCCGTCTGCTTAGCCTTTTCAAATTCAATATTCATCGACAGTGCTAAGTGAAATTAAATGGAAATATTCCTCGGGTGCTTCGAGAAATCTTTCCCCGCCAATATCCATTAGGTGCGTTCTCTAACAATAATTAATGGTGAAAAGAAGCCTCAGACAAGCTTTTCAAACTTATTCGTTTGTCTCGAACAATAGACGGAAGAAGATATAACGTTTCCGCTTGTCACTCAACATTGGTGTTGTTGACAAATGAAAGCTTTCTTATATTAATATTATTGTTTATTTAACGTTGTATAAATGCTTTACGAAGAATGTAGAAAGCTATTTCAGATATTTATTATTATTTGCCCTTAAGCTAAAACCTTGAGCAGTATGGATTGGGATGATGTCATCCCAATCACTGTCACCGTTCATCGATCTCTCTACATGGGACGTCTGACCGATATGAATAGAAGAGGAAACATACTGCGCCGACCCCAGATAGACTGAGAAGTGGGAACAGGGCAGGGAGAAGAATATTAATTTATTTACGTTAATTTATATTTTGGCGCTTAGTAGATACAAATTCGTTAACATGCAGCACGATAATTAATACAAAAAACATGGACAGAACCAAGTCTTACAGTCGGCCGCCTCCCTGACACCTGACCCTCTTTAGGTATGCTGTTGTTGGTGGTTTGCCTTCCACCATTCGAGTGCCCCAAAGTGCTTATTGGTCCACACCGTGTAAACTCTATTAGTCGACTTTTACGACACCCCTGGCGTAAGTTGAGGCTGGCACATTCTCCGTTATTTTTTCGCTCTTAAACCAGCATGTAAGACTAATGTTCTTGTAGATCACTTGTGGCTTCGCTCGCGTAAATTTCGGTTATTATATAGCCTATAGCCTTCCTCGATAAATGGACTATCCATTACAAAAAGAATTTTTCAATTTGAGTCTGTAGTTCCTGAGATTAGCGCGTTTAACCAACCAACCAACCAAAGAAACAAATTCTTCAGCCTTATAATTATAAGTATAGATAAAATATACAAATACCATAAAAACAAATGACTTATTCGGGAGAAAATGAACTAGCCGAAGAACGCCAAGATAAAAATCTGTGGCGCAAACAAAAAAAACCAGTCACGAACTAGCTGTAGCGGGAAAGATATCTCACCATAATTCTCCCGAAAGATAATTCGGGATGCCAATAAGTAGCTTTTCCGCGGAAAGTAACGAACCGTGCCCGATCCTATTAGAGATACCGTCCGTCATGCTTGTACCGTGTCGGACAGTCGCAGAAATATAGTTTCGGGTTGCCTAATCTTGAAGTGGTTAGCTCACGTATTGGGTTCTGGAAAACATATTTTTTTTTATGCTAGACAGGGAAGCTCTTGAATATTGTTGGTAGGAAGACTTCGAAAAACTATTGTCTTGATGCGGTTATTGAACCCGCGTCCTCTGCAGTCCGGGAAGACAACTTTACCGCTTTATGCAGGGACGCTGGTTATACCCAAAGAGGGTTGGTGTCAGGCAGGCGGCCGGCTGTAAAACCTAAGCCAAAACTTTGAGCAGTATGGATTGGAATGTTGTCCTTCCAATCACTATCTCCGTTCATCGGTCCCTCGACATGATCCGTTCCGTCTCTTTTCTACACATTCATTCATCCCTAGCACCTTTACGGTGTGATGGATGATATGAATCAAAAGGGAGTGGATGGCTTGATGACGTCTGACCGATATGAATGGAAGAGGAAACATACTGCGCCGACCCCAGATAGACTGGGACCAGGGCAGGGAGAAGAAGAAGAAGAAGCAGGGGACGCTGGTTCGATTCCCGCATCAAGACTATAATTTTTCGAACTTTTTCTAACCACAACTTTTATTACGAAGACGTAATAATTTTACTTACAATTATTTATTATTCGATTTTTAATTTTAACATTATATAAATGTTAGAAAAATTAGTACAAAGATTTTGGTGGTTAGAAAAAGAATTTCGAAAAATTATGATCTTGAGGCGGAAATCGAACCCGCGTCCGCTGCTATCCGGGCAGGTGCCTGACCGCTCGGCCACCCAAGACACTAACTTGCCGAAATTCTTCTAACCTTTACACTTCACGTTGTAAGCCAACGAGTACCCTCGCAATGTAGAAATAAATTTCAAACATTCCAAAGGTTCGATTCCCGCCTCAAGATCATAATTTTTCGAAATTCTTTTTCTAACCACCAAAATCTTTGTACCAATTATTTATTGTTCAAAGAAAAATTAATAATGATTTGGTTAAAAGGTATCGACGCATTAATGGACATTACGAAAATTGCAATAATATTTATTATGAGTGTGTCAGCTCTTACGCCGTCCAACTGTATGAGACTTTATTTTGATCTAGCTAAATGGTCTAGATACATACATACATACATCACGCCTATATTCCAGAAGGGGTAGGCAGAGGTGAACTAGCACCCACGTTTCGCCAATTATGTTAGGTCCCATGTAGGTGGCGAGCCTATTTCCATTTATCGGGCACAAAAGTCGCAGTGCATTACTGTGTGGTATAAGAGGAACGCTGCTGCCTATTCTTCATCACTAATTTATCCTTAGTCGCCTTGTACGACACCCACGGGAGAGATTTGGGGTGGTGACAATTGTATTCTACTCTGCCGTCACCACAGAATGGTCTAGATGAGTGTGAAAATAGTAGGGTCCCGCGTCGCATTGTTTTCTCATCAGTCATCTGTTCCATTAGCGTCCCATCGCCTATTCCATGGTTCGTTCTCAACGGAGTAGATCCTAATATATTCCCCTTGTCTCCGGATTATAGCAATGCACCCTTTTAGTGTATTGGCTATTCTGAACTCAGCTTCCTGTCCTTTGTTCGTCCATTACATTGCTAGTTGCTTTTACAGGCGCTGACAAAGGGCGTCTATTGAGGCTTTTTCCTTTTAGCAGTCCTTATGAAGACACGTTGTATATGACTATTTACCACCAGGATCCTTCTAGTTCAGGTATTTTGTTATATTTTTACATCGGTTTATTCGTGTTTTAACCATTGTTAGCTACTCTAGCCCGAAGTTTTGTTACTGAAGTTTTTATTTATATTTATTTTGTGGATTGGTTTTTTTTAAATAATAATAAATATTTTTAATTAATATTTTTGATTGACAAGACTTTTCGACGACTTTGCCTTTTTTTTCTAGAACGGCACTGACGAATTGATAAACTAGGCCAATAGAGAAGCCTTGTCAATCATTTAGAAAACGTTTGTGAGGTTTTTGTAGGGAGATTATTTAGTTTTGTGAATTTAGAATCAATAAATGTACTTCTCTATTAGATACTATTAGTAGATTATATGTGCTTCAGAAGACCCGTTTAGACCTTTGGTCATAGCATATGCAGTAATCAACACCAATCGATCTAATGATAATTTAATATAATATTGTTAAACATCAAAGTAAGCATTAATCTAAATTAAGGATGTGGATGACAAAGATGAAGATCAACTTCTGACAGAAGACTTGAAAGAAGAAGCTACGCCTCCATTCAGTATGGCAGTGTTGAAGTTATCTAAATATTCCTTTGTACATAGATTTTGGTGGATGGATTTCCTTTGTAACTGAAACAAAGGTTCGATTGGAAGTGAACAAACTATGCCGTTAAAAGGAATTCTTGCTGAAGCAAAATAACGATGTAAAACTCAAAATAAGAGAACGTTGGAACAATGAGCTCTCTGCTTTAATGTTCTTTCAGACGATAATTCCAACAAACAGTTCTGTTTCTCCGTGAGTAGAAAACATTTTGCAATGTACCCCTGAATCAAAATGATTCAACGTGTTTCTTGGGCGGCTGTATTACTTTGTCGGCAAGAGAAACCTTTAGTTTTTCTCTGGAAAATGTATTTGGCGGACAAAATTGTTTACTCCAACCTCCTTGTACAGTTAACATTACATCAAAAAGGGATGATTTTACTTCTATTCTTACTAATATTATAAAGCTTAATTGTTTGTTTGGTTGATTGTGCTAATCTCAGGAACTACTGACTCGGGTGAAACCGCATGTGACAACTAGTCGTCCAATATAAACCGTACTCTTGACCGATTTTTCTGAATTATTTGTGTGTATTTAGTCGTAGGTAGGTCTGAGAATAGGCTGTAACCAATTTTTTATACCTTTAGGTGAAAATGGCAAAACAACGTTCGCCTGGTCCATTTTATTTCTGGCACGGCAGCAAATTACTCATCAGAATAAATTACTCCAGTCAACTCTCGATAATTTAAACGAACACGACCCCGTACCGTATAAGAACCACCTACGCTATCAAGCATCTGAAATTGAATATGCATATTGGTACCGAAGCGATACCACTTTACGAACCACGTAGATATACTATACCTGTCAGGGCACGCTTGACAGGCTTCCGATATTCAGCGACAATTGATTATGGAGATGGAGATGACAAAGCGACACCGCTCGTAGTTGGTACCTTTGTACACAGAGCGGTATCTACACTGTTTGCGGTAGTCGATTGTCAAGCAAGCGTTCTCTCTCACAATAATTTTGTACTACATAGCATTATAGTACGATTACGTGCTCAGGATCGCCCCTTATTAGCAGAGACCTCTGTCTATGCCTTCGGAAAAAGTCTTGAAACAGCAAGTTGGGTGAAACAGTTGACCAACATTAATCATCGCTGTCGTAGTTTTTTTCTCTCTTTGTTTTTTCTCTTTAAGTGTGATCTGTTAACAATGTATAGATACCTACAATAATATGTGGAAACTTGAAGAGCCAGCCTTCAGTTCTTTATTTAATACCTACTTACCAATATTTAAGATAGCTGTAATTTTTCTGTAAAATAAATAAAATAAAATAAAATAAAAAATCATCCAAGGAAACATATTGCGCCGACCCCAGATAGATTGGGAACAGGGCAGGGAGAAGAAGATGAAAATAAAAAATCATCAGCCTTTTAATGTCGTCACTACTGGGATACAGACCTACCGAAGGTAGAATACCTTTCGAGACGATGGGTGGTTTCGATTGGTGTTTAATACCGATTGCAGATGGAGCTGAGGCTACCGGCTTAAAGTAACTTCTGGAGCACAGAGCAATTGGAGATAATATATTTTTGATCCAATGCTAGATAAATGCTTAGTTTACGCAATCGAAATTCGGTCAAGAAAGGCTTTCCTGAATATCCCAACCGTAAGTTTGTACCTTATGAACTATTTTAATGGAAAACCTTTTCCGTTACCTTTCCCCTCTGTTACTATCTCTATTACTATATTATGTATAGTTAATCTAAGCTTTCCTTTCCTCTTAAATCAACGTTGCTTAAAATCTTCGCTGCTACAATGGCTTATACAACCTATTGTACCTACACCATCATAATTATCATCACCAGTAAATTTAATGTCTTCGCCGATTGAGCACAGGCGTTCCTTGAGAGTATAATATATTATATCCCATATTACAGTATAATATATGCTGTTGTAAAATCATTAGTTATTCTGTATGAATAGAAACTCTATTCACTACCAAGTTTTCTTAATGTACCTTGTACGCCTGCCGTAATTTTCCACGCAACATTACCCCGAGAGCACAATTTCTTTGTGTTGCTAAACGCTATTGCATTCATAACTATTAGGGCGCTTTACATTTTCGATATGTAGAATGTGTAAAATTATACCGTAATTGACCAACGGACAATAGACCAGGATTTTCAATCAATTAATTTCTGTCGTCTTATAGTTTATGGTAAGCATTTTTGTTTTTCCATTAAGTTCAATTTTATTCGAAACGTGGATGTTAATTCGCCTATGCCTACCCTTACGGGGATAAATAGGCTTAATTTATATAATTATGTATCTAAATTAACTGAAGTAGGTACATTTAAGTGTTTTATGTTGTTATTGTTCGCCTATACAGTTATTTTTGTGGAACAAACTATTAAGTAGATTTATTTGCCAATGTGATGAGATATTTCCCGTACAGGTTTCTAATGATATTTATTCGTCACAATCCGGTATTAGCCAGTGTCATAGTAAACGGTACATTCCTGCGAATTTTAACTTTATACTTTATATCAGAGGTCCTCAAACTGTAGATCTTATGATGCTTTTTGAGTCGATCTCGAGAAAAATTCCAATATAGAACTATCTACACAGAATATCTATACCACGCATGCACATTATCTAGACGACAATCTGATTTTACTTTGACGGCCGGCTTGTTCCAATGCTCAGATTGCTGGGTGTTAGGACCTCTTGTCCCGGTGTTACGGCCTCTTTTCACATCTGTTATTATTTTCATTGTTTTTTATGAGATATGTCATATTTGAATGTTACGTTTGTGTTTTTACATTAGTATGAAGAAATAAATAATACGGTTCGGAGCATGTGTAGTCGTATCGCGAACTATGAAGTCATCCGGTATGACAGGCCCAACCGGCGTAGTGGGGGCACGCTTATCTACTATAAGCGTACCCTGCACTGCGTCCCGTTGGACCCGCCGCCCCATCTTCTCACCATGGAAGTCTCAGTCTGCCGGCTAGCCATGACCGGTCACCTCCCTATCACCATAGCGTCCACCTACCTCGCTCCCGACCAGCTCCTGCACAGAGCCGATCTAGAGGCCCTGTTTGCAATGGGGGAAGCCGTCATTATTGCCGGCGACCTCAATTGCAAGCACACGCAGTGGAACTGCACATCAACCGTGCCCAACGGCCGGCGGATGCGCAGTTACGCTGACGACCTCCTGTTCGACATCATCTGTCCCATGGTTCCCACCCACTATCCCAGGAATCCCAACCATTCACCGAATCCCCTGGACATGGCTCTTCTAAGGAATGTAACCCTCAGGTTGCGCTCCCTGGAGGTCCACCATGCCCTCGACTCGGACCATCGCCCGGTGATCATGCAGCTTGGCTCCATCCTGGACCCAACTGCAATGAGAACAGTCACGAACTGGGAGAGGCTCGGGAACTTACTCGACACCTCTCGCAGTCCGGAGCTGGACACCATTCCCGACCACCTCACGTCCCTCCACGACACGGAGCATGCGATCGGGGCCCTCAACAGTCACCTCCGCTCAGCCGTGAGCCAGGCGTCCAGGGAGGTTCCAGCGCTGAATGCTCATCAGCGCTGGAAGCTCCCTGACGAACTGAGGGAGCTGCTGAGGGCCAAGAACGCAGCAATCAGGGCTCACGACAGCCGTCCCACTGATGCGAACAGAGCGCGGATGCGGTCCTTACAACGTCAAGTGAGGACCCGCATCGGCGATCTTCGTGACCAGCAGTGGCACGACACTCTGGAAAGCATCTCGCCATCCCACCAGGCCTACTGGAGGATGGCGAGAACCTTTCAGTCCGACCACGTGCCAACCATGCCTCCCCTCACCAGACCCGACCTCACCATCGCCTTTGATGATGACGAGAAGGCCGAGTGCCTGGCCGACAGCCTGGAATCCCAATGTATTAGTAATATCCCAATGTAATAGTACACTACCAGCGGACCTCTCTCACGTACAGGAGGTAGACAGGGAAGTCGAAAGGCTCTCCTCTCTACCACCTACCGCGCCACCTCTCCCGCCGGTCACATATGACGAGGTGCGAACGTTAATCTCCGACCTCAAACCGCGCAAAGCCCCCGGCTCCGACGGCATTTCCAACAGGGTCCTTAAGATCCTGCCCGCGCAACTCATCCTGCTTCTGGTAGCCATCTTCAATGGCGCCATGACCCACTGCTCCTTTCCTGACGCATGGAAAGAGGCCGACGTTATCGGGATCCGGAAGCTCGGCAAAGACGCGAAATCCCCTTCGAGCTATAGGCCTATCAGCCTGCTCCAGTCTCTGGGCAAGCTCTACGAGCGAGTCCTACTCTCCCGTCTTAAAGACTTTGTGTCTTCGCACAACATTCTCGTTAACGAACAGTTTGGCTTCCGGGCCAAACACTCGTGTACGCATCAGGTGCACCGCTTAACGGAGCACATCCTCCGAGGGATACGAACGCCCTATCCCGCGCGCCCCATCAATACGGGAGCGCTTTTCTTCGATGTGGCGAAGGCCTTCGACAAAGTGTGGCACAACGGTTTGATCTACAAGCTGTTTCAACTCAACGTGCCAGACAGACTCGTGCTCATCATACGAGACTTTTTGTCGAATCGCTCCTTTCGTTACCGCGTCGAGGGAACGCGCTCCCGCCACCATCCGATACGTGCCGGAGTCCCGCAAGGCTCCGTACTCGCCCCGCTCTTATTTTCACTGTACGTCAACGACATACCGCGCACTCCGGGCGTCGAACTCGCGCTTTTCGCGGACGACACCGCCCTTTTCACGTCCTTCCGCAACCGCAACTTTGTCGTACGTAAACTCCAGATAGCCGCGAACGCCCTGGGCGAATGGTTCCGCAAGTGGAGGATAGAGGTCAACCCCGATAAAAGTGCAGCCATGTACTTTAATCGGGGTGGGCGTCTGCCCCCCACTCTGCCCCCAGTCACCCTGTTTGGCCAACCGATTCCTTGGAAAAGGAGGGTCAAATATCTGGGCGTCACGCTAGACCCCTCGTTATCGTTCGCATCGCACATAGACACGGTCAGAAACCGGGCATACTTTGTGCTCGGACGGCTCTACCATCTTCTAGGCAGGCGGAGTAAAATGTCACTTAGAAATAAGTTGACACTTTACAAAGTCTGCGTCCGTCCAATCATGACGTATGCTAGTGTAGTATTCGCGCATGCAGCCCCGTCGCGTATCAAAAGGCTGCAAGTCATTCAAAATCGCTTTCTACGTATGGCCACCGGGTGCCCATGGTACATGCGAAACGTAGATCTACATCGCGATTTCGATCTCCCAACCATAGCGCAGTACATGAAGAACGCTTCGAGGCGTTTCTTTAACAATGCTCCCCACCACCCAAACCCGCTGGTAGTCCAAGCGGCGGATTATTCTCCGTTGCCCAATGTAGGGCGGGCCTTCCGTAGGCCCAAAAACGTTCTCATCGATCCGGATGACTCAATCACACAGGCCAATCAAAGAGCCGAACACACCACACACACCCTTCCTACACACCGCACTCGTCGTATAAGAGTGCGAAGACCCGGTCTACACACAAGGCGCTTTACCAGGTACACTCGTGTCCCTGGGCGCTTCTCGCCCCCTCCCCCCACTACACGGCACGCCTGAGCCGAGGTCCGCGCCTTTAGAGGCACCCTCAGGCCTGCCGATCCAAGCTCCGACTCGGGCGCCCTGCGAGGCTCTCCGCGGCAGTATACCTCCCTCGGGAGATGTCGTCCCCACACGGGGGACGCCTGCTGTGAAGGCACCCTCACAGGGAGTGCTCGACTGCAAGGCTTGAGGACACGTTTGGCTTTAGGTCAAGGTCTTCGCCTTCCCCAAAAAACCCGGTAGATGCTGTAAAGGCCTCTCGGCCAACAGCCTAGGTCCATTCAAAAAAAAAAAAAAAAAGCATGTGTAGTTTTTCTCCGGCCGAACGATCCCGCAGCTAATTTTCTATCACACAGACCTGTGGGACACAACAACAACAACTGGCGACCGTGAACAAATAAGCGAACCCAAAAATGGAGCGTATAAAGTTAGAAAGAAGAATTGCAAGACAGCTTTTCACCAAATGCGCTAACGAGGTTGAAGACGCGATAGAGAAGAAGACATTGAGTGAGTTATCAGCATTTTTACCGAAACTAGAAAAGCATCGTGAGGATCTTTTACGTTTACAAAATTCTGCCATCGCGTCATGGTTGGAAGCAGAGGAGCGCGACGACAAAGAATTAGAAAAAGACATGGAGATGGCCGACAATTACGAAAGAAGGTGGTTTCTTCTTAAACAGAAAGGTACGGAGATTTTATTAGAAAAAGAATCATCCCATTGTCATACTTGTAGAGATAGCATAAAAAGTGCAGATGCACATTTGAGCCGTGGTATAAAATTACCAAAATTCGAACTTCCAGTATTTGATGGACATGTAAAAAACTGGTTAGGATTTTGGTCGCAGTTCAAAAAAATACACGATAATAAGACGGATTTAGATGACGATGATAAGATGCACTATTTGATCCAAGCAATGGAGAAAGGTTCTTGTGCAATGGAGTTGGTTGGGAGTTTTCCACCTTGTGGTGAGAACTATAATAAGGCAATTGAGCATTTGAAGAACCGCTTCGCTAAAGACGAAATTATTATCGACTATTATGTCCGAGAACTGTTGCAATTGGTTATTTCGAAGAACAGTTCCAAATTTTCGACTAGAGTTCTATATGATCGCATTATGACGCAAGTTTTAGCATTGGAGTCACTCGGGCTCACTCAAGACAAATATGCATTATTCTTGTATCCATTAGTGGAATCTGCTCTTTCGGATGACGTACTAAGAGCATGGAATCGCTCACGCATCGACGGATCAGAGAAGAAAAATTCACTGGAGAGATTGCTAGAATTTGTAAGACTGGAAGTGGAATCCGAAGAAAGAATCCGTGTATCGCATATCGGATATGAAGCCAGTTCCAGTCATAATACATCTGCGACAGCCGCTTGTTTGACAACTTCAACAAAAATAGAATTTGAAACAAAAAGAAGACAGTCGAAAATAGAAAATGACAACAAAAAAGAGAATTGTTGCATATGGTGTGGCAAAGGATTTCATACAAGTTCTGAATGTAAAGTTGCTATGGGTATGCATTTAGAACAGCGAAAGGAATATTTGAAGAAAAATAGAATGTGTTTTATTTGCCTAAGGAAGGGACACATGGCTAAATTTTGTCGAGCTAGCCCCAAATGTATTGTATGCGGTAAGAGACATTATACTTTAATGATATAATTGATAAGTCTTCACACTTATCAAAGGAGAAGAGTATAGAAGCAAATAAACAGGCAGTGTGCAACCAGGCTGATCTAAGTAAAACCGTACTTTTACAAACATTAAAGATAAACATTTCCAGTGAAGGAAAGACCACCAGAGTAAGGGCATTGATAGACACGGGCGCACAAAGAACATTTATAAGGAGAGATATTGTACGCCTGTTGGACTTAAAGCCTGTCGGTGAACAGGCAGTTAGCCACAGTTTGTTCGGAGGATCTGTCACCAAGAAACGTCACTATAAACTTTATAATTTCAGCGTTTCCAGTTTAGATGGCTCGTATAATTATCAAATGACAGCCTTAGAACAACCCGTTCTCTGTGGTTATATTCCTAAGTTGAATCAGGGTAGTATTATTGTAAATTGTCTCAATCAAAAAGGTATAAATATTACTGACTGTATAGATGATGAATGCGAAATAGGTTTATTAATTGGTTCTGATTTTCTAGGATCACTCTTAACTGGGCGCTCAGAACGTGTTGACGAGAATTTATTGGCTATGGAGTCAAAGCTTGGATGGACTTTACAAGGACCGACTGTGGGTGTGTACTCCTCTGTCGATAAGGTAACCGCTCTACACGCTTCTGTTACGAATGATGTTGAAACCGTTTGGTCATCAGAGACATTAGGTATTAACGATGACGGAGAGGTAAAAAATTTCAGAGCAGTTGATGTGGAGGTAGCAAATTTTTTCAAAGGTACAGTCATAGTAGAAAATGTATGTCCAAAATCATTAAGCGAAAGTTCAGACAAGCGGTCGGATTCCATAGCAACAATCGATGAACATGAGATAAAGAATGAATTTAAACAAAATGTAAATATGTCGATAACTAATGGATTAGAATTATTTTCAAATAGACTTTTCTATTTTTGTAGGTATAATAAAATACTTAGGATGATTACTTGGGCCTTGAGATTTGTATATAATTGCAAAAATAGAGAAAGGAGGGTCAACATAAGAGAGCTGTAGATGTAATGTATTTTAAGTATTTATACAAGGAATATGGGAAATAATCGCAAATGTAAGAGTCTTTAGGAGTTTATGAACACTGATGGTCTAATGAAAGATAAAATGTGAATAACTCCTAAGGATGGTAATGAAGAATTTATAATTATGGCGCTTCTGTCCACCTAAGCGCCATGGTGGGGAGGGTTATGTGAGCAAATGGTGCGCTCAGTTAGAGATTTTACGTCATGTTTTAGGTAATTCAATGAATTAGTGACGATTTTTTTTAGAGAATTTAATTTATTTTAAATTTAATTCAGGCTTGTTAGTTGATAAATATGCCTCTTAAAACAGTAAAACAGGGCGACGTAGTAATGGTAGAAAACCCGAAGCGTGTAGAGTGGCCTTTGAGAATAGAGAATAGTAACAGAGGTTCTCGAAGGAGTTGATGGGTTCAATAGAGTTGCTTGGGTTAAAACAAATGATGGGGAGTAATGGGCTTTAAAGTTAATATAGCTTTCAGAGATGTGTAGAATGAGCCGATTTACTTTAAAGACAGAGAAGTACATCTAACCCTAGTACTGTACAGACAAAATCCATGCAGCGATACGAGGACACGTTCTGGACGCTTAGTCAAGGTACAGGACAGGTTACGTTGTAAATAATACTAATTTGTTAGTTTTGGATTGTAGTAAGAAGACGATGAATTATTTTATTTGTTGACTATTTCGAAATGATGTTAAGGGGATATATGGCACGAGATGATGAAGATCAGATCACGTGCCATGGTGGGGAGGATGTTACGGCCTCTTTTCACATCTGTTATTATTTTCATTGTTTTTTATGAGATATGTCATATTTGAATGTTACGTTTGTGTTTTTACATTAGTATGAAGAAATAAATAATACGGTTCGGAGCATGTGTAGTTTTTCTCCGGCCGAACGATCCCGCAGCTAATTTTCTATCACACAGACCTGTGGGACACAACAACACCCGGGTTCGAATCCTGGTAGGGGCAAATTTTGTGATGAATACAAATATTAATGTTCCCGAGTCATGGTTGTGTAAATGTTTTATGTAGTATTTTTCAACATTTATATAGGTACTTAATTATTATGATATTAATAATTATGGCAGTAACCTTAGTATCCATATTACAAGTGCTAAGGCTACTTACTTTGGGCTAGATGTAGGTGTGAGTGTAAAAATATTTATTTATTTATTTTATTTATTTATTTAACCCTGCATTACAATTTTACTTACCCCCGAATACAGAAACGCTACTCAAAGTTTGAGTCCTACTTAACATTTAAGTATTGTCACAATTGACGTTTTTCCATACAAATTCTGACAGGTATTGTCCACTTAACTTTATAAGCAGTGCTCAAAATTTGAGTAGCGTTTCTGTATTCGAGGGATACACTCTCAGAGTGGATCGATCGTGGTCTAACAATGTTGAGGTAGATCGCCAGCAGTTGAAGTTTGAGCACCACTGCTTTATAAAGTATTGAATGTGGTTTGTTACGTAGCCCTCATACTACATAACATTCGGTTTTCTTCCAATGGCCGATTAAATTATCGCAATCGCTTCCAAAAAGCTGTGTTACTAGTGTTACTACAAATCCACTTTATCTCCAATGTAAATACTCCGATAAAGAGGTCACAGTGTGACTGCCCCTTAGCTTTTTTTAAATATTTTCGTAATTCATTACGAGTTTATCAATTCGCTGGTGTTAGTCGATGCGTAATTAGTGAGCATGTGGCTGAGAATAGTTTTGGTTGGTCTATTTGGATGCGCAAATGCGGTGAGTATAAAATTGTTATTACAATTGGGTACTAAGTTTTACGAGCAATGAGAGACAAAAGTTATGTATATTTATATCGAAAATGTAAATGAAAGTTCCTGGTTTATTTGTACGCAATTATTTATATTAGACAAACAACTAGGTATAAGTACAACAACTATAACTACATACACTTACATACATAATTATCACGCCTTTATCCCCGAAGGGGTAGGCAGAGGTGAACTAGCACCCACGTTTCGCCAGCTATAACTAGTCTTCAAAATAAACCAATGATTTCATTGGTTTAGACTAAATCATAAAATAGTATTTCAATATAAAGCGTAGTATTTAATATACTGAAGTATGTACGATTTACGAGCCCGATAGATGGCTCTAGGCTCGCCACCAATTACCACACATAATTGGCGAAGTGTCGGTATACACCTCTGTCTCTATGTAAGTAATATTTTCATGTCAAATTCACTGGTCGCACTATTGATTCGGAATCTACAAAAATCTTGAAACAATCGAATGGCATGTTTCCTGATGTACCGGCTCGTTCTAATTTTCCAAGATTCCACATGGTTTAGTGGGAAGTTGGATTTCTGTATATGATTCAGCAGAAATGCACCGGAGCGTGGAGATGCGGAGAGAAATATAATAGTCTCACGAAACTACTGGCAGGACTCTATTTGCAAATAGGAGAACGCGGCTGTGCTTGAATGTATAGGGTCCTTTCTACAATACAAGTATTAAATATTATAATTTTATTTTATTTTAAACATTAAGGTAAATGTTTGAAAGAATATTGGAAATAAAATTTTAGAACTTTTCCTAAAGAATAAGTTAGAAAACCGTTTAAAAAATTATAGTCTTGACGCGGGAATCGAAAGTCTTAGCTGACCGAGTAGTATAGGACGCGGGTTTGATTCCTGTAGTAGAATATATTTCTCAATATTCTGCACATTATTCATAGCTGTCTTACTGCCGCACTCAGAGACGTCAATTAACTTTAATGAGTATTTAATGCCAAAAATTTTCATTCAAATCTAGACCATAGACCCGGCAGGAATAGCGACTAGTTTTGAATTGTCATTTTATGACGGTAAGTACTGATTAACGTTGTTTGACGTCTCCGAGTGCGGCAGTTAACCCTTAAAATTATGCCTAGTATAAAGTTGTTGGTGATCTTTAATCTTACCCGCGGGTGTCTTACAAGGGGACTAAGGGTAAAGACAGCGTTCTACTTTTACCACTTATAAATGTACTGATTTTAGTGCCCGATAAATGGCAATAGGCTCGCCACCTGTTACATCGGACCTAACATAACTTGCGGAACGTGGGTGTTAATTCACCTCTGCCTACCCCTTCGTGGATATAGGCGCGATTTATGTATTGTGAATGGTCTTTAATCGAGACTTAATTAACAAATACCCTTCCAGCTAGTCCAACTACCTTCACCGCTGATCCTGGGCGGCGTGCTGACTGGCAATCGCATGGCAGGAGTGCCCCTAGGGATGACTTTGGGGGACGGGGAGCTGGACGTGGAGGGCATCTGCTCGAAGCCAGGGTTCGCTTGCTCGAACTGCACGCACGCTATCACCTGCGTGCGTCTGCCAGTGGGATATTTGAAGGTGGGATGATGCAGTTATATTATTACTAGTGAACGCCCGCGGCTTCGCTAGCGTTAATGTCGGGTATTATATAGCCTTCCGCCTCCCTCGATAAATGGACTATCCAACACAAAAGAATTTTTCAATTGGAACCATTACTTTCTGAGATTAGCGCGTTTAACCAACCTAATAAAGAAACAAATTATTCAGCTTTATAATATTATATAGAAGCATAGATAGTAAATATTGTTTACACTCACACCTATCATCTATCCAAAGTAAGTAGCTGCATTTTTGTTACAGATACTACACGACAGACACCTTTTTTAATATCATAATTATTATGTATTTAAATGTCGAAAATATACTACACAACCATGACGCGGGAACAAATATCTGTGTTTATCACACAATTTGCCCCGGCTAGCCCGTCTAGCATGACCACCGAAACACGATATGATATAGCCATTGATCGCGTTGAACTGTCAAAACATTTTTGACAGTTCAAAGCGATAAATGTCTAAATTATGTCGTATTTCTCTGGTCATGCTAGTCGGGCCCGACCCTTGGCCAATGCTAAGCGATCTGAGAATTCGACCACGCCGGCCGTCATATTCCATAAGATTTGATTTTTATATGAACTATCATCATATAATATATATCTAGCTGATTGGGCAAACGTTGTTTTTCACTTATCACCTAACTAGGGGTATAAAAATCTAGACCTATTCTTAAACCTAGCCTGCGCGACCTATTCTCAAACCTACCAAATATACGCAATAAATTCATAACAATCGGTCTAGCCGTTTCGGAGGGGTCGATAGCAAACACTGTGACACGAGATGTTTAAATATTAGATTATATCTAATATTAGATTATAATATAAATGTTAGAAAAAAGGTCACAAAGAAAATAAAGTCGGATTCGAGGAATCATTTCCCGCTTTCCAGAGAATTTTTAGACACTTTTCTGGCTTCATTTTCTTTGTATTAAAAATTCCTCTTACATTGAATTCTTCATGATAATGAGAACTTCTACGAAAACTGATATTAATAAAAAAGATATTGAGTCTTGAAAGTTCAATGTTAAGACTCAATATCTCAAAACTATTATAGGTATCGTAGAGTTTAGCCAGTTTTCTCAGAAACCGTCGATTGTACACCACTTCACAAAAAATTGTATGTCAAGGCCAATTTATAGTTTAAAAGTAATCAAGAGGAATCACTGTTAACTTTTACCTTCTCATTCTCTCCATTCATATTCAATAAATTTAACAGCTTCCGAGCTTACTAAGTAAGTTTAAATTTAAAGTACCACATAGATTAATTACCTAGAACCTCAGCCTTACCATTGGTTCTAACCTTCCGTACAAATGTGTTAGGCTCAAGATCATTTGTACCTAGAGTGACTTTTGAGCCAATATGGAAACTTTACCGATATTGACGTTGTAAGTCTAAATAACTTTCGTAGGCACTTGCAGGAACTTCTTGAAAAAATATTTTAATGTTTTTATTAGTTTAGTTGGAAACTGTTTCCTTAGGTAATAACTTGTAAGTTATAAATTTTGCAATTAAATTGTTACTGATGATAATATTGTCTGCGGTGTTTACCTTTAATGAATTGTGCATTTAGTTTGGGAATTGTGAATGTTCATCTTTTAATAATAACAGTCGAACACTTAATCCAACTTATAAAAGTTTGACTGCCGCACTCAGAGACGTCAATTATGGTTAATGAATACTTAATGTCAAAAAATTTCATTTAAATCTAAACCATAGACCCGACAAGAATAGCAACTAGTTTTGAATTGTCATTATTTGACAATAAGTACTCATTAACATTATTTGACGTCTCTGAGTGCGGCAGTTAGTGTGAAAACTAACAATCGCTGGTGAACCAAATAAATAGATAAATGTAATTTCTCACGACAGCGTCCAATACCGATATTAGTTAAAATCTTGATTTCCTCCTAAATGGTACACTCATACTGACTAATGTCAACCTTGACAGGTACCTTTGGACAAGTGCCCAGACGACCAGACCTGCAACGGGCATCAGAACCAGTGCAGCGACCAGCACGTCCCCGAGTGCCAGAAGGCTACTCAGCTGTATCAGCACACGTGTGAACAGGTATTTAACATGCATACCCGACAAGTTCGTGTGCAACCTTCCTTCCACTCTAGATGCTAGCGGGGGCGGGCGATGCGGGGAGGGGCGAGTTTTCCCTCCTCCCGCATCACCTGCCCCCGCTAACATCCAGAGCGCCCCGTCCCCGCCACCGGCCCTCATACCGCAGAAGGGTCGCGCACGAAGTTGTCGGTCTATAAATAAATACGCCTATAACCCCGAAGGGGTAGGCAGAGGTGAATTAACACCCACGTTTCGTCCCATGTACTAGGTGACGAGCCTGCCTTTCATCGGGCACGAAACGCACAGAATGCAAAATAGGACAGAAAAGTTTGGGAACATTGTACCCAAACCTAGGTACACTTAGGTCACAAGTCCCAAGCGCCGCCACTGACTTACCTCTGTGCCACACTATGAACCCGCACGATGAATCAATGGAATGCTAAAAGTTTTCGTCTCGTATCTTGATGCGATTATCTTGAAAAATGACACTGAATATGAAATTAATATAAATAATACAATACATGATGTAGTAACTTGGCTTAGTAAAAATAATTTAGATGTTAATATTTCCAAAACCAATTATATTCAATTTATAAACAAAAACCAGAGTAAATTAAAATTAAAATTATCATATAATAATATATCTTTGACAGAAAGTACTCTAAGCAAATTTCTTGGCTTGATTTTGGACCATAATTGCATTGGAAGGCTCACGTTTCAAATGTGTATGGTAAAGTTAATAGGTTTGTGTATGTTTTAATTAGATTGCGTAGAATATCAAATACTCCAACAGTGGTTTTCGCGTATCATGGATACATTGCCTCAATTCTCCGATATGGTCTACTATAGTGGGGAAATAGTCCTGACATTAAAAGGGCATTTATTTCCAAAAAAAAATGTATTCGCGCAATATGTGGTGTAGGTTTTTATAAGTCATGCAAGCCACTTTTTGACACACTAAAAATATTGACACTCCCCTCAATGTATATATTGCAAGTAGCAACTTTTGTCAAAACTAATTCTCATTATTTCACTAGGGCTTTTGATATATATCCTAGAAACACAAGAAAAGGGGAAAGATTAGTGCTTGAACACAAATTTAAAACGATGGCATGTCAAAATAATTGCTATGGTATGTGTATAAGGATTTTTAACAAAATACCTGAAGAAATTAAAAAGTTACCCCTAAAACATTTCAAAATTAAATTAAATAAATGGCTTCTTGACAATAGATTTTATGACTTAAATGTTTTTTTTTATTATAAAGTTTAATGTATGACATATTTAAATTAAATTGACCTATGTAATGACATAATAATTATAATAATAGGCACATCAATGATAAAATTAATTAATGATAGTAATGAATGTTTAAAATATATAATTAATTTTAACATAGATCATGTTAATGCATTGCATGCTTTGATAGCAGATCACAGTAGGATCAATTTATTAATGTAACATCAATGTAACCTGTGTATCGCAATAAAATAAAAAAAAATTTGAACGATTTAAAAGCTTTGCTTTCGCTAATTCAGTTCAGCAGTGGTTAACTCGTTACGTCTGCGATTGCTTAAACTAAGCAATTTGATCTAAGGCTGATCATTGGATGGCTGTTCGATGGACCAAAAATATTCGTTGGTATATTATTCATATTCTCGAGTTCTTTCTAGCTACGATCAATTTACGATACGATAATTTCGGAAACACAGAATTGTCGCACTCCGCTGTCTTGATCGTCTGCACACATTAAACAATTGAACATCGCACGGCGATCATCCAAAGGTCAAGGTGTCAAGATGCATTCCCACTACACCTCTGCTTCCTATTCCACTCGAATAAATTATAACGGTTTGAACGATGGACGTAGTATCAAAACAAGGACAGAGCACTAGAGCCGAAAATGCGAGCCTGAGATGTATAGAAGTGGAGTTGTTCGTCCTCTTCTAATAGGGTTGTTCGTCCTCTTCTAATGACAATTGTCGTGTCGACTTTTGTCGGGGGGCAATTGCGAAAAAGGGACAGAGAACTCAACTCTGGCTATCTCGCTCGGCTCGTTTTTACTCTGATATAATTTGTTTTCCAAAGTAAACCTTATGCCGTACGCATATGTTTTATAACAGTATTTTGGCAGTGCTCGTCCAGATTTATTAATATTACGTCCATGGTTTGAACTGTAATTTTGATTGCAGAACGGCACGGTGCCACTTTTTGTGGGTTTGCGTTTGGCATTTGAATAGAATAATAATATAAGCAGCTCGCTAGCGCAGTGGCATAGGGCGCTTGGCCTGCGATTGCGTAAACTAAGCAATGTTCGCAAGGCCGGTCATTGAATGGGTGACCAAAAATTAGCTATCTCGAGTCCCGGCTGCATCTGCAGTCGTTAATGCACCCACCAACCCCCACTGGGCAAACGTGGTGGGTTATGGCCCAATCTCCCTATAGGTATTATTCCATACATAGGGAAGGCCCGTGCCCAAGCAGTGGGGACATCAAAAATTTTCATTCAAATCTAGACCACAGACCCGGCAAGAATAGCGACTAGTTTTGAATTGTCATTTTTTGACATTACTCATCATTAAAAGCAGCCCTTTAATGTCACTGTTCTCAGCAAAACTCGAGTTGATTCCGATTTTAAATTGCTTTGTTTTCGGATATTATTTTTCATTTTTATTTGAAAGTTATATAAATGTTAGAAACATTATTAGGAAAGAAATTGTGCTTAGAGAAAGGTATATATCCTACACGTCTTATAAACTTCTTGGTTGGCCTAGTTATTTAGCATCTGTCCGGAATGCGGAGGAAGCGGGTTCGATTCCCGCATCAATACTGTGCGTAAATTTTTCGAACTAACACTAGTACAGTAGGTATAGCGAAAAATTAAATGTCGAGCTAATTAATTATGCTTAAATTGAAATACTATAATAATATTAGCGAATTTACATCAGGAAACTTAGTGATTAATGGATCGTATTAATCGTCTTTAAAGTAATCTAGTATAATATATTTTGTTGTAACTATTTATCAGTTTTAGTAAAATAAGCAAAAGTAAAATAAGGCAATATTAATGAAGATAAATGAGTTAGATATAACGAAAAAATTCTGTTAGAAAGCGTAAAGACAGCGATGAGTAATGGGCAGCAGCATTCCTCTTATACCACCTAGCAATGTACTGTGATTTATGTGCCCTATATAGATTGCAATACACATGGGACCTAACTTATTTGGCGAAAAGTAGATGTTAATTAACCTCTGCCTGCCCCTTTGGGGATATAGGCGTGATTTGTGATGTATGTAAATGTCTAACACAACTTCCGATCCCTGAACTACTAGAGGCACACTGTAAAGATAATTATTTGTATTGTAAATACCATTATTTTTTCTTTTAGCACTATCATGAGTATTTTAAATTTTAATTAAAACGAGGAAGAGGTTATAATTGTACAATAATAATATAATACTATAACATAATACAATAGACCCGGCAAGAATAAGGACTAGTTTCGAATTGCCATTTTTTTATGTACTCAATAACGTTATTTGACGTCTCTGAGTGCGGCAGTAAATTTCTAAATCTAAAAAAAAATTATCCTCTCCGCCATAAGTACTCACTAACGTTAAATTGACGTCTCTGAGTGCGGCAGTAAATTTCCCTCCAAACTTTTTTTAAACCTGTCCGCATTTGCAATTCTCGGATTTTCAAATGCAAATGGTGGACAGGCAATTTTAACGGTATAAATTCCTTAAATGTGCATGTAATAGTTGAAGCGGAACTAAAATCCCGATACCGATTTCAGAACCCTGATTATGTAAGCCTCTTTCAATCGCTTTCGTCTACCTGTCACTCTCACACTTTGCGATTAGTCTCAATGTGTGAGAGAGACAGGTAGACGAAAGCGATAGAAAGAGGCTTCCATAATAACCCCGGTTGCAGGTGGGAATTTTCCCGGACGCCCACGACTGCAGAAAATTCCACCTCTGCTCCCCGCCGGACGGCGTTCCCTTCGGCCGGCCTGCAGACCACAGGACTGCGTTTTGTCCCCGACACTACGGATACAATCCGCTTACGGCTCAGTGCTCGGTAAGCGTTTGTTTGTAACTTATTTTATAAACATTCCATTATTGATGTTGGAATAAAATGTTACAAAGAAAATAAAGACAGAAAACTTTCGGTTACCATGTCTTGTTGGACAAGTGGAATATGCATCTGCCCGACATTTAATTTTACGAATTTCTTGTGACTTTATTTTTTATTACAATTGAAATGTTATTATAATAATTAAATTGTATATTTTTGGTAATAGAAAAATCCAGCATATTGTCACAACTGCTGTACAGACGGAGACTGGTCTCAATATATCATTAGCTAAGTTTATGTAAAATAATTATGTCATATTAATTAATAAAAAATGCAGCAATATAAAAAATATCACAAAAATAACGATTTGTCGTGAACGTACAGAGAATATGTGAGAATAGTCTAGAGCAGTCCTGTGACTTGTGTCGATTGGGGCTATATTTTTTATTAATATATTTACATTTAAGACTTCATGGATTTATGTTTTCATTCCAGATAAAACTTGCCAACGGTCAATGCAGCAATAAACTGGTGCCGGAGTGTACTAAAGTTGGACAAACTGGTCCGCTTTCTATGAGCCCCAACCATTACTACGTCTGTTTGATAAAGAAGGGTAATCTGTATCCGCAAATTTTTCTCTGTCCTCACGGTTGGTTCTTCTTGGATGGTTTCTGCCAACCTAACGATGAAGCCATAGCAGATAATCCCAGGGCTGAAGGCAAAGCTGTCGTTACCGAAACGGTTAGAGCCTCCGATGATAAAACTTCTGAATCGACAGAGAAAGAAGAAGAACATATAGCAACTGAAGAAACAACAGTAAAATCAACTACAAGTAGAATAGAAAGTTTCTTTTCAACAGAGAAAGCAATCACGTTTGCTCCTGATGCCTTTCTAGCTGATAAGTTTGATTTGACTAACTACGAATCTACTGATGACGTCACACCTTACAATAGCAATTACAACAGTGGTTATTCCTTTGAGAGCACCGAGTTTTGGTGATTGAGTTTCAATATCTACGTGACATAGTAATTTAAGTTTTATAATTAGACTTTAAGTTGAAATTAAGATTAAACTGTGATTAAAGTGTTTATTTTTAATAATATGTTTTACGTTCCAAATTCTACCTCTTATTAATAGGTAAGAAGTTTTTTAAGGTTTTACAACAAAATGGTTTTCTAAAAAAGAGATCAATATTAATACTTTGATGTTCATTGAATCACTACTTTACATTAGTACAAATATTTTGGTGGTTAGAGGGTTTTTTCTAACCACCAAAATCTTTGTACTAATTTTTCTAACATTTATATAATGTTGAAATAAAAATCGAACACTTTACATTATACTTCATTTACTTAGTTCTATATGTAGCTGGTACACCAGCTAGTAGCCAATATTGCGATAAATGTGTCGGATAGATGGTATTAGACTCGTTACACACTTCATGTGAACATACGATATGATATAGTTGGAGAAAGGTGAGTGTTGATGCACGTCTTGCTAAGAGTTAGCACCTCTGATGAAGTAAAAGTACTAACAGCTCTGTACACGAATGGCTCCTTTATTTAATGACTGCCAAAAGATATTAAGAATGTCATGTCATTAAATTATCTTTTATGTCATGGCGAAGGGTTTATCTTCCCTTCAGTGGATCAAGTATTTGAATAAAAGTTGTATCTAATCAGAATAACAGTTGATGAAATAATCAAGTTTATTAATTTCACTCATAATTTTCAGGCATTTTTAATATCACTGTAAAAGCAAAGCTTTTTACTGTTTTTCTAAATGTTTTATTTCATTTTAACAACAAGCAAGGCTTGAACATAAAATTCACTATTCAATTTTTTACACAGTGACATTGGATTTAAAAAATATATAATTGACAACTTTTGCAGATAAAAAGGTTTTATGTCGATCCGTAACATCTTCCGGGCGACAGAAATTTTATAAATATGTTAACATTTCATTAAATTCACATTGTAAAATAAATTATTTATTTACCTTTATTCGACCAGGTCAAAATAACAAATAATAAACTAAATAATTATTAAAAATCTGGTTATTTCTGGCAGGACGGGGTTAATAACTTTTTTTGTAGACAGAAATTAAATGTACAAAGAAAACCTACTTGGAACTTTGACTTTCCTTCCACTTCGAGTGGAGTACAAATCGTTGACTGGCATACTAGGCAACTCTTTCGGCCCTGAAGAAGAAGAAGAAGAAGAAGGGGATCTGGGAGGATTTGAAAGAGAATCATTACCCGCTATCTCCAATTTATAAAGACGTTGTATCGGTCTAATTCTCATTCCCGCAGCTGTTTTCACTCTTGCCGTCCTTTTCTCTCCGTCTTTACCTGCAAGCAATTCTTTTACAATAGCCAATGGCCATTTAACTCTCTTGTCTTCTGTTTCAAGTAACACAATATCACCTACTTCGATGTCATCTCCTTTTGATGTCTGTTTTTTCTCATTGCCTTTCTGTACTAAAAAGGCAAGATAATCTAGCTCGAAACGAGATCTAAACTGTCCTCTTAGCCTTTGCAAATACTGAAGACGTTTATTTAGATTGCTCGAGTCAATTTTATCGAGATCCGTAACATCAGTGTTTGGAATGGGTTGTATGAAATAAGCCGGTGTCAGTGGCTCAAGATATTCTCCAGACTCATTATTAATATACGTTAAAGGTCGCGCGTTCATAACAGCTTCACAGTCGCACAATATGGTCTGTAATTCATAATAAGTCACAGCGGCTTTTCCTAACACCCGACGAAGAAGATCCTTCATTATCCTAATGAGTCGCTCCCAATAACCACCCCACCAAGCAGCCGTCGGTGCGTTCATCTTCCAGGTTACTCTCTTTATGGTAGATTGTCTTTGAATCTCATCCCAGTCAAGAGTGGAAAATAAATTTTTCGCTCCACAAAAATTTGTTCCTTGGTCTGAGTTTAACATTTCCATTCGACCACGTCGAGCTATGAACCGCCGTAATGTCATAATGAAATCATCCGTTGACAACGACTTCGTTATTTCTAAATGTACAGCGCGGTACACGGCACAAGTATACAAAACGATCCAGCACTTTTGTCCATCTCTCAAGTACAATGGCCCAGCAAGATCGACGCCAGTTGTCTGGAACGGTGCTGAACACAATATTCTCTCAGGAGGTAAGGGCGCTGTTGGAGCCGTCGCAGCCTTGACCTTGTACCTTTTGCATATGATACAAGACGTAATTACTAATTTGACAACTCTACGTATCCCTATGATCCAAAATCGAGATCGAATATTTGCTATCAATTGACTTGATCCAATGTGTTGAAGTTTCTCGTGTCTTTGTCTGACTAACAAAGTAACAATTGGATTTTTACCGGGAAGCAGATATGGTGTCTGTATACCTTCAGGAAAATCCGTAAGTATTAATTTGGTTTTTATTCTAATCAAACCGTCTTCATCCATAAACTTAGTTAAATTATTTATCTTATCTATATAATCTTTATTATCTAACTGTACAAGCTTAATAACTATTTTCTCTGCATCAACAAATTCTTCATATGTTATTTCTCCGTTTCGTTTTCTAATAACATATCTCGAATTATTTATAAATCTCATCATCCAAGCTGTCATTCTAATAATCTTAGTGTACTTCGAAAAGTAATTTTGTATTCTTTGTAATAAGTTTTGATATTTACACATATTTACATTGCAAGCCATTTTCCTTGTTTCCAGGTTTATTTGATGCTCATCGACGATCAAATCTGATTGTGGCCACTGCGTTATCGGTAATCGGAGCCAGTTCGGGCCTTCCCACCACCGAGTCTCATAAAGTATTTTCGCATTGCAGCCTCTCGATGCTAAGTCTGCCCAGTTTGCTTCACCTGCAATATGATACCAATTCTTAGTATTAGTGTTGTCCCGTATTTCCTTAATTCTATTACTCACAAAAGGTTTTAACGGAAGTTCTCTTTTAATCCAGCACAACGTAACGCCCGAATCAGTCCAACAATATTCAGAACAACATTTTAAACCTAAGCTTTGTCTTACGCGTGAAAAAAGTCTTGAACCCATCAAGGCTGCCATCAACTCTAACCTGGGTATTGTTACTTTCTGTGTTGGTGTGACTCTAGACTTTGCAGCTACCATTTGAACAGAAACATCAGTTCCCTTTTCGGCTCGTAACAAAATACACGCTGCGTATCCATCCTTGCTGGCGTCAACAAACAAGTGTATGCTAACCTTTGTTTCTTTGAGAATGAAAATAGATAATCTACGCGGTATTTTACATTCTTTCAAATAAGTGATATGCCTGTACCATTCATGGAATTTGGTTTTTAAGTCTACTGGAAGTATTTCATCCCACGATAGTTGACGTTGCCATGTTTCTTGTAGTATCAGTTTAGGTATCAACATCACCGGTGATGTGAAACCAATCGGGTCGAAAACACTCTGCGCTAATGATAATAAACCTCTTTTCGTAATGTTCTGTTGGTTTTCATTTGAAAGTAAATTACTATAGTTACAACTCAATTGATCAGTGACTGTATTCCAATTTAAACCTAATACTGAAACTACTTCTTTACCTGTTTCATTATGTCCATTTGAGGTCACCCACATCCTTAGGTTGAACTTGGCTGTCATCATGATCTCTTTGGCCTCTTTGATAAACTTCTCGGCCTCTTCATTTGTATCTAAGCTCAGTACTGAATTGTCGACATAAAAGGATTTATTTAATTTTCTAGCAGTTGAACTGAAAGGTCCCTTTTCAAATTGATTAAGATGGTGCTGTATTGTAGCAGTTAGAAGAAATGGGCTCGATGTTAGCCCAAATACAACTCTACAATGTCTATAAGTAACCAACTCTTTTAGGGTATCGTCTTTATACCATAGAAATTTAAGATAGACTCTGTTATGCTGATTTAGACTTATCTGTAAAAATGCCTTTTCTATATCAGACGTGATGCCAACCATTCCTTTGCGAAAGTCGTTAATCAAATCTGGAATGAGTTCGATAAAATTTATACCCTTCTCCAAACAAGCGTTCAAACAAAGACCGTTTTTGTCTTTGGCTGAGGCATCGAAAACGGGTCTAAGGCTAGTTGTCAAACTCTGTTCTTTTATAACCGGTCTATGTGGTAAGAAATGACCAAATTTCGGATCATTGTCAGTAATTTCAATAATACCTACATCTAGCCAATATTTTAAAACAGCATCATATTCTTTAAACTTGCCTACAGCCATCAATTTTTTAGTCATTGTTTCTAATCTTTGTTTTGCTCTATCATAGTTTGGTAATAAGTCATTATAGTGGTTTTTGAATGGTAACTGTACTTCATACCTATTATCCTCCATCACCGTCACATTTTCTTTGTAGTTCAGCCATATTTCTGCTTCCGCTTCTGCTTTGCTCTTTACTTCTACTGGATCTCTGATACCAAGTATTTCTAGTGACCAGTAACCTGCCAAAATGTCGTCACATGTACATTGCATAATAGTAGCGAGATTGTTATATGTACTTACTGATGTTCTCACCTGTTTTCCTTGCAGTGTCCACCCAAGCTTAGTTTTCGCAGCAACAAGTCCGTTCTCTAAATGTATCATGGTACCTGTTAAGAAGTAACCTAAGAAATCTGCACCTATTAGTATTCCTACATC
The DNA here is from genome assembly GCA_963931975.1 of Cataclysta lemnata. NCBI lineage: Eukaryota > Metazoa > Arthropoda > Insecta > Lepidoptera > Crambidae > Cataclysta > Cataclysta lemnata. The sequence continues at coordinate 14,833,389 of OZ008348.1, forward strand.
TGTTACATTATTATTACCCATGTCTGACAGTGTAATCTTATGATCGCTCAAAAAACGTTTTATATTTACATCATGAGTATTAATTTTAGGTATATTTTTGCATATATTATTTTGACCAATAGCCGATACTACAAAGTTAAAAGTGTTATCTAAGGACTTAATTCTAAAATCGTACAGTTTATATTCCTTAGGACTATTTTCTATACCGCCGAACAAACATTGTGTCAAAATTTCTGTTCCGGTTGGTGTGATGTTTAGCTTCTCAACAATGCTGTTTTTAATATAAGTGCGTTGAGAACCCGAGTCAAATAACGCACGGACCGGCACGTTCTTATTCTCATGTTCCACCTCTATGACTACTGTCTGTAACAACGTCTCTTCTTTTTTGTATAAGGCAGAAAGTGACGTTGAAGGTTCAGAATTATTGTCTCTAGAGACAGTTTTATCCTCATTTTTATTTTCTGTACATAGTGCCGTTGAGTGTCGTTTTCCACAGGTAAGGCACTTAACATGAGTTCTGCATACCTTTGCGAAATGTCCTTTTCTGAGGCATATTGTACAGGCTTTCTTTTCTTTCAGGACCTGTTTCCGTTGTTCCAACGTGAGCCTACTCATCTTATAACATTCTAGGCTTACGTGACTTTCTTTGTCGCACCAAATACAGGTCAAAGTCTTCGGTTTGACATTGGTCAGCAGGCATTCGGCTGTCGCAGTTTTGTTTTCGTTTTCATGGCCGTTCATTAAATCCTGCTCGATAAAAGTCTTCCGTGTGATCTCAATCCTTTGTTCCGACTCTACTTCCTTTCTAAGAAAGTCTAAAAGTTTCGCGAGCTCGTCCGCTACGTCCTTGGAGCTTTGCCTGTGTCTTTCCCAACACCGAAGCGTTTCATGCGGCAAAGCCGATTCCACCATAGGCAGTAGAAAAGCAGCATATTTCTCCTTCGTTACGTTCAGCGTTTCTAATGCCCGTAATTGTGCATTGAGCTTGTCATACAACTGTGTTATTGAACTCTTCTTGTCCGAAAGTACTAATGCAAGGATTTCTCTTATATAAATCTGAATGAGCAAATCTTCTCTAGCGTACCTTGATTTCAACTCCTCTAAGCATTTGATATAGGCTGAAGCAGGGAAACTTTCCACTAAGCGCTTTACTTCCGACTCTTCCTTCATCGACTGTACTAGGTATTGGTATTTGTCTATTACGTCCAAATTGTTGTCGTCGTCTATTTTTGCGAATTGACCCCAGAATGTTAACCAATTTTTAATATCGCCGTCAAAGGTCTGCAACTGGAGCTTAGGAAGTGTAATATTATTTTTTGATATATTAGATTGTGCTATATTTTTCCTCTGTAAACGTGTTTTTTCTTTATATTTGGCATCTATACCCCACATTCTAGTTTTATAATCTAATGCCCCCTCTAGCTCAGATTGTAACAACTCTTCATTTACTTCGAGTAGTAAAATATCTTTTATATGATTATCCAACCCAAGTAAATTTTCGTACACATCTTGGAGTTTTTTGAGAGAAACTCCTGTATTTATGGATATATCGGTCTCACTATCTAATACACGTTCTAATTCATTTGCCGATGTTGTAAAAATTCTCCTCACTACTGACCTTTCTTTTTTTCGGTTTTCTATATTCGACATCGTTCCTTTTTATTTGTAAAGCAGAGCTTCTTATATTTGTCACGGTCGCCACATGTAAAAGCAAAGCTTTTTACTGTTTTTCTAAATGTTTTATTTCATTTTAACAACAAGCAAGGCTTGAACATAAAATTCACTATTCAATTTTTTACACAGTGACATTGGATTTAAAAAATATATAATTGACAACTTTTGCAGATAAAAAGGTTTTATGTCGATCCGTAACAATCACCCTGATTTATTGCTCTGCTAAAGAACCTAAAAATAAAATCTTTCCTTCGGATAAAAGCCTTCAAAACTCTGCGACGAGTGTCATTCGAATTCAGGCTATGTCAGCCTTTTTGTAATGCTCTGCATGAAATGACGTATACATGCAAAACCACTCTTTCTTTACCAATAGAGATATATGGTGGCTTTCCATTTAAATTTATAACTTGTGTACTGTTCCCGTGTGCTGTCTCAACAAAAATAACTCTCAAGATGTCAATTGACTTTGTAGTAATTTCACTCGGTATATTTTGTTTGAAGTAAGATATTATGTATTTACTTCTGTAATATTTTAGTGTACTTTATATACTTTTTAAAACAGTTATGCTATGTGGTTCACCGTGCGGGTGCCAAGCCCATAGCATGGCAAAGAGAGAAGTCAGTAGGTTTACCCTTTACAAAATGTCTACACACACATTCGTCAACCCGACTTCTCTCTCTGCCCAGCCATATTTAGTCAGATACTTATTCATTTAACCGATACAACAAAATCAGCTTTTTTAGCTTGGCTTATAAAGCCAGTGTTCCGTAATATACCCGGCGTTATTTTGACGGCTATATAGAGAGATTTTTATTTATAAAATACACTCGATTCATATCAGGATTCAGGTTAGTTCCCCGACGATGATGGACCTTGTGACATTCAGAATAAATCAGATTTACGATTGTCAGTTTTTGGACAATTGCTCAGTGGTGACATACAGGCTTAGGTTTGCATTAGCACCTGCCAACGGTTTGGCAATTTTATTGTTATTTTAGTGAGCTCTCATATGGACGCTGGCTTAGCAAAAATAATTGGAAAATCAAATATTCCAGACAGGATAACAATGAATTGATATTTGCTATGTTCTATTTTTTATAGGTATACTGATTAAACTTTTGCATTAGACGGGCTTGGTTGAATGATCAGATCACAGGCAGAGGTCCGGGTACGAATCCTGGTAAGTGCAAATGTTTGTGTGGTGGTAATATAATATAATAATTAATAATATTATTACTTTTTCGGTTTCCCATTCTTACTTACGAAATTTAATGTCATCATTTCATAATCACTAGCCCTTTAATGATTCCACTGCTGGAACACGTCCATTATCTATGGCATAAGAGCTGCAGCTAACGCTGCTGATTAATGGGAATAGGTTCGCCACCTATTACATGGGACCTACTATTTGGCGAAAATTAGCTGTGAATTCACCTCTGCCGACCCCTTCGGAGATATAGGCGTGATTTGTGTACTTGTGTATGTATGGTATTTTTTTCCTAACGCCACCCAACCTGCAAATGAACTAGCCGACATATTGTACAGTTATCAGAATCTATTTTTGTGATCTCCCCAGAGGCATTCACGTCGGAAACAATCGCGGACCTTTGTCCTGGAGTGCACAAAGGCTGGCTTATCACAACCATCTCCTTCCAGCAGACGGGAACCGGACAAGTCACAGGCGTGAGCGGGAATGTTTGGAAGAAGAAGAAAGAAAGAAAGACACATTTCTTGAGGCACAAAATAGAAACAAAAAGTATTAAATACTAGCTGACCCGGCATACGTTGTTTGTTATGCCATATAAATTATCCCGTAGCCGTGATTACGATTTGGTTGCCATGGTTAAGTCAAATGTTTGACAGGAACGCCGTTTATATGGGGGAACGACATTTTTGTTTTAATTATTTTCCTCGAAATTTTTCCATATTTTCTCAGCTTTGCTGCCTTGCATAGCCCCAGACAATAATTTCAAACCAATATCAGCTAAATCAGCCCAGCCGTTCTCGAGTTTTAGACAAACGCACGGCAATAATAATTCATTTGATATAATAGAAGATAAAAGTAATACATAATTTATAAAAATAATGACGGCCGCCTTGGTCGAATGCCAGATTGCTGGGTATTGGCCAAGAGGTCCCGGGTTCGAATCCTGGTAGGGGCAAACGTTGTGATGACCACAAATGTTTATTTCCGAGTCATGGTTGTGTATATGTTTATGTAGTATATTTTCAACATTTATATACATAATTATATTAAAAATATGTCCGTCATCGAGTATCCATAACACAAGTGCTTAGGCTTCTTACTTTGGGCTAGATGATAAGTGTGAGTGTAAAAAAATATTTATTATTATTATTATTTATATTAATAATATAATATATCTCAATCGGTCCCAGTTTATTGCCAGGTCAGCAGCATATTGCCAGCCTCGCGACTAGCGATGGTCTTCCGCTGGAACCATCATCACTCAGCCCTGTAATGTCCCCACTGCTAGGGCACGGGCCTTCCCTATGGATGCAAGAATATAGGGATACTGGGCCATAGCCCACCATGCTGGCCCATTTCGAATTAGTGGGCTCAATTTTAAAATATAACAACGACATAATAAGTTATTACAGAAATCACGCCAGTTTATCCCTTAAGAGGAAAATTTCGTCAACTATGTTGGTTTGTAATGTAATAGTAGGCGAGCCTATTGCCATCTATCGGATAAAATTACCAAGAACGCTACTGCCCATTCCCATTCATCGTTTATATACCCCTTATTTTTTTACATTTAGTTATACCTTTTATACCGGTTATACCTTTTGACGGCCGCCTTGGTCGAATGCTCAGATTGCTGGGTATTTGCCTAGAGGTCCCGGGTTCGAATTCTGGTAAGGGCAAACTTTGTGATGACCACAAATGTTTGTTTCCGAGTCATGGTTGTGTATATGTTTATGTAGTATATTTTCAACATTTATATACATAATTATATTAAAAATATGTCCGTCATCTAGTATCCATAACACCATAGCTTAGGCTACTTACTTTGGGCTAGATGATAGGTGTGAGTGTGAAAATATTTATTATTATTATTATTTATATTAATAATATAATATATCTCAATCGGTCCCAGTTTATTGCCAGGTCAGCAGCATATTGCCAGCCTCGCGACTAGCGATGGTCTTCCGCTGGAACCATCATCACTCAGCCCTGTAATGTCCCCACTGCTAGGGCACGGGCCTTCCCTATGGATGCAAGAATATAGGGATACTGGGCCATAGCCCACCATGCTGGCCCATTTCGAATTAGTGGGCTCAATTTTAAAATATAACAACGACATAATAAGTTATTACAGAAATCACGCCAGTTTATCCCTTAAGAGGAAAATTTCGTCAACTATGTTGGTTTGTAATGTAATAGTAGGCGAGCCTATTGCCATCTATCGGATAAAATTACCAAGAACGCTACTGCCCATTCCCATTCATCGTTTATATACCCCTTATTTGTTTACATTTAGTTATACCTTTTATACCGGTTATACCTTTTGACGGCCGCCTTGGTCGAATGCTCAGATTGCTGGGTATTTGCCTAGAGGTCCCGGGTTCGAATTCTGGTAAGGGCAAACTTTGTGATGACCACAAATGTTTGTTTCCGAGTCATGGTTGTGTATATGTTTATGTAGTATATTTTCAACATTTATATACATAATTATATTAAAAATATGTCCGTCATCTAGTATCCATAACACCATAGCTTAGGCTACTTACTTTGGGCTAGATGATAGGTGTGAGTGTGAAAATATTTATTTATTTATGTATTCACGTCGAGAGAGATAGGGGAGATACTAACAATTGTATTCTGGACTGCCGTCATCACACAGTGTCCTGCTTATTAACAAAAGCAAGAGAGAGATGAGAAGAGTCCCTGATGAGGAGTAAGTTCCTTCCTAGGGTAAAGTCTGTAAGATAGCACAAGTGTATTCTCCATATTTTCTGGTGTAAACAAATTGCCACCTACGTTACAAAAATGCTATTGACTTTGTGTCGGAATAGAAAAACATATTCAATAATAGGTTAATTGATACAAACTATAATTTAATTAATCAAACGAACGCTATAATTTAAGCATCTCTCTCGTCCTTTTTATTTATAAAAAGTTCCAGACGATTGATGGTCTAGCGAGCATGTCGTCACTCCATAAACCAGATGGGAAGCTCTTATTTTGAATCCCTCGCAATTTTTGTATGAAACGAACTGTAATAAAAGGAGATAATATTATTACTATGTTAGTTTGACAAAACATACTGATTTAACCGGCGAACAATTAAATATCACTAAAAAACCTAGGGAGAAAACTATGTTCGGAAAGGTAAACTTACTATAAGTATTTAAATATTACCAAGGGGACTTTCGAACATTTAAATTTAAATCTGCTCCCAAAAGGAAACAGAAATTGGGGCAAATGGGAGTCTGAGTCAATTCAATTTCGAAAACAATTTTTGACTCGAATGGCGAGGGTCATATATGTTTTGGTATCAGTTTTACGAAATTACAAGATGAAAGAAAAATAGCTTTTTGCAATTCGGACACAATTAAGTGGTATGCGACTTAACGTAATCAGACTTTAAGTTTTTATATCGGCTTTAGGAAAATTCAAATGACATCTCTCTGGTCGGTCCCTCATGTCTGAGGATCGTGGTCAGCTTCGGAATTACCTATATCTGGAGCGGACGATCTGCCTCCACTGGTTTCTTTCCGACGCGATCCTCACAATTGTCTAGAATTTTGAAGACGATGAGTTTCACTTGATCTGTTTATCAAGATGACAAGACATGAAAACACCTTTATGGTATTCGGGAACAATTAAGCCGTATGCGACAATAGAGACTTTATGCGAGTGGTTCCATAATAAGGTTCCCGTTAGTGATGTCGAGCACCTTTTCCTATTAACTGTTATTCAACAGGTCTCTTAAAATGCCTCGTGAGTATTCATAATAATATATTAGACACTAGTCGCCGCTATTTTAAAATCTTGGACTTGTTTGTAAAAAAAACCCATAAATTATGCACTTAAATCAATGAAATTAATCTTTACGCAATTGCACCGCCGAGAAAACCACTAGACAACTAATATATAATTAATAACATCTTCAGACATAATGTTACCATTGCTCGGACACAGCAAAATTATACTTCTAATATTTGTTTTACTTAAGGCTTTTTGGCTTAAGCAAATTTTTTTTAGCTCTCAACCCAGCATGGAAGGGTAGGAAAAACATAAACACAAATCATCGTCATCATCATCCTGCCCTCATGCCATGCCATGTCCTCTTTCTCAACTCTCTTTTATAAATCCTCATCTCTACTAATATACCTCATACAATCCATCCATCTTTCCAGTGGTCTATCGCTACTTCAATAATAAAAAATATAATATCAAAAACCGCTGCCGCTTATCGCTTGCGTCAACCGACACGCTTAGTTCGTGACGCGTGACACGTTTTAATATCGCTTTAAATCCGGCATCCTAATTATTCATTCATGAATTTTCATTGATGCATTTTCGTAGTTCCCTACTGTCAAAATATATTAACTCCCCCTTTCGGGCTGCCGTCCCTAGTGGGATGAGTGGGCGGTGGCAGAATGGAGGCGGGACCTAACTTTGGCCCTGTTTTTGATCCACAACATTTAAAGATAATCTTAAATGTTACGACATCCTTTTGTGAACAACGACGAAGCCTTAAACTGAGAAGAACGAAAAGATAAATGCCGTACAAGTAACTTAACCACCTCCGTGGTCTAGTGGTTTTGAGATCCGGAGATCCCAGGTTTCATCTCCAGGGAGTACAAATTTGTTCTCAGTTTGGTAGGCGGTGGGACTGTTTTTTAAATCCGCCTGTCTAGCTACCACCATCTTATCAAAATCTGTTAGCATAATAATGTAGTGAACAGCATTATTGTGTTTATTTAGAATTCACAAGAGCGACGATAGCGAGATTCAAATAACTCATAATCAGCGCCATCTATATACATATGAGAGAACTGTTTACAAACACTAAAAAGGATGACATCTGTTAGATGTGTATGTGTACACCCAGTAAAAAGGCCGCTTAATCAACCGCTTCTTCTAGTACCTTGGGCCACGCGTAGACAGTGCAGGACTAACGGTGTACAAAAAACTAGTACCCCTGACATTAGTCGATAGTTGCATCAGTGCTAGTGAGATCCGCGCGTGGGAATCTTACCTATAAGAGTGTAGTCTTGGTGCTACCTTAGTATGGAAGTGGCTACCCTAAATAACTTTTGAATTATAAAAATATTTTGCCTATTAAAATTTAAATAACACGCTCCATCTATTGTTTTATGCTTACGTGGTCACTTTCCGCGTACCTGGATTTTGTTATTATTCCGATATTTCGGCACAGACGAATCTAGTCATCCGTGACCATGGCGCATGTAACTGTGCCGAAATATCGGAATAATAACAAAATCCAGATACGCTCCATCTGTCGATCAGACGGAGCGTGTTCAGTACGTCGGGATACCACCACATTATGTTATTGATATTTAAATTTCATACATTCGCAAATAGCGATTTGCTTTAATAATACACAAAAACAGCTATGGAGTGGAACACTCTGCCGCGGTCTGTTTTCCCGGACGTGTGGTGACAGCAGAGTAGTATACAATTGTCACCATCACAAATCTTTCCGTGGGTGTCGTACAAGGCGACTAAGGATATATCAGTGATGAGGAATGGGCAGCAGCGTTCCTCTTAGACCACCTAACATAATTAGCGAAACGTGGGTGCTAGTTCACCTCTGCCTACCCCTTCGGGGATATAGGCGTGATTTATGTATGTATTTATCCTGCTCGTCCCTTAAAGAGGTGATTATTATTTGACCATTAGTTGTTTTTTACATTTTACCGTATGTAAGAACTGTCAAAAACTGGCGGTTATCTTTTCTTGTCTTGTTTTACATTGTTGCTGAAGGCGATCCTAAACTTAAGAAAAAAAAGCCAAGACTAAGTAGTACATCGACGATAGCATTTGTATTATTTATGTATGTATTTGTATTATAGAAGCAAACGTAAAAATTATTAACGTAACAAGGTTTTAATACAAATAATAATGACCGTACATCGAAATTGACTATATTTGACTGGTAAAATTTTGCTTGCAGTCATAACACTTATAATACTAATAACGTTTGCCTGCTCTAATTAGGCAGTTTCGAAGGTTAACTTTAGTTAAGCTCCGGATAAGTAAGCTCGGTCAGTCGCCCTTCCGGGTCCAAGTTATAAGCCAAACAATTACTGAGGTTAACTGAATCAATTCCGCTAATTGTTTTATTGGGCTGGCTAGTAGTTTTATACAATATGAAAATGGCAATGGCGAATCCATCCATGATTTTTTGCTGCTGCCCATTACGCGTCGCTGTCTTAGTGTTTAGCGTTATTTATTTGACGATTCATGAGTGTATTTAATGATACCTTATATGAATAAACCATATTTTCATTCATTTTCATCCGTTAGTCGCCTTGTCTTGTTTTCTGCTACGGCTTCACCACACGGTGTCCTTAAAAGAATATACCCCCAAAGGAGTAGGCATAGGTGATTATTATCAACCATGCTTCGCCAATTAAGTAAGGTCCCATGTGATAGGTGGCGAGCCTATTGCCATTTATCGGCCACGTAAAACGCAGTGTGCCCATTACTCTACTGCGTCAAGCTCTACAAAAGAATGCTTCCATGTAAATTGATTACATATATGTATTTATTGTTAGATAATTGAACATCCAAACCATTACAAAGAAAAATATATCAGAAATTTTCCGAAATGTATCCCGCACAAGACATATTTATTACTCGACAATTTTCTGACCGATTCCCTATTTGCATTGTAATACGAAATCTACCGCGTACCTTACCTTCTTAAATATGGATCTTCATATAGCTGTCATCTTCTACCAAAAGGCTACACTATCCATACGTAAGCCAATTCAGTCTTATTTCGATTCGAAGACCGGGCAAGAATAGCGCGTGCCAAGAATCGGTTATGAGTTCACCAGTTAAGAGAAAATTTATCGGAAACCGACACTTCCCGCTGAAGAAAATGGACCACATAAATCATCATCATCACCAACCTTTTTATGTCACACTGCTGGGAATGCCCATAGGGGCATACCATTCATAGGGATGGAAGACTATAAGGAGAATGAGCCACTACTTACCACGCTGGCTCAGTGCGAATCGGTGGGTATTAACGACTGCAGATGTAGCCAGCAATTTAGCTATACTGTGCATTTATCCTTGGTACACTCGTACTCGGGTCCTCGGAAGCTCGCGGAACTCAAGATAGTAAATTTTCGGTCACCCATCCATTGACCAGACCCATCCTTTTTTGGAGTGGAATGCCTTTAATACCAGTCGCTAACCAGCGACTGGCGTGTGTGTGACTCGCTCGACGTATGACTGCGTCTGGAATACCCACTAGACCACTTCGGTGTTCCTCCGAGCCCTGCAAATGGGGAAAGTCTGGGATCTGCCGAGGCAATTCACTGGTCTCTCCCCAGAATCCTATGACCGGCCTCAGGAAAGTTCTTCTTCCTGCACTGTTCCCAGTCTATCTGGGATCGGCGCAGTATTTTTCCTCTTCCATTCATATCGGTCAGACGTCATCAAGCCATCCCAACACTCCCTTTTGATTCATATCATCCATCACACCGGAAAAGTACCAGTGATAAATGAATGTCTAGAAAAGAGACGGAACGGACCATGTCAAGAGACCGATGAACGGAGAGAGTGGTTGGAATGACAACATTCTCATCCATACTGCTCAAGGTTTTGGCTAAGTTTTACAGCCGGCCGTCTGCCTGACACCAACATTGCTTAGTTTACGCAATCGCAGACCGAGCGTGCGTGAGACGCGCGTTATCGAGCTCCTCATAAATGTGTGGAAATGTAAATAAATTCTTATAAATGTCACTCGGGCTAATTCCAAGACGATATTGTACGTTCTCGGATGCGATTCCAGAAATGTCCTTGCCCTTTTTGGAATCTTTTCGGGGATACTGGCCTGTGACCCCGGCACGGAGATAATGTCACCATTCGGTTATGAAGAGGGGATTCCCCTAATTTACGACCACGCTGAGGAGAATTTTCCGGGCTAGTTGTCACACCGATATGATTTATAGCGACCGTACACGGCTGCGGCTTTATGTCACTTAAAATTTAGGTAAACTTTTGGTTTAAAAAAAAATGATCTAAACTGCTCCATATATTTTTTAAGCTAGACATGGAAGCTCTTGGCCTTCATCTCACCTTTTAAGTACCGGGTAAGTGACGATAAATGAAGATAGAATCGAGCTTCACCTAGAACCCTCACCCACAGAGGGGCTGGCTATCTTATCACAAATTGTGGGAACACATTAATGCTGTTAACATCATTATTATGGCGACAGATTTTGATAAGATGTTGGTAGGCGGACTTCTTCTGCCACTAACCAAACCGAGTACAAATTTGTACTCCCCTGGGGATCGAACCCGAGACCTCTGAATCATAATTCCGAACCACTAGACAATAACAAACAAGCATTACAAGTTAATAATAATTACAAGCGACTCCCTTCCCACTGCCTGTTACGCAAATTCATGTCCCTTTCTTTATTTACATCATCATCATCATCATCACCAACCCTTTTATGTCTAGTGCTGGGGCACAGGCCTTCCCTATGGATGGAATAATATAGGGAGATTGGGCCATAACCCACCACGCTGGCCCAGTGCGGGTTGGTGGGTATTAACGACTGCAGATGCAGCCGGGACCACCAGCTTAACGTGCCTTCCGAAGCACGGAGGAACTCGAGATAATAAATTTTTGGTCACCCTTCCAATGACCGGCCTAGCGAACATTGCTTTGTTTACGCAATCGCAGGCCAAGCGCGCTATGCCACTGCGCTAGCGAGCTTCACTTTATTTACATACACACATTATTGGCAACAATTAATAAATCAAACTCCATACAGCTGAGCGGCAGTCTGCATAAACATTTGTCAGCCAAAATGCCAAGCTGATTCGGTGTGAATCTACAAACCGCCGTTTGCCGACTAAAATAGTCTCGATACTTGGTACCCTGTAAACGCGCACTCTGTTGCATGGTACAATGAAATACAAAGATAATTGTGGTAAGAAAAAGTTCGAAAAATTGTAGTGATGAATCGGGTACTGACCTATATTTTAAAATTTTTTCCTAACCACAATTTAATCTAATCCACTTTGTATGTAATAATTTTTCTAACATTTATATAATGTTAGAAAATAATAATATAATGAAATATTTACGGGGGCAAACTCTTGTTCCAATAAATATTAAAAACAAAATAATTTAAAGGCAACTTTGAAAAATAAATTTGAAAAATAAAATAAATTATCCTAATCGATAATTAATTTGGAACATTAGTTTATTGCATTATTGCGGTCGCACTTATCCTTCCATCCTAACTTATAAAATTGAGTTTGTTTGTTTGTTATGAAAGTGAGTTTATTTGTTTGTTATGCTCTGACGCTTATACCACTTAACCGATTTAAAAAATGCGTTCGTCATTAGAAAGCTGCATTATGAGCGAGTAAAATAGATTAAGTATATTATTCTAAAATTAGAGATCCCTACGAAAATTGCAATAATGTAACCCAAGGTATCAAAAACTTGCTAATTAAAGTCATTTATTTTTATTTTTAGCGCACGTCAGCACAGTCATTGTTATTTCTAATGGGGTACAAGACGACCAAACTTGGTGTCAAGCACGTAGATGTTAGCTTGTTTCAAGCATTTTGATCATGTCCAACGTTTGCTTGATGCTTGTGTCAAGCAGTAATGAGCTTTTTATGTCCGTTTGATTTGTTTGACCTAGCAACAGAACAGAAACTCACAGAATATTAACGTTCTTGACGCCAAGCTGCTTGACCGTCTCGAAACCCACAAGGATTGTGACTTTGACAGTTATTTAAATTTAAAGAAGAAGAACGAAGTCGCGGGTAAAAGCTAGTTTAATATTATTATTGACTTGACACTCACTTGAAAATCTACATGAGGAATTATGAAAAACGTTTATTCATTTAACGTCAAATGATGATTTTGCCTTTTCACGATTAGTCCATTTAGCTAACTTTGGAATTGGCAAAACAGACTCATCGTCATAAGAATAGATATGAAGTACCTAGTGCACATCACTACACATCAATCATCATAACTAGCGTTATGAGTTACAATAGTCGTGCACTAGCATGACTATTGAAAATATTTAATACGTTATTGAATTTGTACACAATTGTGGCCTTTAAAAAATATGGTGTGTGTGTTGTCGGCTAGCTTGGTCGAATGGTCAGACTGCTTGGCTATTGGCCAAGAGGTCCCGGGTTCGATTCCCGCATCAAGATTATAACTTTTCGTTCTTTGTCTAACTACAAACTTTGCGATAATATTTCTAACATTTACGTAATGTTGAAATAAATATCAAAATAATAATTATGAATATTATATTATTATCTGCCGCACTTCGCGACGTCAAATAACGTTAATGGGTACATAACGTCAAAAAATGACAATTCAAAACTAGTCGCTATTCTTGCCAGGTCTATGGTCTAGATTTGAATGAAAAATTTTGACATTTAATACTCATTAAAGTTAATTGACGTCTCTGAGTGCGGCAGTAAGAGAGATTGCCCGGTGTAGACCACCTTGCGGCACCCGAATGGTGGAGGGCAAACCACCAACAACAGCATACCCAAAGAGGGTTGGTGTCAGGCGGGCAGGCGGCTGTAAAACCTAAGCCAAAACCTTGAGCGCTATGGATTGGCATGTTGTCATTGCAATCACTTTCTCTGGTCATCGGTATCTCGTCATTGTCGTTTTCCCCGATTATCAATTTGGGGGAAGATGCAACAAAAATTCCTTTGGGGGAAACTGGGAATAAACCTCTTTTTTCTATAAATTTATTCATCACGAGCACCTTTCCGGTGTGATGGATGATATGAATCAAAAGGGAGTCGATGGTTTGATGACGTCTGACCGATTTGAATGGAAGAGGAAACATACTGCCCCTACCCCAAATAGCCTGGGAACAGGGCAGGGAGAAGAAGAAGATGTATGCATACATTTTATAAATAAATGTAATTTCTTTATAGTGCTTAAGCCGGAAAGAGGTGTAACTAGGAACCCGCAAAGTTGATCTACTTTCTCCAGTTACGACAAGGTCGAAAAATTAACCAGTAATTCGATCTCCCACACAGAATAACGGGCAAGGTGATCGGGTTACTATGGAGAGACGGTTTTCAGATGGCAATAGACCTGCCCCGGGGTAAGGTACGATAATTATCACGTATTTTTAAACAGTAAAATAAATTTCATGGCTGTCACTGTAAAAAAAAATTAAGACAATAAATGACAAAGTAACAAGGTTACAGAAATAATAAATGTGTATTTATGTGATTTTACTTTTAAGCCAACTTCGTAAATATGGGTTTGTTTGATTGAGACTTGTGAATTTTATCGTTCGTAGGGCCATAAAATGATTTTTAATGAATTTATTTCAGTGTTAAATCGTGCATTTCCTGATATCATTAAGACGCGAACTTACTTTTCTAGAAAATTATCGTTACGCACTCTGCCACTGCCATGCTATATTAATCAAATCAATGTCTTTTTAATTTTATTACATTAAGCCGACAAATACGCATTGAAACCCAATAATTTGTGATAATATTCGAGGAAAATGCATGTTTCACACCGATTATGCATTATCCAAAACCGCACCGACATTCCTCGGCTCAATTAAAAGCACCAATCTCTGGGAGTCGCGCTATATTTTGAGCAACACATATACCGACAAAGCGGTCGAGCAAGGCACCTCACTACGCCACTCATTACGCCGGCATCGCAGTCCACAAACCGATGCATCGCGACACTAGCCGTTCCAAATCGAAATTCGAAAAAGTTCATAAAATAAACGCGCTCCGCTTCCCGCGCGCCATTTTCAGTTTTTCTATTGCAATTTTGACAGGCAGCTGTCAGTTTGCGCGCCATTTTCCGCGACTGTGTGTTTTTCTGTGTCTTTTTTGTGTTTGACGTTCGACTAGGCTTTTGGCCGGAGTATTTGAGGTGAGTCCTTTTTTTATTCGCGTTTTAATATCATTCCTTTATTAGAAAAATGCACGATAAAAAAAACCGTAACATTTTGTATTCAAAATTAAAGCTTTAATAGTTATTTTTGCAAGAAAAGAGTTTTTAATTTGTGTCGGTTTTCTATTGATTAAGCGATATAAAATTGTCAAACTGTTATTCAGTATTGCAATGCAAACTGAGAAGTCTAGTTTTTTGGAGTAAACAATTTTATTATGATAGCGCGTAGTTTGGAAATAAACGTAGTATTACGACTGAATTATAATTTAATGGCCCAAATTTAATATTCTTATTAGTGTCGATGGATGTAAATTAGTAACAGACTGAGAAGTAGGATAATTTAATGATGGTTAAGATGTTTTATACACTTTAAAATATAAAGAGTGACCAATTTAGTGTCTTCAATTATAATAGCTTCTATTATCTTATATATTATATATCTGTAATTCATGTTTTATAACTGTATTTTAGTTGGTTCTGTTGTAAGCCTTTATACACACAGTGCTTATGCCTATATATATAATAGCTAGTTTATGTAAACACATTTTTAGAAGAAACTTTATTGGTGTGTGTGTATTTGTTATTAAAAGTAGGTTAATTGTAACATTTTGAAATTGGGGTGTAATTTATTAATCACCATTCTAACCCTATATTTCCCACCAATTAATACGTTGGTTTTCATTATTCAAAAATAATAATAAAAACAATTCATTGCTGATATTTTTTAATGCAATTTTTTTTCGGGTATCACTTTTTGCATCGTTTAAGAATCTTGGTTACTTGGTGTGGGTAAAAAAAAAATACTCAGTTCTCTCTCAAAAAATACTCAAAATTAAAACCTTGTTTTTATTTTGATTAGTCAACGACAATTTACTATATTTGCTATAAAGTATTAAATAGTTATTTTAATTAAATATGTTTATCGTCTTGGCACTTATTATTCTGTTCATTCCTCAAAAACATGGTATATCGTAAACATAAATTAACCAATGCATTCTCTACTATTTTCATATAGAGGCATGTATTTATTATAGTTATAATATATGCACTTACGTATACTTGGACGGTTTACATAATATATCCTAGATGATTACTTCCTCACATTAAACAAAAATAACTGCCGCACTCAGAGACGTCAAATAACGTTAATAAGTACTTAACGTCAAAAATGACAATTTAAAACTAGTCGCTATTCTTGCCGGGTCTATGGTCTAGATTTGAATGAAAATTTTTGTCAATTTTTGACTCATTAAAGTTAATTGACGTCTCTGAGTGCGGCAGTATGGCGGTTTGCTGTAATTAGTATTAAGAAAGCTTGTAATTATATAATATATTATATAAGTTATGAGGAATGGGCAGCAGCGTTCCTCTTATACCACCTAACAATGTACCTTCTGCGACTTTTGTGCCCGATAAATGGCAATAGGCTCGCCACCTACTACATGGAACCTCACATAACTGGCGAAACGTGGGTGCTAGTTCACCTCTGCCTACCCCTTCAGGGATATAGGCGTGATTTATGTATGTATGTATATGATTTGTATTTTATTGTATTGTATTTGATTATTGTATTGTATTTGATGTATGTAAAAAACAATCGCTCGTCCGTTCTCTGGGGCAAATGAATAAGGTTGTATGTCTGAGATTACGCAAGTCAAGTAATGCTCTCAATGGTCAATGAACGGATGGGTCACCAAAGTACTCAGCAGATTCATTCGTCGCCAGGCGCTCGCATTGGCGGTAAACTCATTTTTATGGTGGGTACTTATTACCGCTAATAGAAAAACGGTGCAAAATACTTCGAAATATTGTGAATTCACTTCACTACACACTACTTCTCAATTCCCTTCAATCTTATATTTGCAAGAAGCGATATAGTACTACATGCCCGTTTATCAAAGATGTCGTAGTGTTAACACTGACAATTTGTGATTAGATAGATAGCCCCTCTGTTTTTAAGGGTTCCACCGTGCATATATTACCACCTCTCTATAATATTATGATCTAAGAAAGTAGTAGATAATTATTATATGTCAAGAAAGGGCCATATCGAGAAACCGTTGAACGGTGAGAGTGGTAGGTATGATGACATTCCAATCCATACTGCTCGCTCAAGATTTGGGTTTTACAGCCGGCCGGGAAGTCTGCCTGACAACAACGTTCTTTGGGTATGATGTTGTTGATAATTTGACTTCCACCATTCGGGTGCTCCAGGGTGCTCGTTGTTCTATATCGGGCAACTTTCGACGCCAACATTCTTTGGGTATGCTGTTGTTGGTGGTTTGCCCTCCACCATTTTGATGGTGGAGGTCCCGAGTTGCGGTAAGGTTAAGGTTTTACAAACAGAGGTTTGTCGACATTTTCTCCACCCATGGGGTGAGTCGGGGCTGGTACATTCTTACGTACTGCCACTGCATTGCAGTGTGAGGACTTAATCACTATAATTTAAGTGTAACTGGATCTACGAAATATGCGGAAGGTGTTTCGCAATGATTATACCGACTTGCATAGCGCACTTCCTGCATGTTAAAATTAATAAAACTTTTATACTGTGCCAACGCGTGACAGTTGCTAGCTTGTCGGTGCAATTTTATCAAAACACGCCGTCTGATTAAATACACAGAGCTGTCTACGAAATAATTAAGGTCTTACTACTTCTTAATTATTAGATTCCAGACACAAATAAGTCAAACAGAATAGATCCGACACATGGTTTTGAAATTTTCATTGAAAATAAATGCGTCTGTTTCATTACAAAATTACATATAAAAATCACGCCTATTTCTCCCCGAAGTGGTAGGTAGAGGTGTATTAACACTCACGTTTCCCCAATAATGTTAGGTCCATAGTAATGTAATGGACAAGAATGGCAATCCTATTGAAAGAAGAAAGAAAGAATCGTGCAATCTATTGGATACGTTATAACAGGAACGCTGCTGCCCATTACGTCTTAACTCTTAGTCGCCTTGGGCGACACCCGCTGGTGAGAAGGTGGTGGTGACAATTTCTTGCTAGCCATATTTCTACGTCATAGATGAAACTTCTTCATCCTGCCCTGTGTCCGCGCCGACCTCAGATAGACATCTGAGGTCGGCGCAGTATGTTTCCTTTTCCATTCAAATCAGTCGGACGCCATCAAGCCATCCACTACCTTTTGATTCATATCATCCATCACACGGGATAGATGCTAGTGATGAGTGGATGAATAGAAAAGAGACTGAAAGGACCATGTCGAGTCGAGTCTCACCATGCGGTGTTTAATGAACAAAGCACGAGTATAAAAACTAGAGTAGTATTTGATGGTTCTAAGTTAACTGATAGATATCCCTCAACGATATTTTATTAAATGGACCCATTGTCCAGAGGGACCTCTTTGATATTATTTTATTTTTTAGGATTGAGAGATTGGGATGACGATGTTTTACAGCCGGCCGCCTGCCTGACACCAACTTTCTTTGGGTGTACTGTTGTTGGTGGTTTGCCTTTCAGCATTTGGGTGCTCTAAGGTGCTTATTGGTCTGCACCAGGCATCCTTTACTTTTGCCTCGACTTTTACGCCACCTCTGGGATGAGTCCTGCACATTCTGCGTTGTTTTTCGCACCAGGGCCAGCATGGAATGCAATGACACACTCGAAAATCAACTTTAATAAGTACTTAAAGTTTAAAAATATTTCATTTAAATGTAGACCACAGACCCGGCAAAAATAGCGACTAGTTTTGAATTGTTATTTTTTTTGGCATTAAGTTCTCATTAACGTTACTTGATGTCTCTGAGTGGGGCAGTTAGTCAGCAAATTAATGATACGCATCGACCCGAAAAGATAAAAATAGCGGGTTTACACGGCCAAACGTAGGTGTCCCAATCATTTGTGGACCATAACAGTGCGAGGCAGTAATCCTACTTGGCCGGCTGTAAATTAAGTTTGGCAATAATTGCAACTTTTAATTTCATCCTCATTGCTCCCAATTTGGGAATACTGAGAGACTATAAATAATTTTGGGGCCACAGCGTTAGCTGTGTGTTTGCGGCGAATTTTTCATGTGACCGGCACGATGTACCTAATGGTAGAGAGAATACAACTTATAATCTTACTAGTGGCGCTCGCGGCTTCGCTCGCGTTAATGTTATTCCACCTTCCTCGATAAATGGACTATTCAACATAAAAATAATTTTTCAATTTGAGTCAGCAGTTCCTGAGATTAGCGCGTTTCCACCAACCAAACAAGCAAACAAACTCTCCGGCTTTATAATATTAGTAGATATAGATAGTTGTCCCTGGGTGCCGTGCAATTTATTCATATAAGACTAAGAAAAAAGAGGGTTGGTGTCAGGCTGCGGGTGGCTATAAAACCTAAGCCAAAACCTTGAGCAGATTGGAATGTTGTCATCCCAATCACTCTCTCCGTTCATCGGTCTCTTGACATAGTCCGTTCCGTTATAATCATTCATCACGAGCACCTTTCCAGTGATTGATGAATATGATGTACATTTGGTAGGTTTGAGAATAGTCTGGTCTTAGGCTATATATTATATCCCTAGGTGATAGCTTGTGTTTTAATAAAAATTAAAAACAATGATGGTCTACTTAGTAAACCCGCCTTTTTAGTAGCCCCGAACACAGCGACAAACATTGCGACAGAAATAAAGTGTTTTATCGCTCATTCCACTTAAAGTCACCTGGCCAGTGGCGGGCAATTAGGCCATTAGGGCCTTTCTTTACGGCCCTATCAAGGGGCGTAACGGCCCTATCAAGGGGCGTAAAGGCCTTATCAAGGGGCGTAACGGGCCTAGGTTCTACGATCGACTAGCTGTATGATTTCATCCTTCCAATCCATCAACCAGGAGATCGATAGCGCAGTGGCTTAGCGCGCGCGGCTTGCGATTGCGCAAATTAAGCGATGTTCGCTGAGGCCGGTCGTTGGTTGGATGACGAAAAATAATTTTATTTAAAAAAAAATTACATTATGAATAGCCAGAATAGTCAGACCCATATTTTATGATTATGAGGAGGGAGATGAGAGTCCTTTAATATACCTACTGTTGGAAAGCAGCCAGAACCTACCATGCTGACTCATTAGGCTTATATACATATAAAACTGAGGGCCTACCGCCTAACTCGATTGCTGATGATAGCTATATAGCAATGCACTGCTTACGTCTATAGAAGCCATCCTGAATTTTTAAGCAGTACGGATTTTGTGCCAAATTCATACAAAATCATTCGGTGATCATTCGTTCAAAGCTATCGCTAATAGTTTAGGTACATTTGGTGCGAAATGACAGCATGACGTCATGAACTATAGCTTTTGCTTTAGCAATCGAGTTAGACGGTAGGCCCCCTGGTAAAACTCGGATGTTATACGCTTCTTAGCAACTTTATTACCTTTATAATAGGTGTGAAAAATGTTTCAATGTCACTCGCGAGACGATTGATTCGTGGTATGTAATATCTACATGCTAAATTCATTCATTTCATATTATATTTAGTATGCTACAAATAATGACAGATAGCCGAGGCTTAGTACTTATATCACAAAGACTATCTTCGGTTCTCACGGTGCAACGATTACCTGACATGGAGAAAGTACACACAGGTTTCTGAACCTAGAAAGCTAGCTCTACATATAGATGCCGCGCTTAACCAGGTACAGACAGGTGAAAAATTCTCTAACTGTAATTAGATTTTTATTTGAACATTAATTATAAATGTTAAGTAAAATATTGCAACGAAAATCTTCGTCTCTCTGGCCTGTTCCCGCCTATCTGGGGTCAACGTAGTATGTTTCATTCTTTCATTCTTATCAGTCAGACGTCTTCGAGCCATCCACTAACTTTTGTTCCATACCGGAAAGGTGCTAGTGGTGAATGATAGAATGATGATAGGATAGAAAAGAGACGGAAAGGACCAAGGGCCATGTCGAAAGACCGATGAACGGATACAGTGATTGGTATGACAGCATGCCTATCCTTACTGCTCAAGGCTGACACCAAAGCCATAGCCGTGTGGTGACGGCAGAGTAGAATACAACTGTCACCATCCCAAATCTCTCCCGTGGGTGTCGTACAAGGCGACTAAGGATAAATCAGTGATGAGGAATGGGCAGCAGCGTTCCTCTTATACTACCGTCCTGACAATGTACTGCGACTTTTGTGCCCGATAAATGGCAATAGGCTCGCCACCTATTACATGGGACTTAACATAATTGGCGAAACATGGGTGCTAGTTCACCTGTGCCTACCCCTTCGGGGATATAGGCGTGATTTATGTATGTATGTATGTACCATTCCCCCCCAAGTGCCCCAAAGTGCTTATTGGTCTACATCGGGCAATGTACCTAGTCGACTTTTACGCCAACCCTGGGTTAATTTGGGACTGGCACATTCTACATTATTTTTTTTACTCCCAGGCCAGCATGGAAGATATGCATGTATGTCTGTATAAATATAAAAAGCTTACCTACTGCTGTTCGGAAAATAAGGAAAACCAACCAGCGCTCGGCGTGCAATTATCTTTACAAGTGAATAGGGTTTATGACCCCAACGGTATACGCATACGGTAACCACTTAGTAATCAAGTTGGGACATCTCCTGACCCCCTCGACCTTCCACCCGAGGTGAAGCCACGTGATAAATCACTTCGAAGGCGGTACAGCCATCTGACCTAAGATCCTAAAGGTCCGCCTTCGACACCCGATGAGATTATACGGTGGGAACCACTCAGCCAGACTTTTTTGCTGGCTTACTTAGTCGGATAAAAAAATATACTTCTATACTAAGGCTGGTTCACCAATACTTTAACAGGCGATTATTATTTAACAACAACCGACGTATTTGACATTTTATCATATGGAAGAACTGTCCTAAGCTGTCGGTTAAAAATTTTAAAGCCTTTTTAAGTGTTGGTAAACTCCAGCCTTAATATCATACAATATGTTTAGGCATGTGTGGTGACGGCAGAGTAGAATACAATTGTCACCACCCCAAATCTCTCCCGTGGGTGTCCTACAAGGCGACTAAGGATAAATCAGTGATGAGGAATGGGCAGCAGCGTTCCTCTTATACCTACCACCTAGCAATGTACTGCGACTTTTGTGCCCGATAAATGGCAATAGGCTCGCCACCTATTACATGAGACCTAGCATAATTGGCGAAACGCGGGTGCTTGTTCACCTCTGCCTCCCCCTTCGGGGATATAGGCGTGATTTATGTATGTATGTATGTATGTTTAGGCATGTAGTAATCAAACTTTAGGAGCAGTATCTATGATGAATTTCATCGACGAAAACACCCCTTCTAGAGAATCAATTCTTAAACCCCATCGGACAGCACAGCTTTTTGTTTTTACATACATACATAAATCATGCCTGTCCCCGAAGGAGTAGGCAGAGGAATTCACGCCCTCTTTTCGACAATTTAAATTAGTATGTAATAGGTGGCGAGCCAATTGCTATATTTATATCGGCCACATATACCGCAGTATAGTGCCGTGTGGTGACGGCTGAGTAGAATACAATTGTCACCACCCCAAGTCTCTTCCGTGGGTGTCGTACAAGGCGACTAAGGATAAATCAGCGATGAGGAATGGGCAGCAGCGTTCCTCTTACACCACCTAGCAATAGTACTGCGATTTTTGTGCCCGATAAATGGCAATAGGCTCGCCACCTATTACATGGGACTTAACATAATCGGCGAAACGTGGGTGCTAGTTTACCTCTGCCTACCCCTTCGGGGATATAGGCGTGATTTATGTATGTATGTATATACATATACCGCAGGACACTGCTAGGTGGTATAAGGGGAACGCTGCTGCCCACTGCTCAGCGCTGTCCTTACACTTTTAGTCGCCGCATACGACACCCATGGGATAGATGGAGGTGGTGACAATTGTATTTTGCTCTGCCATCACCACACGGCTACTTACTCTTACGATTATGCTTACATAAAAAAAATTAAATTATCTCGTGTAACGTACCCATTTTTCCGGAACGGCGCACTCGAGCACGGAAACATCCAAAGGCTGATATTGATAATAATCATCCGATAAAACTTTTACGCTCCCGCCAATACGGGTTGCCTTCATAAAAAAAGGCAGCGTAAAGGCCGTAAAAGCACCAAAACACACAACATTATCACCAACTAGGCTCTTTATGGAGTTTAATATACCAACGTGACCTTTCAAACGATATAAACTGAATCAGGCTTAAACAGTAAGTGTTAATCGACAACAATTCTTTGTCAGTTATTGTTATTTCGCTTAAACACATATCGGTGTACTTGAGTGTCAATAACAATAAACGATAGTGTACTACAGTGTACACTGTCAAATCTAATTGAAAAACAAATTAGTCTTCAAAATAACTATTTGATTATTATGTAATAATGAAGTGTGTTCTAAAAATATTAATTTGATTTTCTTCTCCCTGCCCTGTTCCCAGTCTGTCTGGGGTCGGCGCAGTATGTTTCCTCTTCCATTCATATCGGTCAGACGTCATCAAGCCATCCACTCCCTTTTGATTCATATCATCCATCACACCGTAAAGGTGCTAGTGATGAATGAATGTATAGAAAAGAGACGGAACGGACCATGTCGAGAGACCGATGAACGGAGAGAGTAATTGGAATGACAATCCATACTGCTCAAAGTTTTGGCTTAGGTTTTACAGCCGGCCGCCTGCCTGACACTAACTCTCTTTGGGTTTGCTGTTTGTTGGTGGTTTGCCCTCCACCATTCGGGTGCCCGAAGGTGCTTTGGTCTACACCGGGCAATCTCCCTAAGTCGACTTTTACGACACCCATGAGATGAGTCGGCGCTGTCCTATTCTACGTTATCTGTTCGCTCCCAGGCCAGCATGGAATATTAATTTAATAATAATTAATATTAATAATTAATATTATTAACTTTAATGAGTATTTAATGTCAAAAATGTTCATTCAAATCTAGACCCGGCATGAATAGCGACTAGTTTTGAATCTCATGAATTGTCATTTTTTGACGTTAAGTACTCATTAACGTTATTTGACGTCTCTGAGTGCGGCAGTTAGTTGACAATAAAGTATTAAAATTTGAATTTCAATTGGTGATTTTGGACAGATTCAATTTAATAGGGTCTCCATAGGTGGAGTACATGGGACCTAACTTAAAACAAATAAGATAATACAAAAAAAATCAAACACTCCAACAGAATATGAGTTTAAAATAAAATCCTTGAAATGAAGTTTAAAATAAAAGAAGAATAATAGACATAACTATTGTTTTAAAGGAATTATACACTACTACTAAATAATGAGGGAACATTGGCATTTTCATACTTTAACATACATACATAAATCACGCCTATATCCCCGAAGGGATAGGCAGAGGTGAACTAGCACCCACGTTTCGCCAATTATGTTAGGTCCCATGTAATAGGTGGCGAGCCTATTGCCATTTATCGGGCACAAAAGTCGCAGTGGATTACTATTGCTAGGTGGTATAAGAGGAACGCTGCTGCCCATTCCTCATCGCTGATTTTTCCTTAGTCGCCTTGTACGACACCCACGGGAGAGATTTGGGGTAGTGACAATTGTATTCTACTCTGCCGTCACCACACGGCTGGCATACTTTAACCCCTATTAAAAAGATATTGTTGGTCAGAAAAAGTTCGAAAAATTATGATCTTGATGCGGGAACTTTTATATAATGTTCCCGCATCATTTTCTAACATTTATATAATGTTGAAATTAAAATCGAATAGTAAATAATGTATGTTCCTTTTTCTTGAGAATATATATACATATCAGTGGCGTGGCGTAAAAAAACAAGTTAGGCAAGCCACAACTATATGAAGCCTCTTATGGTTTAAGCATTAACTTTTAACACCGCCTGCTAGGACACGGCTACAACTGTTCAACGCCATCTAGTGACGAAGCGGAGAACTACGTTGCCACTTTTGCATGCTGTGCTTTGTTTTATACAGCCAGAAAGAGAGATCATTATACAAACAAAAGCCGTGTTAATAAGGGAAGGACGATTCAACCCGGTCCGGAGCGGCTTGCAGGAGCGGCTCACGACCGCGATATTGAGTGCAGTTCACAAAAGAAATTCCGCTTTTATGGCTATTGCAATAAGATCTAAAATATTTACTTTTGACGGAACTTGTTTTCGTGGGAGTTTATTACTAATGTGTGCGTGTGTCGTAGTGTATCGATGCATAAGCGCGTAGGCTGCCGAAATGCCGGCTTGATGCCGGCTTGTAGGCAAACTTTAGGTACTATTTCGCGTTGCGTGCGCCTGACAAGACTACGCTTGTCTGTGTGCGTGCAGGCGCTGTATAGCAGGCGTCCATAACTCGATATTTAGCGAGTTAGTTGAAGGAATCTAGAGAGCGGGAGCGAATTGTATGTACCTGTGTTGCATATTGTTTCGCGCGCGTTTAATACTGTTATGATAAGATTATATTGATGGATTTTTTTTATTTGCTTATAAAATGGTATTGTACTTGAATTATGGTAATGATTTTTTTATGCTCGCTCGTTTGGTACGGCTGTTGGGAATCGGGTTATATGGACGCTCCGCCACTGATACATATATACATATATATATATATATATATATATATATATATAAATTTCCTTCTTGCCAACTTTCATCCATTCGGCTTTCTCTGTCTTACCCTAAGCACATTCAACAAATTTATTTCTAGTAACATACATACAAATATAAATCTCGCCTATATCCCCGAAGGGGTAGGTAGAGGTGATTTAGCACCCACTTTTTGCCAATTATGTTGAGTCCCGCGTACATAGCTAGGTGGTATAAAAGGAACACTGCTGTACGACACTCACTGGAAGGATTTGGGGTGGTGACAATTGTATTTTACTCTGCCGTCACCACACGGCTATCTAGTAGCAGTGCGATGTAATGACAGACATGTGATCGACAATAGGTACAGTATCATTAACCGTGTACTGACGGCAGAGTAGAATACAAATGTCACTACCCCAAATCTCTCCCGTGGGTGTTTTACAATGCGACCAAGGTTAAACAGTGATGAGGAATGGGCAGCAGCGTTCCTCTCATACCACCTAGCAATGTACTGCGACTTTTGTGCCCGATAAATGGCAATAGGCTCGCCACCTATTACATGAGACCTAACATAATTAGCGAAACGTGGGTGCTAATTCACCTCTGCTTACCCCTACGGGAATATAGGCGTGATTTATGTATGTATGTGATTGACAGTACTTATAAAACGAACTGTACTAGTTCCGAGCGCATATCACTTTTACAGGGGCCTGCTTGGACCGGCCTTTAATACATTTCAAGTCCTCAATGAACGACAATTAAAACCAATTTATGCATCGCGCAATTGCAAACAGGGAGAAGCATACGCACGAAGGTCGTAGCCGATGGATCTAATGTGCACTGGTAAAAAAAACAAATATGCCCTATTATTTTAAGGTAAGTACTAGAATTCGAACCCGGAACCTCTTAGCCAGCAATCCGATCATTGGACCAATCTGACTGTTTGATCATTTTTTTTATGATTGACAGGGAAGCTCTTGCCTTCATCTCACCTGATAGTAAGTGACGATAAGGGCCTAAGATGGAATCGAGCTTCACCTGGAACCCTCAACCACAGAGAGGCTGGCTATCTTATCACAATTGTCGGAACACAATAATGCTTTCAACATTATTATCATGGCGACAGATTTTGATAAGATGGTGGTAGCTAGCCGGGCGGACTTGAAAGAAGTCTTAGCACCAACCAAACCCAGTACAAATGTTTAAACCCGGGACCTCTGAATCTTAATTCCGGTGGGCGAACCATGAGACCACGGAGGCGGTCAATCTGACCATTTGACTGATCTGACCATTGTACCAATAAAGTCAAATATAACCACAAAGCAAGTTTTTACCGCAGACAGTGGTCCACTCGCTTTCTTTGTGTCCGAAGGTCGCAGTCTGTGATTCATGTCGAATTACTCAACCCGACCGCAGTAGGATGGCAATCGCTGCACTCTTTAATACACAATTCGTCACACCAGATTAGACGCGTTGCAGGTCCGATGTATTTCCTTGTTCCTTCGGTGGTGAATCATCGGTTTGCCAATGGATAGAGCGAATGTTTCGCTTTTTATGTTTACAAATACCGTGTATTATATTCGGTTATGCTTGGGTTTTGGATTTTAATATTTTTTAAGTTTTTAGTTCGATTAATTAAAAGTCTTTAGTCGGACAAGTTCGTGCGCGACCTTCCTGCGGTATGAGAGACGGCGAGTTTTCAGTCCTCCCCGCATCACCCACCCCCGGTAACATCTAGATTGCCCCGTCCCCGCCACCGTCTCTCATCCCGAAGGAGGGTCGCGCACGAAGTTGTCGGACGATTAGTAGTCGTTCTCGTTAATACCCACCAACCTGCACTGGGTCAGCATGGTGATCTATGGCCCATTCTCCTAATATTCTGCAATCCATAGCGAAAGCCTGTGACCCAGCAGTGGGGACCGGAAAGGGCTGGTGATGATGATGATGAATAAAAACTATATACTCTGACTTGTCTGTAACCCAATGATGATGAATAAAAACTATATACTCACTAGATACTCTGGCTCGTCTGTAACGCAATGATTCCAACATTGAACAATACGTTCAACTATTGATCAGCGCCGGCTGCATATTTGTTCAGAAGTTGCAGAGTTATTGTTTGTTATAATGCCAGTTGTTTGATGTTGCAGTGTTTTAAATTGAATTTCTATTAGTTGTTTGACGTCGGAGGATTTGTGTTTCGAATAGTTTACCGATATTGCCGCTTTAGTTGAGTTTTTTTTGTAGTGACGCTCGTCTGAACGTTGCTTTACAAATTGTAGCATGTTTGTTAAAGTCAAAGTCAAAATTCATTTATTCATATCTGGTATGATTACAATACACTTATGAATCGTCAAGACGCTAGATACCGAAAACCCGTGTGTCCAAAACATAGGGGAGTGCGCAGCATGCCTCAGTCTGTAATGATAGGTCTCCCAAACCCGCCCACGCCCCGATCCGCAACGAAGCGCCGACCCTGCCGCGTTCAATACCAAGATGATACTAAACGCATCAGGGCCCAACGCTCCGCTAGCAGAACGGCACGCAAGTAGGCTGCAGAGAAACCCACCATTGTCAACGAGTTATGACATTACAGGTACATTGTAAATTATGCACCAAATACAATCCCACAACTCGCCAATCACATAAACCGAAACATGCCGCGCACTACCAATCAAGTCCCCAACCCCCAACCTACCTATACGGACACACATGTTTTCAATATCTAGCGAAAAATCTACGCCATCCGTTCGTAAGCTACCGGGAGGCCCTGTTCTGAGAAGAACGGGCAAGAAACTCAGTCGGGTATTTTCCTCCCTTAGTTACATATATAATATATAATCTAAATTCAATGAAAATTTAATGAAAGATGTCAATAGCTTTAACGTCAAGTAATAATAATTAGAGTCACAATTTCTGAAGCTATCAACATCCTTCATTACAGACAGAACAGCATATTAATCATCGATTATATAAATCATCGATTATAGCCGTGTGGTGACGGCAGAGTAGAATACAATTGTCACCATCCCAAATCTCTCCCGTGGGTGTCGTACAAGGCGACTAAGGATAAATCAGTGATGAGGAATGGGCAGCAGCGTTCCTCTTATACTACCGCCCTGACAATTACTGCGACTTTTGTGCCCGATAAATGGCAATAGGCTCGCCACCTATTACATGGGACTTAACATAATTGGCGAAACGCGGGTGAGAATTCACCTCTGCCTACCCCTTCGGGGATATGGGCGTGATTTATGTATGTATGTATGTATGATTATATAAATAAAAATAAAAGTTATTTATTCCAAACATCCTTGTCATCTAGATAGTCCTGAATTTTATAGTATCCTTTTGCCATTAGTACTTTTTTTACATATGGCTTAAATTTGTGTTGAGGCAGTTCAGTCAAAGATCCTGGTATCTTATTATAGAAAAGTATACATTCCCCATAAAAGAATTAGTAATTAATTTAATGTTATGTTGATCTATGGGCTGTGTTATTGTAAAGTTATGTGATATACCCTTTATGGTGAACACTGCTGGGGCACGGGCCTTTCATATGGATTGAAGAATATAGGGAGAATGGGCCAGAACTCATAACGCTGGCCCAGTACGAATTGGTGGTAGCTGAATATATTGTAAATGTTTGGTCACCTATCCAATGACTGGCCTTAGCGAACATTGATCAGTTTTCGCAATCGCAGGCCGAGCGCGTTAACCCGCTGCGCTTTGGAGATCGTCTATTTCATCAAAATCCATTCGTAGCTTAGGGCGAAAATGTAACATATTTTATACCTTCCCCTTCTTATCCTCAAATACTTAAAGATTAAAATTGAATGACAAAATTCGGCAGTTTTGTAAAACCTGTCGTGCCGCCGTCTGTACATCGAAACCACCACAATGATCCGAAACGCTTTTACTTTCAAATCAGCAAAGTGCCACTTTGCACTTAGGTAATAACTGCCTACGTTTTTATACGTCTACATGTATTTGTTGCGCCTTAAAAAGGTTATCGAACTTAACTAGTGTTGGCAATAATATCGATCTAATAGTATCGATATCTTGCTTAG
The DNA here is from genome assembly GCA_963931975.1 of Cataclysta lemnata. Lineage (NCBI taxonomy): Eukaryota > Metazoa > Arthropoda > Insecta > Lepidoptera > Crambidae > Cataclysta > Cataclysta lemnata. The sequence goes on from OZ008348.1 coordinate 14,862,866, forward strand.
ACAAGTGGCCAAATATATTCGAACGAACAGAATACAAATGTGTGAAACTGACGTTTTTCAGAGAAAATAAAATGGCGACCGTCCTGCCTACTGTAGAGTAGTTGTCAAAAAATTGACATTTCTAAAGAAACGTTGTATCGTTTGCAAATTGGTAGGCAGAGGTGAATTAACCTAACACCCACGTTTCGCACCCCTTAGTCGCCTTGTCACGACAACTGTAGCATGAGACGTAAACAAAATCTCCTCGGGGAAAAGAAAATACTTTCCTCTCGCTCTAAATCCCGAGACAAAACACTGTCAAGTGGTGGAGAGAGATTTTGTCCACGTCCCGTGTTAGGCCTACAGGAGAGACGTGGGCAGTGACTATTGTATTCTGCCCTGTCAAACAAGGCCAACTAAAGTACTGTCTAACTACTTACGGCGGGTCCCAATATTCTATCTACATTTAAAAGTAAGCTTACTAAAGTTTAGTTACCTGGCATTTTTTGTTCTAAATACGACAAATAACAGAAGTTGCTAAGCAACTAAGCTGTGGTACGTCTATCATTGATAGAATATTGGGACCCGCCGTTATCGACATCGACAACCAATGCTAGCGCAGCACTACGCCGCATGCCCTGCAGCCACACCAAATAGTCCCATACACTTGGCACTATCAAAATAAGCCATAATAACGCCGTGGGGTTTTCCCTGGCCATGTCAGTGTCCCAAATCCGCACCAATATACTAGCACGTGAACCCGGATGTGGCCGCTACCGTTATTTTTCCATTCATGCACTATGTTTTGTTAATTAAAGCGGACAGGCATACTTTTCTGATGTTGATGGCAGTAGAGTGTTTTCCTCTTAGCTATCTAGTGGTTGGTGCAGCTTTGTGCTCGCGAATTTGTGGATGTTGCGCAATTAATGTGAGTTGGAGCTGTACTCTGTTCGGTGGAGGAGGTGAGAAGGCTGATTGAGAACAATTTTAATGTCTCGTAAAATTTTCAGTACAATATATTATTCTTTGTTGCACGCTTAGGAGGATTGTGAAGTGCCTATACGGGGCGCGAGTAGGTAATGCCTGCAGTTCCTTTTTTACAAACTTGTCTCAAGTTTCATTCCGCTGAAACTTTACAAAATGAGAGAGTTTTGGTCTTTTTAGATTCAGTACATAGTAATCTAAGTCTGTGGTACGTCTTTCTTGTGTTTACAGAGTTTAAAATATTATCGTATATATTATGAATATTATCGAATAACTATTATTTTTCGAAATTTTCGTAACAACAATTTTCTTTGCAATAATTTTTCAAACGTTTATAAAATGTTCTAAATAAAAATCAAAATAATATTTTCAGTTCCATACAAAGTTTGTCTAGATACATACATACATACATACATAATTCACGCCTATATCCCCAAAGGGGTAGGCAGAGGTGAACTAGCACCCGCGCTTCGCCAATTATGCTAGGTCCCATGTAATAGGTGGCGAGCCTATTGCCATTTATCGGGCACAAAAGTCGCAGTACTTTGCTAAGTGGTAAGTATAAGAGGAACGCTGCTGCCCATTCCTCATCACTGGTTTATCCTTAGTCCTTGTACGACCCCCACGGGAGAGATTTGGGGTGGTGACAATTGTATTCTACTCTGCCGTCACCACACGGCGGTTTGTCTAGATATTGAAATAAAATCGGCTATAACTAGGACGCCAGCCCTATTGTCAAGTTGCAAATGTTTGACCAAGACAAAAATAGATTTCGCCGGATGTAGCGAGGCGAGAAGCACTCCAGAGCCGAAGCCGGATGTTGGTTCGCCCCCCACAAAATGGCGGTGGACCCTGGACGACATTTTGGCATAAATCTCATTTGTTTACCTATCGCTGGCTCACAGTTTGTTATTGTACAATAATGTGAACAGCATTATTGCGTTCCGACAATTTGTGATAAGATAGCCAGTCTCTCCCCTTATTCCTGTATTCTTCCATCCATAGGGAATGCCTGTGCCCCAGCAGTGGGGACATTAAAGGGCTGGTGATGATGATGAATAAAAACTATAAAACCCGACTCCTCTGTAACGCAATTATTCCAACATTGAACAATACGATCACCTATTGATCAGTGCCGGCTGGCACTGGGCTGGTGATTAGGCAGCCCTTCTGTGGTTGAGGGTTCTAAGTGAAGTTCGATGACATCTTCGGCCCTTATCGTCACTTACCATCAGGTGAGATGAAGGCCTTATCTTCGCTGTCTAGCATAAAAAAGAGACCGATTAACGGAGAGAGTGATTGTAATGACAACATTGCAATCCTTACCGCTTAAGGTTTTGGCTTAGGATCTACACGAAGAGCATGAGGGTTTCAATAAGATTGGACGAAGCAAAGTAACTTATAAAGGAATCGTGTGGAACCTATTGAAAAGAAGTGAGCTTCGTGAGATTACCTCTTAAGGATATACCACCCGTTGAGAAGTCTACTTGGGAACATTGAAACATGAAGGCTTGAACACTAACTCATTTTTAAAACCGCCGCATTACCAATAAATCGGGGTACTTCGGAACGGGGGGATCAGGGTACTTACGGAATACCCTGCTCTTGTTGGTGGTACTGCTTTCGACCGTACAGGTGCCCCAAGGTACTTATTGGTGTACACCGGGATATTTCTAGGTTACTTTTTCTCTCCCAGGCCAACATGGAGAAGACTCAGGCCATAAGAACCTAGCCACATTCTAAAGCAACATTACCACAATCAGACTGTACCAGCCCCAAATAATTTCCTTTAGATACGTGTTCCAGAACAGAACGTTTGGAAGTTCTAGAAATTCGAAATGTTTTTTTTGGACGGCCGGCTTGGTCCAATGATCGGATTGCTGGCTATTTGCCAAGAGTTTCCGGGTTCATTTTATCAAGTTCCTATAGTCCCATAAAGAGCTCAAGAAATTATATTTCTTTGTATTTGACAACCAATCTTCCTCCATAAGTTTAGAATTGTCAATGCTCACCTTAAATCTAGCTTGCGATGTGCCGATATCTTACTATCTGTTCCAAGATGGAATCGAACACATCAGTAACGGGACATAGCCCGGATGGCAAGAGGTGACCCCGTGATACGAATAGTTGAAACCGGTCCTTGCCTAGTCGTAACGTGGCTTCAATTTCGAAGGGAGCGACTGCACGTGTATCGGCTAGAATAGTTCTGTTGCGTACATAAATTACGGCTATTTATTCCCGAAAAGGTGTGCAGAGGTGAGGTAACAGGTATGTATTCGCGCATCCGCATCTGCGTAATGTAGGTTATAGCCCACTCTCCCTATTCTCTTCCATCCATTGTGGAGGCCCGCGCTCCAACAATAGCGACATTAAAAACAAAAATTATCGATGATGACGATGATGATTATGCAGTAGTCCTGTAATGCAACAGTGCCTTATGTATAGAAGACATCACATTTAATGTGATTTCTCGTCTCGTCTCAAAAACTAACGTGAAAGCTTAAAGACTATTAAAAACTTTTCTTAAATAAATGGAAAGAGATTTGACTCTCAGCATTTTACTAAGAACGTATCTTTAGGTATTTCTGGACTTGACCTCCAATCCAATACTTGTTTATAATGTTCAAATTAAAAAAAAAACGGAACTCAAGATTTTTTCTGTTTATTTTTCATTGGGGCCTTTTATCTATTTTGATGCGCCAGCCCCTTCGTATCTTCCCTTATTAATACCAATATTAAAATTCATCATGATCAAAAATTCAAGACTAAAATTCGAGACTCCACCTGGATAACACAACCGTTTACCTTTGCAAAATGTTGATCTTAAATTAATTCAAAAAGTAGGTCCTAACTTAAAGCAATAGCACTATCTGATTCAGAAGTCACTTTTTGTCAAGCCCACACCAAGAGCTGACATCCTGAACACAGATCCTGGTGTACCGGATCCTTCAAGTCCGGACGGTGGATTATTTATGTACGCCACTGAGGAATTTATAGATTTCGCGGCATGCCGAGTAGGATGTGGTCGAGTTCGACTTAATGAATGGGAAAGTGGCAATCAACGGTGGCATTGGAGCACGTTTTGTTCTTGAAGATCTTATAATAAAGGCGAGCAAGTGAAATATTTAATGAGCTTTTTAATATAATAATGTCCTTGTGTTCATTTTTGCTTGAATCTTTGGAAATTTAAGTTGCAGTTATGGGCAATATCATTTGACTCTGGTAAGCGGCTTGGTCATGATATGCGAAGATATGAAAGCTATGTTGGCAGAAGAATGTTAGGCATGGACGGATAGAGGAAGACCAAAGAAGAGATGGACGGGTTGTGTAAAGAGGATGATAGGATAGGGTAGGAGTGGATGAGATATTGGTGAATGATAGAAAGGAGTGGAAGAAGAAGACATGTTGTGCCGACCCCGCCTAGAGCGGCATAAAGGCAGTACCGACAAATAACCTATCATTGATAGACTGAAGCGTGCTGCGCACTCCCCTATGTTCCCTTGGACACTCGGGTTTTCGATGTCTAGCGTCTTGATGATTCATAAGTGCATTGTAATCATATAAACGAATTTGACATTAATGCTGTCGAATGAGACACAAAATAGTTGAGGAACAAATGCTGTTTGTTAAAGTAGTTACAACGAAAAATCCTTATATTGTACCTTTATTCTGGTGCAAGTTTTTCTTCCAAACTAATATAATCAATTTTAATATAACAAGCTAACAATATTGTAAAAGTGGTTTAGTGACGTGGTAAAATATTTGTGTAGTGATTTTTTTTTATTGCACAATAACAGACATATAAAAACAAATGCACAGCAATTATCCAAATCACATTTTTTAAACTTGACACAAATATTAATTGAGAGAAGAAAGGCCAACAATATGAAAGAAACAATCTAATTATCCGCTCACAAACAACAACATTAGGCTGGTTTATGATTGATGAAGGTCAATGCGTACAGACCGATCGTGTAAGCCCCTTCGTACACTAGGCTACGCAAATCTTCGATATTCGACGATTTTAGTCTCCAAGCGACTAATGCCATACAAATCCATTGAGGTTCGTCCACGAGTCGCATCGCTGACATTCGTTATTAATAAATTTGTATCGATTGGGAGCCTGAAATCGTCGAAGACTAATGTAGCCTAGTGTACGAAGGGGCTTAGAGTTCCTTGGGAGGCTAATATCCAGCAATGGGTGCCTCGCATCTGAAATAGATTAATGAAAAAAAAAACCTTTTTCTGTTTTGGTTGTACCGGGTTGGTTTCAGGCAGACAGTCGTCTGTAAAACCTTGAGCAGTATGGATTGAAATGTGGCCATCCCAAACACTCTCTCCTTTCATCGGTCTCACGACATGGTACTTTCCTTCTCTTTTCTATACATTCATTCGTCACTAAGTAGCACTTTCCTGGTATGATGGATGATAATATGAATCAAAAAGTAGTGGATGGTTTCTTAACGTCTATTAATGGAAGAGGAAATATACTGCGCCGATCCCTGATTTACTGGGAACAGAGCAAAAAGAAGATATGTATGGTATTGCTGTAGGTTTTTTATTGTATTAACAGAAAATTTTTAAAAGAATACGATTGTGTTATTGAGATGGAGTCTCGGATTTTAATCTGAATATCATTTTATTTTTTAAAAGAACAATAATAACAAACAAAATGTTTTAAGAGTGGTCCGAAAATTTTCGGAGAATCTCCATGTCTTGTTTCCAATTCAAAATGTATCTCGACCGCTCACGACCAATCGAAGCAATTAGTAAGTAACTATTATCCTTCAAGAAATGCCGACATCGACATACTCAAAAGAAGTTCGGGTGCAAATTATAAATCGATTTGAGTTTGTCGAAATTCTGAGAGTTGCCCTCCGAAACCAAACCAATGCCGTTTTACCTTCCAAGCCTTCTTTCGGGCTCTTAGCAACAATTTCACCTTGGAAGGTTCCTGAAGTAAAATTTTATCTAGAGCAATTACAAGCGTGCCAACAACTTTACGTTTGCGTTCGGGTTTCGGAACACTGTGACTAATTACTATAATATAGGGCCGACGTCAACTGACGGAGTAATATTGCAAATGACACATTTCAACTTGACGCGGATTTCAAGTGATTACGGCATTTCTGGTTATTACCACCCTTTTATTTTGAGTGGCACTGTAATTATATACTATACTTTATCATCTTCCTGCTCTGTTCCCAGTTTATCTGGAGTCGGCTAGTATGTTTCCTCTCCCATTCATACAGGTCAGACGTCATCAATCAATCAACATCGTGATTCATAGCATCCATCACACTGGAAATGGGTTGGTGTCAGGTAGGCGGCCGGCTTTAAAACCTAAGCCTAATAAACCTTGAGCAGTATAGATTGGAATGTTGTCATCCCAGGTCCTTTCCATAAATCTATGACTTTTGTTTATCACTAGAACCTTCCTGGTCTGACGATATGATTCAAAAGCTTAATGACGTCTGAACTATATGAATGGAAGAGGAAACATACTGCCCAGACCCCAGATAAACTGCGAAAGGGCAGATGATGAACAGCTATAATGTTGCAAGTAAAGAGGCAACAACCATGAAAGTCTTATGAATAAATATTCCGTTCCATCACAAAGATTTCATATAAAAATCTCGGTGAAGTCTCGTAAAACTTAAGCGATCTCATTTAACAGCCGCGTGTACGACTTTTGAGGACTTTGGCAAGTAAGTTGCCGCTGCCTTTTAGTACCGTGTCACACAAAAAAATGTGCATTACTATTAAAATTGCGAACGTAATTTAGGAGTAGTTGTCGCGACATGGTACTAACGTATTAAATTTGTTTTAAAGTCTTCTAAGTAGTAGGACTTCTGTTATGAATTCCGTACTCTTGTTCCTAATCTAATGTTGACCAATCACATCACTCGACATTAAACAGTTCTAGCGTCGTGATTGGCCAGGATGGGATGGTGACTTACACAATTACATACATAAATCACGCCTATATCCCCGAAGGGGTAGGCAGAGGTGAACTAACACCCACGCTTCGCCAGTTATGTTAGGTCCCATGTAATAGGTGGCGAGCCTATTGCCATTTATCGGGCACAATAGTCGCAGTAGGTAATAGCTAGATGATATAAGAGGAACGCTGCTGCCCATTCCTCATCACTGATTTACCCTTAGTCGCCTTGTACGACACCCACGGGAGAGATTTGGGGTGGTGACAATTGTATTCTACTCTGCCGTCACCACACGGCACTTACACAATTAGACTAATATAATATTATGATTCTACATAACTTGCGTAATTAGGCACCTATTATTTGCATATGTAAATACGACAACAATCTTGTGAGACTCAAAATAAGTTTTAAACCGTTTTGAGGCCGACCTCTCTCTCCTGTTCAAATACTTAGTGTCAAGCTCTATGCTAATATATATCAATAGGCACAGTAAAACAGGTTGTTGAAAAACAATTTTTTAGATTCTCTAATGTCGTTGGCTAATGTTGTTTTTTATACTAGACAAGGAAGCTCTTGGCCTTCATCCCATCTGATGGTAAGTGACGATAAGGGCGAAGATGGAATCCAGCTTCACCTGGAACCGTCAACCACAGAGGCTGGCTATCTTATTATAAACTCTCGGAACATAATAATGCTGTTAATATGATTGTTATGGCGACAGACTTTTATAAGATGGTGGTAGCTAGCCAGGTGGACCTGAAAAAAGTCCAACCACCAACCGAACCAAGTACAAATTTATAGTCCCCTGGTGATAGCCCTCTCAAGTGCCCTCTAAGTCAGACTAAAGTAAGACTAAGCGGCGATGAGGAAGCTCGTAATATTACCTTAAACGACATGAAATATCTTACCTTTACTTCGGCCGAAAACTTCTTAAAGGCGTCGCGAGCCGTAAAAACAACTCTCCTCTATGCAGAACCGGTTTAATCGGCGGCAAAAAAATTGGGTAATCCATTTTGACAGTACGCTAAAAAATGCGAGTAAATGCGCCGCGGTGCAAGCCACAAGCTAAAGCGTTTTTGTAAACAAAATCGTGAAGGTTGTTTATTCTTACTTACCACCAATAACACCTCATGTCCACTATTGCTAACCTTCACTAATATTCTATTTATTTATTCTTCTTCTTCTTCCAGCCCTGTTCCCCGTTTTTCTGGCGCTGTATGTTTCCTCTTCTTATATCGGTTAGACATCATCAAGCCATCCACTCCCTTTTGATTCGTTTATACATCACAACGAAAAGGTGCTAGTGATTAATTACCGTATAGAAAAGAGACGGCAAGGACGGTCAATAGACCGAGAATCCATACTGCTCAAGGTTGTGACTTAAGTCTTACAGCCAGAGACCGATGAACGGAGAGAGTGATTTGGATGACAGCATTCCAATCTATACTGCTCAAGATTTTGGCGATTTTACAGCTGACCGCCTGAAGTGCCTGACACAAACCCTCTTTGGGTATGCTGTTGTTGGTGGTTAGCCCTCCACCAGTCGGGTGCCCCTAGTTGCTTATTGGTCTACACCGGCAATCTCCCTTAGTCGACTTTTTGGAGTGAGTTGGGGCCGGCACATTAGTATAGGAAGAATGATATTTATATTTATCATGGCCGCCACCAAATGCGAAAGCGTCTTATAACCAACCCGCTCACCGCTCATCGCACAGTCCACCGGTTCTTTAATTGTCCATCTCGTATTACATTTACTGTTGCTAACAGTACAGTGCTACAGTTTCGGAGAACTGGTTTCTTTAATTACCCTTGGTATTCCCTCGTAAAAACGACAAGCCACTTTAGCAAGAAAGTCGACTGAAGATAAAATTCTGTCCCAATAATTAAACATTTATGAGTGCAAACTCAGCAATGTTCGCTAAGGCTAGTCATTGGTTGGTGAACAAAGGTTAAGCCGTTGGTCCCGGCTGCATCTGCAGTCGTTAATACCCGCCAGTCCGCAATGGGCCATGGGTGTGTTATGTATGGCCCATTCTCCCTATAATCTTTACGGAGGAGCTCTAGATAATATATTTTTGGTCACCCCTCCAATGACCAACCTTAGTGAACATTCCTTAGTTTAGGCAATCGCAGCCCAAGCGGGCAATGCCAATGCGCTAGCGAGCTTCTCGTTTTAAACATATCTGTTAGAAAATGTATACCTAAAAAGTCACATCGAGACAGTCATAATTATAGCGTCAGAAAAAATGGTTAAAGAGATTTCTTCGAAACATTCCAGGCCAGCAGAATGTCGCAGAACTGCAAGTCTACCTACACGGCGGCGACGACGAGGGACGCGAACAACAACACCCTGTACCACGGGGGGGCGGTGCCGAGCTACGGGGGCAGGACGTACTCCCCGCCCGGCGTCACCAGCACCGGGAACTACCAGGTGAGCAGCACAAAGGTATAGCTTCTTTTTCTTCTTTCTGCCCTGTTCCCAGTTCTGGGGTCGGCGCAGTATGTTTGCTCTTCCGGTCATATAATATCGGTCAGACGTCATCAAGCATGGACGTAGAGAGTGATTGGGATGGTAATATTCCTTTAATCCTGTAATAAAGATGCCTGGCTGACACCAACCATCTTTGGGTATGCTGTTGTAGATGGTTTGCCCTCCGCCATTCGGGTGCCCCAAGGTGCATATTGTTTTACACTGGGCAATCTCTTGACGTTTACGACACCCCTGAGGTGTCGTAAACGGTTATGGTTTTACATGTAAAAAATATAAGGTCAGAGAACAGCACCTTCTTATGATTTGTAATAATATTTTTGACATTTTATTAGGTATACAATTATAAAAAAAAAATCAAAATACTAATCAGGTAGCTATATCTGTACTAAAATAAGTTGAAGAGTGCTTATAGTAAGTTTGATGTTTTTATAGGCCAGCCTAACACTCATGTTGAGAAGGGATGACATCTATCCTGTGACAGGACAAATGTAAACTATGAATATGGGTCTGCTGAACGAGGAGAGCGGAGGGATTACGTCAAATTGAAACAGTTGATACGGTAGGGAATAAAAACGCAGAAAAACGAAGATTGTGGGAGGGATAGTGAGAGTATCAAAAGATTTAACTCAAACGTACTTTAGTCGTCTCCTTCTACTCTTTCAATTATCTCATCATAAAAATGAAAAGACTAGAAGCAGGTGACCCGATCTCAAATAATAATAATACATACAGTATATATTTTAAAAAATGAAAAGACTAGAAGCAGGTGACCCGATCTCAAATAATAATAATACATACAGTATATATTTTAAATAATTTCAAGTTTTTACTTTTTTTCTGTTTTACGTATATATATAAATCACGCCTGTCCCCGAAGGGGTAGGCAGAGGAAAATTAACACCCACGTTTCGCCAATTACGTTTTGTCCCATGGAACAGGTGGAGAGCCTATTGCCATCTATCTGGCACGCAATTCGCAGTATCTTTCTAGGTGGTATAAGAGGAACGCTACTGCCTATTACTCATCGCTGTCATAATACTTGTATTGTCGTACGGGTGTTGTACGACACCCGCGGGAGGGATAATTTGGGGGTGGTGACAAAAGTGACAATGGTATTCTGATCTGCCGTCACTTCACGGCTAAACTGTCAATTTGACAGCCCACAATTTTAATAAAACCATTAGGAACCACACAGTAACCGCGTCCGTAATAAACTTTCCCCAAAATTTATATTAAAATAAAACCTTTTCGTACACGAAGAGTATGCAAATGTGCTTACACTTGCCGAATCATTTTATGGGCAGTAAAAAGTAAAATAAAAAGCTTCCTAATTAGATCAATCCGAAAAAGGCTCGAATCCGAGTTTCATTGGGAGCAGTATCGCAAGATTGTAATTATAAAATGTGGAGCAGCGACTGACGGGTTAAGGCTAAGTTTTTGGGTTGAAAAAACTCGGAGCTTTATTCAGAAGTCGTCTACATAATAATATTCTGCAATTTTTCACGTTGGTCGATTACTTTCTTTTGCTATCAATAATACACATCTTTCAACAACAGAGACAACGTATTTATGGCCCTTCTATGCTGGCCGGGAACCAAAACATAACATAGAATGTGCTTGTCCGGAATGAATGAATGAAACTGTCCGGTGTATACCAATAAGTGCCCCCGAATGGTGGAGAGATTATAACCACCAAATCCAAAGAGGATTGGTGTCAGGCAGGCGGCCTCATATCATATATCACACCGGAAAGGTGCTACTGATGAAAGCCGGCCGGCCGGCTGAAAAACCTAAAGAGCATAGTATGGATTGAAATGTTGTCATCCCAATCACTCTCTCCGATTGTTCTCTCGACACGCGCCTTGCCACCAGTTTTCTATACATTCATTCATCAGTAGTACCTTTACGGTGTGATGGATGATATGAATCAGAGGGTAGTGAGTGAATACCATTATTATCGGTCAGACATCACAAAAGATACTGCGTCAATCCCAGCTAAACTGGGAACAGGGTAGGAAAAAGAAGACGAGGGATCTTTGATAAAGTTCATTATCTGAAAAAAACAGCTGAACGATCATCCCAAATGCTCGTTATCTTCCCGCATTTCCGTTTATGTTAGACATGCCCGTTAAAATTGATGCGTTCGACATATGCATAGCAGGCGGCTTCCCCTTAACCACCTTTCTCGCACCATAAATGATAATGGTCGTCCTAATTGGGGAGAGCCGACAGTCGCCAAGCTATTCGCCGAATATGTGCGTTGTTAGCCAACGACGAATTGTGGCACAGTTGCGCAACCCAGCGACTATTGCCCGGGAAAGAATGTCTGCTTTTCACCTTGTGGGGCGAGAATTTTATTTGGCATACATACAAATACATACTTTTTTTAAGCTAGACAGGGAAGCTCTTGCCCTTCATCTCACCTGATGGTAAGTGACGATAAGGGCCGAACATGGAATCGAGCTTCACCTAGAACCCTCTACCACAGAGAGACTGGCTATCTTGTCACACATTGTCATACATACATACATAAATCACGCCTATATCCCCGAAGGGGTAGGCAGAGGTGAACTAGCACCCACGTTTCGCCAATTATGTTAGGTCCCATGTAATAGGAGGCGAGCCTATTGCCATTTATTTATCGGGCACAAAAGTCGCAGTGCATTGCTATTGGTAGGTGGTATAAGAGGAACGCTGCTGCCCATTCCTCATCATTGATTTATCCTTAGTCGCCTTGTACGACACCCACGGGAGAGATTTGGGGTGGTGACAATTGTATTCTGCTCTGTCGTCACCACACGGCTATGGGACCTTATGGGGCGAGAATTTTATTTGGCATACATAGATACATTTTAGGGATAAATAGGTGTCATTTCTGCATGATCAAAAGCACTAATAAAATAAAATACAATCCATAAATATCAATGATTTAAACAAACGTGGTGACGGCAGAGTAGAATACAATTGTCACCACCCCAAATCTCTCCCGTGGGTGTCGTACAAGGCGACTAAGGATAAATCAATGATGAGGAATGGGCAGCAGCGTTCCTCTTATACCACCTACCAATAGCAATGCACTGCGACTTTTGTGCCCGATAAATAAATGGCAATAGGCTCGCCCCCTATTACATGGGACCTAACATAATTGGCGAAACGTGGGTGCTAGTTCACCTCTGCCTACCCCTTCGGGGATATACCTAGGCGTGATTTATGTATGTATGTATTTAAACGAAAATGTTTGCTATACGTACTGGGTGAATCAGCATGTCCAAGTATGACTCGATAATTTAATTTATGTATTAGTGAGTCGGGAATCTTCAAGATAGTGTGTGATTTATATTAGCACTTCGGAAACTACTTACTTTCCTCATAACAGACGGACGGACGGAATCTCAGAGCCTAGTTCCTTTTAGTTTCACTGCTATCATGTTATTGTACAGTCGGCCGAGTAAATGGATAACACAGAAAATCCATTTCGCTAGCAGTGGGCTCTGTTTTCACACGGTCCGATTCAATGTTCAAAGGTATTGGAACTGACTTTTTTACTTTGCGTTTGCGAAGTCTTATAATAACCGTCATTAGCTCTTGTGTTTGTGGGAAGGTATTTTCTAATAGTGATATATTTTTTGAATTTGTGCGATTTCGAAAGCAATTGATTTTGGTTTGTTAGGATATTTGTGGTAAGGCTATCAATAGTCAAAAATAGTAAAAGACAACTAACAATTAATTTATGAAATACACAAATCTAAATGTACATATATTTTACACAAGAACATTTTCGTCATCACTAATTTAAATCAAATTAAGACATCTTATTATTTAGATACGTTAATATCCAAAAGTACAGTCAGTCAGTGTAACTCTGTCTAATCCTTTGGGGACACCTATGCGTGAAACGTGATTAAGTTATACAAGCTGACAAATAACAACAGAAGATGCAACAGCTCTTTGCATATTTTGCTTAACTGCGAACTCTAAGTAGGTACCTAATAAAAATTTCATTTAGATATTTATAAAGGAAAATTTAATTAGTTTCGCCATACATACATCATGCGAAGAATGGAAAATGCATTTATTGCGTTAGATTCGCATTGCGATATCACAACTGCTAACATCTACCTACATAGCATCGTTAACTACAGTAGGTTTATTACACCTAAGCACTTAACTCATCTTGGTGCCGTCATAGGGTTGCCGACTATCGCTTCTAACGGACAATATGGTGATGGTTAGTTGATTTCATCTATTAATATCCCGTGGTCAATCAGCGTTAGTGACATGACAATCAGGATGTTACATAAAAGTAATCAAGTTAGAAGGATCCACGACTTTAGTAAGGATTAAGACTTTTTTGGTATCTTTAAACGATCTGTATGTTTATACCAAAAAAATCTGTAGTTCTATTATACGCTTCACCTACCAGGCAATCAGCAATGGACAGGATGGTTTGCAGCTTACAGCTCGTTACAGTTGAATGTATTCTCTGTACATAATAATATGGCACATAATAATATGGCCGTTGTCCTACAGTACATTATACCAACCCATTCTGGCAACCCTAATAAAAGGATTTAACCTAAGGCAGGCTTAGAAAAGACCCTGTCAGCATTTCATTTAACGTTAGATTAAAGCTTGCCATATTACCTTAATCAATTTTCTACCAGCATACAATTACACAATTACTTATAGCTGCTGTAAATAAGCATTGCTTTTGCTTTTTGATTCAGAAAAACGTCTTTACTATTATAGTGGATTAGATTCCTTTAAGTTGGCGATACGGTTATCATATCAGCCGTATAGCCTACTTGCCCACTGCTGGATATTGGTAATGGTCAATTTTGTGTTGTGGGTTCCGTACTTCCGCGACTTTAGCCCAATAACTTAAACCTGTTAAGTTTGGGATATGGTGTTTCCTAATCAAATCAGTAATGTAAATGTAAAACTACAACCTCTTACTGCTAACCCTTATCTCTTAAAGGATCTAGTGGACTTACTACTAGGTACTCTAAATCTGTCGCCATAATAATAATGTTAACAGCATTATTGTATTCCGACAATTGTGATAAGATTGTTAGATGGGATCGTACATAATTGGCGAAAAGTGGGTGTTAATTCGCCTCTGCCTACCCCTTCGGGGATATAGGCGTGATTTATGTATGTATGTATGTATGTGATAAGAAGATGCAACAGCTCTTTGCATATTTTGCTTAACTGCGAACTCTAAGTAGGTACCTAATAAAAATTTCATTTAGATATTTATAAAGGAAAATTTAATTAGTTTCGCCATACATACATCATGCGAAGAATGGAAAATGCATTTATTGCGTTAGATTCGCATTGCGATATCACAACTGCTAACATCTACCTACATAGCATCGTTAACTACAGTAGGTTTATTACACCTAAGCACTTAACTCATCTTGGTGCCGTCATAGGGTTGCCGACTATCGCTTCTAACGGACAATATGGTGATGGTTAGTTGATTTCATCTATTAATATCCCGTGGTCAATCAGCGTTAGTGACATGACAATCAGGATGTTAGGCACAAGATATACATACTCTGATATGAAACTGAAAATATGGTTTATTCATTTCAGGTATGATTACATACACTCATGAATCGTCAAAGAAATAACGTTAAACACTGGAAACGAAAAGAAAAACAGTTTCCAATATTTAACGTTATAAGCTACACCATCCGTTCGTAAACTACCAGGAGACCTTGTTCTGAGAAGAACGGGCAAGAAACTCAGCAAGTTTGTTCCTCCCTTTCCATGAAGTTGTGAGTTAATGAAAGATGTCATAAAATATTTTAATATATTACATATCCTATTATATTCTATCTTATCATATTAGTTATCATATTTATAAAATATATTTAATTTCAATGTTTATGGACATCTTTCATTGAGTATAAAATATATATATAATTATTACTGGTAGTTAGCATAGCTTAATTTACTTGGTTAAAAAATAATTAAAACTAATACAGAAATATACATGTCAGTTGGTCTCATTACCATGCAAAATCTATAGCCACGCATCTTTATCGTTTATGTAGTCTTTAGCCGTATAATATCCCCTTTTCACAAGTCTTTGTTTAATTTGGCTTTTAAATTTAAGATAAGGGAGTTCCGTGAAAGATCGTGGGATTTTGTTGTATATTTGTATACATTTCCCCAAGAAAGAACGACCAGTTTTATGCAGACGGAATTGAGGAAAGGCTAGTCTACTTTTATGCCTGGTACTATACTTATGGGTATCACCAACTTTAACAAATTGATTAGAATTTTTATAAACATATAGAATATTATCATAAATATACTGACCAGCTACAGTTAAAATATTTATTTCCTTAAATAATTCTCTTAACGAGTCCCTTTGTTTAAGTGTGTATATGGCACGTATTGCCCTTTTCTGTATTACAAATATATCATTAATATCGGACGCTGAGCCCCATAACAACATGCCATATGACATAACACTATGGAAATAACTAAAGTACACTAGCCTTGCCGTCTCGACATTTGTCAATAGTCTTTTTTTTTAATATCGTATGCTGCTGAGCTAAGCCTCTCTGAGAGCGCCGAAATATGTGGGTACCACTGCAGTTTGGAATCAAGGGGGATTCCCAAGAAAACAGTAGCATCTGTACACTGAATTATTTCATTATTAATTTTTTTATTGGTGCTAACCTGCCTTACGTTTGGAAGTGTGAATTTGACACACTTCGTCTTATTGGTATTTAGTAATAAGTTATTAGTTGTGAACCAATGTAATACTTCAATAGTACCTAAAGCAGTATTTATTTTGGTATCTAATTACGAAAATGACATCTTTGCTAACCCATCAAATTTGTGACAAGCCTCTTATATACAGAGGTTAAGTCAGTCTCACATAAAGCATTAATTATTCTGTAAACATTGGTTTAACGTTCTCTTTTATTTAATTACTCTTATAATTTTCGAATCAACATAAAAGTAATCAAGTTAGAAGGATCCACGACTTTAGTAAGGATTAAGACTTTTTTGGTATCTTTAAACGATCTGTATGTTTATACCAAAAAAATCTGTAGTTCTATTATACGCTTCACCTACCAGGCAATCAGCAATGGACAGGATGGTTTGCAGCTTACAGCTCGTTACAGTTGAATGTATTCTCTGTACATAATAATATGGCACATAATAATATGGCCGTTGTCCTACAGTACATTATACCAACCCATTCTGGCAACCCTAATAAAAGGATTTAACCTAAGGCAGGCTTAGAAAAGACCCTGTCAGCATTTCATTTAACGTTAGATTAAAGCTTGCCATATTACCTTAATCAATTTTCTACCAGCATACAATTACACAATTACTTATAGCTGCTGTAAATAAGCATTGCTTTTGCTTTTTGATTCAGAAAAACGTCTTTACTATTATAGTGGATTAGATTCCTTTAAGTTGGCGATACGGTTATCATATCAGCCGTATAGCCTACTTGCCCACTGCTGGATATTGGTAATGGTCAATTTTGTGTTGTGGGTTCCGTACTTCCGCGACTTTAGCCCAATAACTTAAACCTGTTAAGTTTGGGATATGGTGTTTCCTAATCAAATCAGTAATGTAAATGTAAAACTACAACCTCTTACTGCTAACCCTTATCTCTTAAAGGATCTAGTGGACTTACTACTAGGTACTCTAAATCTGTCGCCATAATAATAATGTTAACAGCATTATTGTATTCCGACAATTGTGATAAGATTGTTAGATGGGATCGTACATAATTGGCGAAAAGTGGGTGTTAATTCGCCTCTGCCTACCCCTTCGGGGATATAGGCGTGATTTATGTATGTATGTATGTATGTGATAAGATAGCCAGCCGCTCTGTGGTTGAGGGTTCCAGGAGAAGCTCAATTCCATCTTCGGCCCTTATCGTCACTTACCATCAGGTGAGATGAAGGGCAAGAGCTTTCCTGTCTAACATAAAAAAATCGTACTTTTGCTTCCTAATGCCGCGATTCAGCACTCGAAATAGTTGAACCTCAAGAACCGTGCTTTCTATTTGATTACTCCAATACTCCATCAAACTCTAACCTTCTCATTATAATGGGAACAGCACAAGTCAACGAATAACATAGACATCTTTCGCTTTTCAATTGTAGACCGAAATCCAGTAGCGTTAACTTCCATTTCTGCTTGGAGGCAGCCCTGTAAATATTGGCCCAGTTCCTCGCCGAATCGGCGATACATCATCGGCAGTACATCAACGTGGACAAAATCTCCCCGGGGAGAAGAGAATGTTTTGCTCTCGCTCTAACTCGCACAAAAACTTGAGACAAAACACTGTCAAGTGGTGGAGAGAGATTTTGTCCCTAGGCCTACAACGATTTGATGCGTCTCGTTCTTGCAGCAAGTGACGGCGAAAGTGCTCTTCGGCAGCGTGACGGCGATCAATGACCTCAAGCGGCAGGAGAAGGCCGAGCGCGAGGTGCGGCGGACGCATTAGCTCAGCACCATCTCTTCGCAGGTGAGCGGACTAAAACGAACTAAAACGCAGCAGCAATGCCTGGTAGTGCTTTTTCTAATAGCAGACATTTGTATTATTATAAACAAAAGAAGAATTTCCTGAAATAGGTAGTAGGTACCAGGTAGGTAGGTACCTACCTAGCAGCTGCAAATACATGACAAAACTTTAGAAGGAGAATACTAGCGACATCTTGTAATATTACTGTGCACTACTAAGTACCTACATAAAAGGTCACAAAGACATAATGTTCATTCCCCAGAACACACGTATCTCTAATAGATGGCGTTGCCAGCGGAAAATTATAAGCTGTTTTAAATTTTTCTTTCTGCCTATTCCCAGTTTATCTGGGGTCGGTGGAGTATGTTTACTCTTCCATTTAATATCGGTCAGACGTCAACAAGCCAAGCCATCCATGCCCTTTTGATTCATAATGATCCATATCACACCGGAAAGGTGGTAGTCATGTAGGTAGTGATCTACCTATAGAAAAGAGACGCAAAGGACCATGTCGAGAGACCGATGAACGGAGATAGTAATTGGGATGACAAAATTCCAATCCATACTGCTCAAGATTTTGCCCATTTTTGGCTTTCGTTTTACAGCCTGCCTGACACCAACCCTTTTGGGTATTCTGTTGATGGTGGTTTGTCCTCACCATTCGGGTCGCCTAAGATGCTTATTGGTCTACACAGGGTTTTTTTTTTGCTCCGGGGCTACATGAAAGCTTTTTTTATATAATTTTTTTTTCTAAAAAAAGCTCTTTTAAAAAGTCATAATACCTACCTGATGTTAAGTAAAAAGTTATGCCCTCTTTCCTAAGATCTTCGACCACTGAGGATGACGAGTGAGAATGAGTCTTATTCGACTTTTTTACTCCGCCTGACATAATAATGATTATGGCACACCTGATCATAAAGTCTCAATCCACCCCAAATCTCTCCCGTGGGTGTCGTACAAGGCGACTAAGGATAAATCAGTGATGAGGAATGGGCAGCAGCGTTTCTCTCATACCACCTAGCAATGTACTGCGAATTTTGTGCCCGATAAATAGCAATATGCTCGCCACCTATTACATGGGACCTAACATAATTAGCGAAACGTGGGTGCTAGTTCACCACTGCCTACCCCTTCGGGGATATAGGCGTGAATTATGTATGTATGTATGTATGTATATATCTACTATTTTTAACTGACAAAATATCAACAACAGTAATCAGTTTAATAAAAAACACTTTTTTCCTAAATTTCAGGTGACGACGCAGAACTTGTGATACGAAATCATGGAAGCTAAGGAGTGATCTCGGCAGACAGAGTAATTTTATTAATGTTTAACAGAATTTATAAAGGTTAAGAGTTTTAGTATTATGACTGCATTAATCGCATCGTAACGTCTTTCATTGACAGATTGGAAAATTCATTATTTTCATGATTATGAAACTAGACCAATAGCGACACCACCACCTGAACAGTTAAGTTGGTGGCACAATACAATTACATAGGCACGAACAGCAAGCAGTTGAAATTTTGTCACCATAATTTTTTATTGTACCTATGTCAATGTTAATGTTCGGTTTTTATATGAACATTGTACAGTTATTCTTTCAATAAGCAACTTACATATACAAAGTATAGGTTATACTCTGTTAATAATTCATGAGAACTTTATAAGAATATAAAAGTATTAGGTAGTTCGTATTTATAAAACGACTGTCGTTATGTATGTAACTAGAATACTCTATTTTTGACATCCCTAGGTACTTACTCTATATGAATAACTAACGACTAATGATAACACTAATGATGAGTAAGATACGGAATGGAATGGAATATTTTCTACTCATATTTTTATCCTGTTATGGTTAATGCCAGTAAATAGCACCCGTTAACAATTAGTACAGTGACAACCACAGTTTTTAACGCCTTGGTTATTAGCAGGGAAGTTTAAAACATATATACAAGTGGGAGATTTTTATCTCTTAAGTTTTAAAGAAATTTACTAATACATAAGTGATACTGCTAATTATAATAAAAATATTGCTTCAAATTATTATATTCTAAATAAATAGCGCAGCAATATGCACAGATGCAAGCTTTATGATAATAAAGTCCCATTTACACCATTTTTGCAGTCCGAAATCGATTTAAATACAGTAGGTAGGTATATTTAGTATGAATGAGATTTAAATAGTTCAGCTGGTAGAATAGTACCTTTATTAACAAAGTTTGGTGTAAATAACATTTATAAATTTATAATTATTGTTTAAAATAATATATTGCATAAGGATTTTTTTGGCTGTGTCCGCCAATAATATATAACAATTTATATTTTAATTATGAAAGTGTAATATTGGTACTAACTATTCAACGAACCAACCCATTTATTTAATGTTTGATTACTCCCTGACCTTTTGACTTTTCCGCTCGTTAGCCAACGGAATTTTCCGTAGGCGTAGCGGACGGAAAAGTCCACTTTATGGTCAGGTGTAACGAAAAAAAGAATCATCAAAATCAGTTCACCCAGTCAAAAGTTCAGAGGTAACAAACAGTAAAAAATACAGACGAATTCAGAACCTCCTCCTACTGTCAAGTAGGTTAAAAATATGTATTTGCTTATTTATACAGTTTACAAGTTACTATTAAGTTAGTGTTGCACTTTGATATTAAAATAGAGATATATTTTTAGGTATACTCGTGTTACTTAATACGAATCATATAAATTACGAACTCAGAATGCCAGTGTCCTAGGATATTAAGACATGAAGATAGTTTTATATTTTTTTATTAAATTTGTTTAAAAAAAACTATTACTTTTTGTGGTTTTTATTTACAATAACCTTTCAGATGGTAGGTACTTACCCATATCGCTCCTTCATCATTATGGTAAGCGTGATCAATACACATGAATTTTGACAATCGTAGGGGAAAGGGGCCCACAGCGAGACTTAATTGTGTAAAAAGTCTTA
The DNA here is from genome assembly GCA_963931975.1 of Cataclysta lemnata. Classification (NCBI taxonomy): domain Eukaryota; kingdom Metazoa; phylum Arthropoda; class Insecta; order Lepidoptera; family Crambidae; genus Cataclysta; species Cataclysta lemnata. Next base: position 14,883,740 of record OZ008348.1, read on the forward strand.
CTTTAAATTGACATAATATTATTATATATTAGTCCGTGAATGATTGTATAGATAGGTAGAAATAATAGAAAGGACCATAATGTTTTCTTATATTTGCACGAGCACTACACATTTGAAATAAAACAACTTTTACGGATAAGACTCGCGTATAATTTGGTGTTTAGCATCATTGAGTTACGCTAGTGAAAGTAGTTCAATGTTTAGCATATTAATTATTTAAACCGACGTTTCGATCAATTTACAGTGGCCGTGGTCACGGCGGGACTAAAGATGACAGGTGTCCTCACAATCAAGTAATAATTTACTACCGTCATAATATTTGATATTTTAGGTGTTCCGATTTACACAAACAGAGCTTACAATCATTGTTTTTGGCAATATGAGGACGGTGTTGGGATTTAATTATTCTAATAATTGGGTCCCAAGCAGGTGGTATGTTCCAACCATTATCCCTATTGAAGTTTGGATGTTTCTTGATTTCAATAACTTCACGTATCATTCTAGGTATATATCGTCTCTTTTGCTAGAATTTGCGGTTTTTCAAATCTTAAATAATGCTTGGGTCCGTCTAAGGCATGTTCACATACTGCAGATTTTGTTTCACGCCTATGTTTCACATCAGCTATGTGTTCTTTTACCCGGGTCCCTATACTTCTCTTTGTTTGGCCTATATAAGGACCATGTCGAGAGACGAACGGAGAGAGTGATTATGATGACGATATTCCAGTCCATACTGTTCAAGGTTTTGTCTTTGATTTGACTTCTACCATTCCGGTGCCCTGATGCTCATTACTGTACCCATACCAGGCAATATCTGCTTTACCCCCGAATACAGAAACACTACTCAAATTATGAGCACTGCTTATAAAGTAAAATGGACAATACCCGTCAGAATTTGTATAGAAAAACGTCAATTTTGACAACACTGAGTATCTTTCGTTTCTGTATTCGGGGGTTAGTAATTTTTTACGTCACTCCTGCCCCTCTATACTCCAGCCATTGTAACGAGATAAAAAAGTTTTGATTGTGTCTCTATATCGATGAAATGCATTTAAAATAAGAAAGTTATATTTTAAAATACATCACCCGTTTTAAAAAAAAACAAATTTTAATTTTATAATAAAAGACTCATCAACATTGTTTACGTTGTTTGTCCCGTTATAATGGCAGGAGTGTAGACAAGTGGCCAAAGGAATAGAATACAAATGAACGAAACTGATGTATTACAAACAAAACAACATGGCGACCGACATGTAAGAGGAGTTGTCAAAAATGCAAATTATTTTGTACTCTATTCGTTAGAATAGATTGACCACGTGTCTGGGCCCTCCAGCCCCCGTAGCACGGGACGTGGACAACATCCCCAATGGGGAAAAGAATATATATTTACATCTCACTCTCACTCCCACTAAATCCCGAGACAAGACGGCCGCCTTGGTCGAATGCTCAGATTGCTGGGCATTGGCCAAGAGGTGCCGGGTTCGAATCCTGGTAGGAGCAAACTTTGTGATGACCACAAATGTTTGTTTCCGAGTCATGGTTGTGTATATGTTTATGTAGTATATTTTCAACATTTATATACATAATTATATTAAAAATATGTCCGTCATCTAGTATCCATAACACAAGTGCTTAGGCTACTTACTTTGGGCTAGATGATAGGTGTGAGTGTCAAAATATTTATTATTATTTAAAAAAAAACACTGTCAAGTGGTGGAGAGAGATTTTGTCCACGTCCCGTGCTAGGCCTAACTGATGGTGACTGGTGAGTCAGGACTGGGCATTCTACGTTGTCTTTTTGCTTCCAGCATCGGAGTTGATGCATGTATTAAAATTAGTATGTACCACGGGTGTTCTCTTCTCTATTTTCGTCCAACAATTCCTATGCGTAATGGGTGTCAAGGCGGCTTGCGTCAATTGCTATGACATACGTGATGCGAATGTGATGTGTGTCGCAATACACAGAAGGTTCATATTTGAATCAATCAACAATTAATATGTATGCCTGTAGAAGCTCTCAATTACCTACTGAATCGTGCTATCACAGTTTTGTTTGGCATCATCCCGAAACAGTGGTTGACGTTTGATTATCAATAGTATCGTTCCGGTGTGATGGATGATATGAATCAGAAAGGAGTGGATGGCTTAAGGACTTCTGTCTGATATTAATGGAAGTAAACATAGTGCGTCGACCCCAGATAAACTTGGAACAGGGCAGGTAGAAGAAGAAGTTTTTGATGTTTGACCCTTAAAACTTATAGCTTAAAGGAGGTGCGTTACCATGTACGTAAAAGATTCGAGAATCGAAAGCAGAATAAGGGACATAACAATATGCAACCTACATGCTAGTACATTTTGTTTTTCCGAAGAGGCGAGAAAAATATGAATGAAATATGAGAAAATGCGTATCACAATTCGCCAACTATCAGCTTAGTCCTATGTATGGCAATAGGCAGCGAGCCTATTGCCATATATCGGACTCATTAATCTCAGTATATTGCTAGGTGGTACAATGGGGACGCTTCTGCCCTTTCTCATCACTGTTTTAACACTTACTGCCGCACTCAGAGACGTCAATTAACTTTAATGAGTATTTAATGTCAAAAATTTTCATTCAAATCTAGACCATAGACCCAACAAGAATAGAGACTAGTTTTGAATTGTCATTTTTAGACGTTAAGTAGTCATTAACGTTATTTGACGTCTCTGAGTGCGGCAGTTAGTCGCCTTGTACGACACCCGCCTGAGAGATTTGGGATGGAGACAATTGAATTCTGCTCTGCACTACAAAGCCAAGCTTGTCTCATCACTGCTTTACCACATTGCGTCAAAGTTCTAAGACACTTTGATCACTTTTATTACTACTTAGAAGCAGTTACGCATCAGATCTTAGGCTCGGACATCGTCTACCTATTACAACGCAAGTATTACAATGCAATTTCATGGTCTACTTAGTATCGTAATGGGTGATAAAAGAAACATAATCTTTTGGTGGCTGCGGCTTTGTTGAATCACGACTTACGACCAAGAAAAATGTTCAGAAATAAACAAACAGTATTTGAAATAGATACTTTAAGAGAGTCTTCATCATCACCCTGTCGTTATCCCATCCTATTTACCTGTATATTAAGATAATATAAAAGGTATACAGGATATACTGCATAGAAAAGCCCTGTTCCCAGTTTATCTGGGGTCGGCGCAATAAGTTTCCTATTTCATTCATATTGGTCAGGCATTATCAAGCCATCCAATCCCTTTTGATTCATAACATCCATCGCTCCGGAAAGGTGCTAGTGATGAAAGAACTTATAGAACAGAGGTGTAGATAGAGATCTATGAACGGAGAGATTGATTGAGATGACAACATTCCAATCCCAATCCACAGCTCTAGGTTTTGGCTTAAATTTTTAGCCGGTCTCCTGGCTGATACCAACCCTTTTTGGGTTTGCTGTTGTTGGTGGTTTGCCCTCCACCATTTGGGTGCATCAGGGTGCTTATTGGTCTACACCGGCCAATCTATCTGTCTTACTGCCGCACTCAGAGACGTCAATTAACTTTAATGAGTATTTAATGTCAAAATTTTTTATTCAAATCTAGACCATAGACCCGGCAAGCAAAGCGACTAGTTTTGAATTGTCATTTTTTGGCGTTAAGTGCTTATTAACGTTATTTGACGTCTCTGAGTGCGGCAGCTAGTCGACTTTTACGACACCCCGGAGTGAGTCTGGGCTGGCACATTTTACGTTATTGTTTCGCTCCCAGGCCAGCATGAAAGACTATACAAAACTGTCAAATATCTCCAATCTATTTTTAACACTATTACTTGTTTGGGGTAAATATCAAAGTCCACTGAGTAAATACATAATTTTATCTACAAACTTAAGATTACATAATAATATATTACATAGATATTTTACTTCGGAGTACCTACGTAGTTCATTTTAAACTTTAAACTAAATTATATAAGCAAAAAGGCTACCAATAAAAAGTATAACGACCCCCAATCACCGCGTATCGCGAAAAAACAAAATGGCGTCTCTGTGACAAAAGTTCTTTTTTCAAATGTTTTTATTCTAAATGTCATTGTGAGAGGTCTTTAACCGTGCTGGCCGTAAATCGCTTTCGTCCGGTCTCACGAGACGGGAACGAAATCATTTTTGCCCTAAGCACTTTTGGACGCGTTTACACCTAAGCGAACACGTCGGGTGTAATAAAATAATGTGTTTATTTATTTTATTAAATAGAATTTCATGGTTAAATCAAATTTATAATTATGTGACGTGTGGTGACGGCAAAGCTGAATACAATATAGTCACAACCCGCCCGCCCTCTCACCAACAAGTGTCCTACAAGGCGACTAAGGGTTAAGACAGCGATGAGTACTTAATATGGGACCTAAGTTAGGTCTGCTTACACTTTCGGGGATAAAAATAGTATGTATGTTTATAAAATGAGTATGTATGTTTTTATCTAAATTCATAATTATAATCAACAGGATGTTAGTAAATTCATTTCAAAGAGAACGAGGCAAATAAATATATTTCTATAACAGGACATATGTTTTGCAAAAAAATATTAGATAATAATTATTAATTTGAATAATTATAATTAGAATTTTTTTTTATACCCTTATAAAATATTTTTCGAAATTTTTCAGACTTTATTTTCTTTGAAATATTCCTTTTCAGCTCACGAATCCTTTTCCACCGCTCAAGACTATTTTAAAAGTAATAGACACACTTTATAAATTGTCAATAGAAAAACAAACAGTGAAGCTTTTGAATGTTTATTTAATGAAGAAAAAAATCCGGCTGCTGCGGCGCCCGCGCTCGAAAAAGCTCATTTTGTCCCCATCAACACTTGGACGTGAGATCATCGCTCGCGCGAGGTCTTATAACAGTACCTCCTTCGATCAAGACAGCCTCCCGCCATTACGTAATAAATGACAAGCTAGTCCTCGGCCGCCCCCCGAAGGGATCGGGACCGAACACTTTCACATCACTAGCGCGGGAAAACGGATTCCAAATTCGAAAAGTGTCAGTGGCGTTTGAAAATTTGAACGTTCGGTTTTTGCAAAAAGGTTATGTTTGTGATGTGTTGTGTTAAAAGAGGGTGAATAGGTTTGTATAATCACTATGGAAGCTCACAGGTTAGTAGCGTAGATTTTTTTTTATTATTGTTACATCAAAGGTCAACAATGTATAGGTCAACATTAAAATTGCAAATGTTGCTACTATATTTAATACGTGATCACTCACATGATAAATTTTAGGAAGTATTACTTATTGATTTTCGTGCACAAATACAAATGGCAATTGATTTCCGAAAGAAATCACTAGACTAGATCTAAAATTTTATTTATAAATGCATACATACTTAAGTGATATTATCGATTTGGAAGTTCTTACAATACAAAAGAGAATATTTTGATAAGATTGTGTATCTTCATAAGTTTCCGTAGGTACTTATTAACCAATATTTTGTATCGAAATCAATTTAAGATACTCACCCCCGAATACAGAAACGCTAATCAAATTTGGGGGACTGCTTAAAAAGTTAAGTGGACATTACCTGTCAGAATTAGTATGGAAAAACGTCAATTTTGACAACATTTAAATGTTAAGCAAGACTCAAACTTTGATTAGCGTTTCTGTATTCGGGGGTTAGGTAAGTAGATTTGAACACCATGAAAAACTGAAAATAAATTGATGGCAGGTCGAATGCCACATGAGAAAAAAGCCTTCTATATTATAAGCAGTTAATTAGTTCAAGTCCAATGCAGATAGATAGTGAAGTGAATGAACTCGATCAAAACAAAAGAAAACGGATAGTGCCCTTACGCTAACTTATGTAATGATACAATCGCTTCTTGAATAAAGTTAATATTCCCGGTGAATGAATGGCAATAGGCACGCCCCCTATTACAAGGGACCTGGAATAATCTGTCGTGAACGTGAAACGTGGGTGTTATAATACGTCTGCCTACCCCTTAGGGGAGAAAAAGTGATTAATGTATGTGTGTCATTAATTAAATGTGATGAAATTGTACCCTGTTATCTCTTTCTAAAACGCTAAACAAACTGCAAATTTTCGTTTTCCCTTTGAATTATCCCAATGAGGATCTCTGAAACTTGTCTTGCATAAAACTCTCACAACCATTTCTCAGTAAACATGTAAGTACTTCCAGGTCCCATATATCCATATATGTATACCCCACGGAATTTCAGCTCGCAAAGATTATGCAAGAAAACCGGTGAATAGTTACATATTAGTTACATATTTGTACAACATCTAATACTGGACATAACTGCGCCTAATACAAAGAAGGCTAGTTAAAATTAAAAATATATCAACACTCATACCGATCATATCTCAAGCCCAAAGTAAGCTGCTATGCGCCTATGCGCATAGCAGCTTACTTATTTGCATCATGTAACAGAATAACGCACACCCATAAATACTACCCATGCTAACATAATAATATAAATACTATGATGTAAGTAAAACAATCGAAATACTTTATAAAAAAATATTTTTTTTACAATTGCCAATATTATCACTTACCTGCTACAGTTTAAATATGGATATCTTAAAAGTGGCAATGGTTTTAAATTACGATTTAAAAGCATTCAAAACTATTTCGATGATTTTTTTCCTCCATCAGCCAATATCATAAACCTCATGGCCAAAAGAAGTTCCGCCAAACTCCAATTTCATACCAATTAGGTGTCCAGTGAAATTAAATTAGGACTTACAAAAAATGTGATCAACTTTTGCTTCGATTCGACAAATGCAATTAGTTTTGTAATTGGATTACGGAACTGTCTGAATCGACATTGGGTAAATGAATTGCGACATCTGATTCTCTGGGATTGGATGTTGAGCCAATCTGCAAAGAAAAGAAACAGGAATAGTTAAAAAATGCATTTCTTGAAGTTATACGGTATTTACTGCTGACTTACCTACTAAATATTTGCATTGGCCTTGTGTACCTGAGATCAAGGCTTCCTTAGATGTTTTTCACCTCGATCTCATTTCATCTTCCCCCGCACTATTATGTAAAGGAATATATTATAATATAGCTCTAGTAACATATAAGTAACATTGCCGTGTGGTGACGGCAGAGTAGTATACAATTGTCACCACCCCAAATCTCTCCCGTGGGTGTCGTTCAAGGCGACTAAGGATATATCAGTGATGAGGATGGGCAGCAGCGTTCCTCTAATACCTACCACCTAGCAATATACTCCGACTTTTGTGCCCGATAAATGGCATTAGGCTCGCCACCTCGTACATGGGTCCTAACATAATTGGCGAAACGTGGGTGCTAGTTCACCTCGCCTACCCCTTCGGGGATATAGGTGATTTATGTATGTATGTCTAGAAACATTGCAAAAACGTACTACGATTTCAAATGATAATGACTTTATTTTTAAATGTGAAAATTTGTTAGTAATGAACTTTACTACGAAACTATAGTTTCTGATACTCTTTATTTTCAGACTGCAGCGCATAATCGTGGTAGTAATACTATCATTCAGCTTAGTGCAAAACGAAAGAACTGAAACTACGACCGAACATAACATGGCCACTTGCCCTTTTACCAAAATCATAGAAGACATTTTCAAAGTCAATAGCAAAACCGATAGACCCGATGCTGATGCTAAGAACGGGGAACGTGCTAAGCTGTTCCTTAATTCACTAGCTAATATAACAAGCAATGAACAGGGAACAAATGTTAACAGCGACGAGTACTTAGTGAGTAAAATTATAGAGTCCATTAACAACATCAAGAACAATATAACTAGAAACAAAAACTCCACTGACAATTCTCTAAGTGAAGCCATAATAGTAAATGTGCCAAAACAGATCAATAAAAATCTTACAAACAAAAGTGAGAACAAAGTGGATACAGCAGACATGAAAAGTAAAATGCCGATAAAAAGTGGCATGGAAGACAAAATTGACGTTCACAAACTTAACAACGTGGTACCTCATAATGTAAAGCCTGATGTAAAGACTACAACAGAACCGGTGAACTATGTAGAAATACTTACAATTGAGCCTAATAACACTGCCACCAATAACACCTCACCCCATGACATTATCGAAGTTTTAAAACATCTAATGCCAATGTTCAACAGCACCCTCACAAAAGAACTACACAACATAACAATCATAGAAAGAAATCATCACAAAAACCATTCTTTTACGGCTACCAAAAACGTCTCTACTATAGTTGTGACGTATTGTGATAAAGAAAACTTAACTATAGTGAATTTGACTAAATCTGATTCGCCTAAAGAAACTGATTTGAAAGTTGACAATATTACTGATTACTACATTGACGACGATAGTAGTTCTGTAGAGCACGATTATGAGAATAAGCCGGATGGTAATCTGACAGGAAACGAAAAGAAAGATCTAATGGAAGCAGCAGAGTATGGAATGCAGAAAATGCACGAACTGTACAGTGTTTTGGAACCCAAATTGTATTCTATGGGTAAGTTGTTTTTATTTATAATCCTATCAAAAAAATGCCAATGCTATATCGTTATTATGACGATATTGTATTTGAAAAGTTCATTGCTCCTTCATGATACTAAGCCTCCTAATAAAGCCACAGCGTGAGCAATTAATCATTATAATGAGATTATTCTATATTTCCATAACACAAGTACGTCGTCCGGTATGTTTCTAACGGTTACGTTCTTATCTTCTAACGGTCATCGATGATTTACCTATCAATACACAGTTGCACACGTTGTACTCACGAGCTACAAAAAATATACAGCTATCGTAACTCCTAATTAAATTAAGGCTTCATAACAATAACTAAGCAATTAATTCTAAATATATACACATACATAAATCTGGCCTATTTAAACCTAAAGGCAAAACTGTATTAATACCATTGCCAGAATATGTTAGTTCCGATGTCTGAGATCAAGCCTATCGGGCATGAAAAGCGCAGTATATTTCTGGTGGGTATAAGAAAGCCGTGTGGTGACGGCACAGCAGAATACAATTATCACCAACCCCAATCTTTCCCACGGTGCCGTACAAGGGTTAAGACAGCGATCTTATAGGTATCACCTACGGCATACTGCTATTTACGTGCCCGATTAGGACGACTAGGCTATTATATTGGCGAAACGTAGGAGTTAATGACCTTTGCTTACCCCTTATAGGAAGGACGCTGTCGATTAGAAATTGGTGAAGTAGAAGGGCTCTGTTGCCCGCTTTTCATCATCTTTCAACCCATAAGCTGCTTTTAAGAAGAACCAGTAGAATCATTCTATTTGCATGCCTGGTAAAATGGAGTGATTCTATTGGTTCCCCTCAAACACGTCTCTCGCAACGTATCCTTGCACATATCTGGAGGAAAAGATACCCGTCACTCTCACACTTTGGTACTATTCTCATTAAGGGAGAGAGAGAGGAAGACAAGGGCAACTACATAAATAATAACTCCACAGGTCTTTGGCTGGACGACACCAACCCCGCGAGGTACGTGGCTGCCTTCAACGCCCCGGCTGAGGAAACGGCTAGATTCTCCAGATACGGCTACGCGTCGCTACAAGCGGCCACCAGACTGAAGCAGCTGATCAGGTGAGTCAGTTTTGCTGTATGATTCTTAGTTAGCCTCTTTTACAAGCACAGTTTTGTGTGCTAAAATTTAGTTCGTAAAATATATTCCTACCACCAACCCGCACTGGGCCAGCATGGTGGGTTTTGGCCCAATCTCCCAATATTCTTCCATCGATAAGGAAGGCCCGAGCCCTATCAGATGGGAGATTTTAAACTTTTAAAACGGCTGCTCATGATGATGATGATGAAATACGAAAAGGTTGAAGACAAAAAGTGTAAGAGTACAGCTGTGGTATTAATTCATCCTATAATTTACACTCATTGCTTTCTTAACCCTTATTTAGTAAAGGTTACTTCTTATCAGAATACCAGCGTCCAAATGTAACATATTTCCCAACTCATCTAATAAAGTACATCAAGAATGTTGCTGGACCAAAAGTGAGCAAGTGGGTGCTTGATTCCAAGAAAAATTCAATGACGGAAACTCAACTAAAGACAACATGAGATCGCACTTGCAAAATCTCCGGCGTTGCATGCGATTTGTGAATTTAAAAACGTTTTTATGCAATTTGTGCCAGTCATTTGCCGTGTGGTGACGGCGGAGCAGAATACAATAAATTGTCACCACCCCCATCTCTCCCGTGAATGTAGTTAAGGCGACTTAGGGTAAACACAGCGATGAGTAATAGACAGCAGCATTACTTTTATACCGCCTACCTAGCAATATAGGTACTGCGATTTCAGTAGCTATATTGCTAGGCTCACCACCTTTTACTATGACAAGGCTCACCACCTAGCTAGTCTCATATCTAGCGAAAAGTGGGTGTTAATTCACCTCTGCCTACTTTTTCCAACCACAACTCTCTTTCTAAGTACTACAGACATTAGGAAAGTTGTGCTTTTGGGTGTTAGGAAATTTGGGATACGGTGCGTTTGTATTGTATACATTAGGCGTAGTTAAAGTACAGAGAGCTTTCAATATTCACCACTAATAGGCATAAAAGTGCAAAAACGAACATATTAAAACGGTAATATAATGTGGAAACTTTTATATTAAATAATTATGCAGATTCGAAGATGCAATCGGCAATTTAAATAAATTAATTCAAATGCCTAGTCATTTCGGTTTGCTGTTACCACATTTGTAAAAATGATACATAATATTTATTATCATCTGGACCATTATGCGGTAATAATTCAAGGTTTTCAGAAGATCCGTCCATTAAAGTATCAAGGCAATCGATGAAGGAATGTCAGATGGTTAATATCAATATGCAGATAGAAACGTACAATCCTTGCCACCAAAATGCCTTTCGATATTTCGAAATTGTAATTCAATATTGCATGTTAACTTACATATACAAATCACGTCTATTTATCTACGAAGGGGTAGGCTGAGATTCATCTCAGATAAACATCTTCTTCTTCTTCGCGCTCTGTTCCCAGTCTTTCTGGGGTCGGCGAAGTATGTTTCCTCTTCCATTCATATCGGTCAGACGTCATCAAACCATCCACTCCCTTTTGATATCATTCATTACACCGGAAAGCTGCTGGAATGAATGTATAGAAAAGATATACATATAGTCAATCATTGTATTTTCTTGTAGTTTTATTTATTTCTATTGTCAGAGTTACGCATTAATGTTATTGAAAACATTGCCTTCGAGAAGAGATTTTAATTGCAAAATGATTCGCAAAGAGCTTGCGGATAAAATTTATCTCATCTAGAAACCGGTATCTTTACATGGCGTAGGATGTAGACATCTCGTTTAAGGTTATAATTTAGACATGTTACGTCTCAACTTGGAATAGCTTTGGCTCGTTGCGTTGCTCGTCCTAAGTTTATGGTTAAGTAGGAACTTGACTGCATGGCAAGTTAGTTTTTGCTTCCCAACTAATTACATCTGCCTGTGGTGCGTTGCATAACTTCTTTTACTGAAAATCATTGTCGAGCATTTGAAAAATGAGCTGAGTTTTTAGCTTGAGTCGATCTATTTAATAAGGAATCTTTTCTCTCTCTTTTTAGCTAATGTGTAAGGTTATTTTTATTCTCAAAAACATCATCATCTGTTACCATTTATCGCACAAAATGTAATCTGCAACTACGGTCTTTCAATTTTTCGAATTACTCCTTTTCCACAGAAAACAGTCCCTGAATTGTATGATTTCTATTTTTCTTTGTGACTGTACAGACACAGCCTCCATCCTTCTAGCCTCGCTCCGACCAGTTCTACCAATCAGGTTCGTCCTGAGCTCTCTAACATCACGGCTAACCATGGTACTAGCACGTCATCTATCTACGATAATATGGCAAACCTCATTAAACCGTTTCTTATTTATTTGCTAACTGTCGCACTCAGAGACGTCAAATAACGTTAATGAGTACTCAATGTCAAAAAATGACAATTCAAAATTAGTCTCTATTCTTGCCGGGTCTGTGGTCTAGATTTAAAGAAATTTTTTGACGTTAAATACTCATTAAAGTTAATTGACGTCTCCGAGTGCGGCAGTAAGACATACACAATCATCACCACCTGCCCTTAATGACTTATGTGTTTTATTAAAATATTTACACACATAAGACATAGCTTTTCTTACCTTTCCTGCCCGGCTCTCAAACTATTTTTTTTTGTTGTAATTGGCAAGAGCAGTAAACGGCAAGATTGCAAGAAGAAGATGGACTATTCTATTTCCGATACGATTATATTATTAAGAAAAATATCCCTATACGTGCCGTCTAATCGTAGATACGGGCTATTTAAATTGCCTTCAACAGAGTAATTTATACGAAAGGATGTGGAAGTCATTTAATGCCCAACTAACGTATCCTGTTTGATGTGGTAGGCCTTATTTCTTGAGGGATCTTGATTAATGACAAAATCATCATCTTAATACCTAGGTACAAACTACAGTGCCTACATTAGAGACGCTAGTTGAGTGCTATCATTATAAACTAAGCTCTTTTTTATCCCCGAAGGAGTAAGCTGTCATGAATTACAGTACCAGTAATTGCAATGAATTTATCGCGAAATGGATAGCAGCGTTCCTGGTGCACTATCTAACAAATTACTGCGACAAAAGTTCCCGATGAATGACAATGTGCTCGCCCCCTATTATAAGGGATTTCAAATAAGCTGGCGAAATGCGGGTGATAAACAAAACGCCTACCCCTTAGGGAGAAAGGCATAAAGATAAAGATAGTTTTATTTACTAAACATGTGTAGGAACATATTACATTTACGTCATATGTACAGATGTCATGGTTGTCTTAAGAGCTAGAATCAACATGTTTTGCCGGCACTGGCGTGTAAACATAAAAGAAAAATAATATCAATTTAAAGTGGAATAATAACATGTCAGATTATTGAAGTCAATTGAACTTAGATTAAAGTATTAGATAATATCAAGTCTAATTAAAATTATATCAATTAAATAATTTAATGACAGCAATAACAACATAACAACAACATTAATTACATGTAAATTTAATTAAAATTTGTCTTTCAAAAATCATTAATGCTGTAGTAGCATTTGTTAAGTAACAATTTTTTTAAATTTATTTTAAACATATTGGTATTTAGCTTTTTATAGCCCTGAGGAACTTTGTTAAATATTTTTGGGGCCATGCAGACTACGCTATTACTTAACAATGTTGTTTTGGCTGAATACAAACAGAGTCTATCTCCATTACGTAGATTTAGAGATACTTTGTCAGATAATTTCGGAAATAGGTGCAGATTACATTTTACAAACAGAGCAACCTCGTATATATACAGAGACGGGAGCGTTAGAATTTTATACTTCATGAAGAGCGGCTTACAGATGTCAGTAATCTGAAGCCCGAACATAGCCCGTATGCATCTTTTTTGGGCTTTAAATGCTAACTCTTTATTTGTGGAATTCCCCCAAAACATTTATATAGCATATAGCATGTTAACAGCATTATTGTGTTCCGACAATTTATGATACGATATCCAGCCCTTCTGTGGTTTAGAGTTCCAGGTTCGGCCCTTATCGTCACTTACCATCAGGTGAGAAGAAGGACAAGAGAAAAAAGAAAAAAAAGGGGGCGTAATTTATGTTCCCAACACATGAATAATCAGATGATACATCTGATTATTTTCTGGGAAGCTTCGTAAACTAAATTGTAAAACATTTACTGAAATAAAACACATTATTTTTTTATATTTTTTATGTATCTTATTTTGTTTAAAAGTGTTGACAAGCTGCTCGTATATTTCTGGTTTCCTTATCGGAGCCTCGCATGAGCCTCGCATTTGGAAAACCACTTTCGCGGATTAAGATCGCGTGCCAAAATAAAAAGTAATTTTATTAGGCGTCGCAACGCTGTTTGTCTGTGTTGGTACAAAGAAGCCTTAATATTGAGTGGGTCCCGTATATATATTCGCGTTGTATTTTTATAATACTAACCCCCGAATACAGAAAAGCTAATCAAAGATTGAGTTCTGCTTAACATTTAAGTAGTATCAAAATTGACGTTGTTCCATACAAATTCTGACAGGTAATGTCCACTTAACTTTGTAAGCAATGCTCAAAATTTGAATAGCGTTTCTGTATTAGGTTACTGTGGTACATACATACATAAATCGCCCCTTCATTCCCGAAGGGGTAGGGAGAAGAGAATTAACACCCACTTTTCGCTAATTTGGTTAAGTCCCATGTTATAGGTGGCGAGCCTATTGCCATCTATCGGGCACGTAAGTCGTAGTGTATTGCTTGCTGGTACCTATGTATTACGTGTAATGCTGCTGTCCATTACTCATTGCTATCTTTACCCTTAGTCGCCTTGTACGACACCCGTGGGATGGTGACAATTATTGTATCTTGCTCTGCCGTCACCACACGGCTGATTTTTTTTTCGCCGACTTTTATGTATTTATTGGGAATCGGGACATTATGCATAACGTTGACCTTTCGCCATATTCCTTCTAATAATTAGAGAATAATTGATTATTTGACAATTAACTTAATTTGCATTAATTATGCAGACTAATGAATCTATGATGAATGAAGATGTTCCTCGTTCGAACTAAGTGACGTAAGTTGGCGTAAGCTGTGGAAATGGACCACTGAGTAGTCACGATATCGGAGTATTGCGGTCCAATTGAGATCAATCGAACACTTCGATTTGTCTCGCGAGACCTAGTTTACTTCGCATTCGATAATCGTAATTTACATTACGTTACTGCCGCTTTATCGCTTGAAATGTCCTTCATTGATGTCATAGGCCCGAGTTCACCAACACGTCAACAGGCGCTTAAAAGATACCGTCAGTTTTTGACCTTTTACCGTATGGAAGAATTGTCGTAAATTAATTAATCTGTAAACTGTAAATTAATTATGAATCTGTTGGCCACTAAAAAATAGTCACCTAGATCGTTCTGGACGCCGACTTTATTAAAAAACATTGACTCTATTGAAGAAGTCATAAGACTTCTTCAGTAGAGTTTTTTTTTTATTTAATAATTTTAATATAAATTATAAAATTTAACATATTGATATACACATTGAATGTTTCGTTGCTTGGTAAAATGTTTATTGCGTATATTTCGGACATAATGTTTGGGATTGGTGCGATATATGTATCGATGATTTACGTTTTAATACCACTAACCCTAGGCGCCTGTGGCACAATAGACCCGCGGGATGGTTAGCGATGGTCCCTTACCATATCCTTGGAGTTTTACGAAAACATTTTCTAACTGAAACTGTCAATCTAATTTACGAAGACATTTCGTCGAAACTCGTCAATTCAGTCACAAACTATGTCTTTCAATAACATTATTTTCGATCTTATAGCAAAAAAATTATTAAGAGTTATTCGAGAGACTACTCGACAAAGCGCGCAATGTGCAGCGTCCAAAGAAAATCGCCCGCAACAATTTTCAAATCAATCAAATAAAACGAAAAGCGATGCCCTACTTATAATCCGTTTGGCAACGAGTCATTACTCCAATCGGTACAATACTTGTCTCGAACTGGATCAAGTTTCTCGACATCCCTTCAGTAATAATGATGAATGTTTATCAGTAGTTTCAGAATTATTACAGAATAAGTACCATTTTATTTAGATTTCTTTTTGAACATTACATAATGCTAGAAAAGTTATTACAAAGAAAAATAGGCTAGAAAAAGTCGTCACTTACTCATGGTAAGTGACGATAAGAGCCGAAGATGGAATCAAGCTTCAGCTGGAACCCCCAACCACAGAAGGCCTGGCTATCTTGTCACACATTGTCGGAACACACTAATGCTGTTAACATTATTATTATGGCAACAGATTTTAATAAGATGGTGGCCGCTAGCCAGGCGGACTTGAAAGAAGTCCTACCACCAACAAAACCGAGTACCTACCTACAAATTGGGGATCGAACCCGGGACCTCTGGATCTTAATTCCGGTGGGCGAACCACTAGACCACGGAAGCGGTATTGAAACAAAATCTGTGTAAAGGTCTCTGCATACATAACGGGAAAATACCCCCGACGGGACTTTAACGTGATGAGGTCTAAATAAAAATACTAAATGTACTATGAAGGACATATGTCGCGGAGTCACGACGGGGCGTTTTGGACGTTATGTATGCAGAGATCTTTAATAGTTCTATTTCGGAATTTTTTTCGAGATCGACTAAGGGCCGGTTTTTTGATGCACAGTTAACTGTTAACCAATTGTTAAAAATTGTTACTTATCTTTAAATATCACTGATGTTTAACAATTAGTAACAATATCAGACTGATATTTGTCCATTTAGTAACATCAGTAACTAAAATTGTTACTAATGGTTACGTATCAGACTTATATTTAGCAATTAGTAACAGTTTTTAACAATTGGTTGAGTTAACTATGGATAAAAAAACCGGCCCTAAGAGCGCTTACGCACTACATTCATTCTGAATCCGAGATTTTCACAGTCCATTGTAGCCGTAGAACTATTTCTATGGTAACTTACGCACTACATCCTATCTCTGTCCGAGTTTCTAGCTAGACCAATAATTTTTTTCTCGGATTCGGATCAAAAGTAGTGCGTAAGCACTCTAAAGAAGCACTTGTGGATCGCATTCGACCGTTTGAGCACCTCTGAACTAAACAATTGACTATTTCTGACTACTCGTTACTGTTGCGACACCACGTGTCGCTAATCCTCTTAAGTGAAGGACCCACGTGAACATTCTGAGAAGCAAAGAACTAGTTCAACGTGTTTAATGTCAGTTGCTAAACATTAAGAGGATTTAATGAGTGGTTTAATGAGTAATTAGATTGTGCTTAATTATGTCTCTTCCAGTCGCGTCAGTCGGAGTCGCGTGTGGGAAGATGTTGTCACATAAGAACTTTTAAATACGTACATACATAATATGGCATGCATTTCTCCCACAGGGGTAGGCAGAGATCACTTTTTTCCACTTGCTACGATCCTCACATACTTTTTCACTTCATCCAATCCTTTTTTTTATGCTAGACAGAAAAGCTCTTGCCTTTCATCTCATCTGACGATACTTATCACGATAAGGGCCGGAGATGGAATCGAGCTTCACCTGGAACTGAACCACAGAGGGGCTGGCTATCTTACCACAATTTTTGGAACACAATAATGCTGTTAACATTATTATTATGGCGACAGATTTGATAAGATGGTAGTAGCTCTAGCCTGGCGGACTTTAAAGAAGTCCTACCACCAACCAAACCCTGCACTCTGTACCCCCCTGGGGATCTGGATCTTAATTCCGGTGGGCGAATCACTAGACCACGGAGGCGGTTAAGATTAACTGCCGCACTCAGAGACGTCAAATAACGTTAATGAGTATTTAACGTCAAAAAATGACAATTCAAAACTAGTCGCTATTCTTGCCGGGTCTATGGTCTAGATTTGAATGAAAAATTTTGACATTAAATACTCATTAAAGTTAATTGACGTCTCTGAGTGCGGCAGTTTGTCTTGTTAATGTAGTACTTTTAGTACTCAATCATGAGTTAGCAGTCACATTTGTCGCCGATCAGTATGGCAAGCCCATAGGTATATCATCAGTTTCATCAACCAGCAGCTTATTGGTGACAAGTAAGCTGTCCGATGAATACAAAACTCGCTGGCCAGTGGTCCTATAGCGCGGCCAATGTCAGATTGCGCAACTTGGCCGTGAATGTGGTCGAAAGCTGTCTAGCTCGGCTGCACGATGCAATATTCAACAGAGTTCAGTTAGCTAACCATATCACGGCGCTTGGCGGCGGCAGCGTGCTGTGTGGGTGTACTAGGCGACTTAATGAGTAATGGTTATTTCCAATGCCCGGAGATTCCATTTCGACGACGAATGAGTGGGCGACCCTCGCGAGGAGAGAAGTGGGAAATGTATTAATATAGGACTAACCATCTTAATGCTATATATATGCTCTATAGGCGTCATCGGAAGCGATTGCCAGCATCTTCATCATCATCACCAACCTTTTAAGGCCCCGCTGCTGGGGCACAGGTCTTCCGCTCAACTCCTCGAAATTGCCTATAGATAATTATAGGAAAGCAAAAATTATAAAAAGCAAACATGGTAATTTGAAAAACAAATCACTAGCGGGATTTTGGGTGGTGACAATTATTATATGCCCTGTGTATCTGTTATGTATGTTTGTGTTAGTGTTGGCAAAATAAAAATTATTCATTCATTCATTCATTCATTATTATTCTAATGAATGAATGTATTCTGAGGGCCAAGTGGCCTTTCTATTTGAACGCATAGAATACAAAAGTATGAAACTGACGTTTTGTTTTCTTTATAATACGTCAGTTTCATACTGGTTGATCGGCCCCTTGGCTAGGGCCACTGCTCTGCCATCACCACACGGCTTATGACAGCATTATACTAGAGATAAAATAGCACAAAATGGCGCTGATTCCCGCTAACGTCTTCCTCCGCAGCCGGTCCGACATGTTACGAAACAGGTAACTATTTCTTGGCAATTTCGAACTATACCGAGTTTCACGCATGCGCAGTCGCGTTGATGTCTTTTGATTGGACGCTTGCTGTTGCGTAGTTATTCTGACAACAATTTGTATTATGGGGATATTTATTGCCACAATGTAATTTTTTGATGTGATCTTATTAGAACCATGGTTAGTTTAGGTGATATTTAATTATATTTTCACACTGTAGTTTTTAGATGTGATTTTATACCATGGTTAGTTTAATTATAATATTTTATTTTATTATCAGGGTGAAAGTGTTACTCACTACAATAATGGTTTATAATAGTTACATCTTTAATGTCAGTATGGCAATAATGTATGATTATTAAGAGAAAAGGACATATTACCACTAAATCGATAAAAGTTATTAAACATAAAATTGCAAAAAATCCTTTTACTATCCGTCGAAAAGTAATGGATACTACCTAAGATTACGTGCAAAAATACTAAAGTTATACGCGGGATTATAATAAATAATATTCTACATATAAATATTAAGCAAGGAGCTATGGCTGTCCTTTATACTCGGTAACAATACACTGTCAAAGCTGTTGACGATTGGGAATTAAATGTTTCGCTTATTCAGTGTGGCAATTAAATAAATAAAAATATAAAATATAGGGTGCCGTATGGTGACGGCAGAGTAGAATACAATTGTCACCACCCCAAATCTCTCCCGTGAGTGTCGGTCGTACAAGAGCAGGGCAGGGCAGCAGCGTTCCTCTTATACCACCTAGCAATGAAAAAAAGAAAATAAAACAAAGTTGGAAAACTACCGTCCAATTACTCTCGGACCAATTTTATCTAAAGTTTTTGAAAAGGTCATGCATGATAAACTTACAGCGTTCCTTAACAAGTATAATGTCCTAAAACCGAATCAATATGGATTTCAAAAGGGAAAATCAACTACACATGCAATTTTTGACATGGTAAATGAAACGCTGACTTCCTTAGACGATAAAAATTATACAACAGCCTTTTATTTTGACATGTCCAGGGCTTTTGATTTCGTGTCCCATAAACAGCTATTACGAAAACTAGAAAACTGTGGTATAAGAGGCACTGCATTAGGATCCAAACTTATTTGCAAAACCGAACACAGTATGTTGAAATTACAAAAGTAGACTCTAATAATGTAGCTCTAAAATATAAGTCAGATTTTAGAGAAAACAAATTTGGAGTTCCTCAAGGAAGCGTTTTAGGACCACTTTTATTTTTAATATACATTAATAATCTGCCAAATGTAACTAATCATAAATGCATCTTGTTCGCAGACGACATCGCTGCTGTAGTTAAAACTAATAAAAAATTGACATTAAATAAACACATTACGGACATAAATGATACAATTATTTCAATAACAAATTGGCTAAGGGCAAATAACTTACTCATTAATATGAACAAAACATATTTTATGAATTTTAATGACATTTTATATCAGACTATAAATATACATTTCGAGGGACAAAATCTTAAAGGCACTAACACAGCAAAATTTCTGGGCATTATGATTGACGACAAACTAAACTGGAAAAATCAAATCGAGTGTGTATGCAATAATATAAATCGATTTTCATTTGCTCTGTACAAACTGACAAAAGTAGCGACTAAAAATACAGCACTCACAGCTTACTTTGCCTATGTGGAGTCTGTTCTAAGATATGGTCTTATTATATGGGGAAACAGTACCGAGGTTAATAGAGCATTCATTGCGCAGAAAAAGTGTGTGAGGGCGATTTGTGGCACCGCACATGACGAGCCATGCTCTCCTTTATTTAAATGTCTTGGAATTCTGCCGCTTCCCTGCCTTTATATATTTGAAGTAGCAAAGTTTGTAAAACAAAATATGTGTTATTTTAGACAAGCCAGTGATGTATACCCACGTAACACTAGAAATGGCCATAGACTGATTTTTACCATAATTCCAAAAAGCGCTCGATACAAAAAAAACTGTTATTGCATGTGTATAATAATATTTAATAAAATTCCAGATTCTATAAAATACTTGCCTTTCAGTAGATTTAAACGAGCACTGTACAATTGGCTAGCTGAAAATTGTTTTTATTCTATTAAGGAATATTTAAATTCTCATTGTTAATATAAAAATTCTCATTGTTAATAAAATATTATTGTTTTAATCAAATTATTAGTGGGATATATTATTAATTTGAAACATAGCTGATAATTATAATTTTTGCATGCCATCACTGTAAGGCTGAATAAGTTGAACTTTATGTTATATGACCATCTTCCGTGTGCCTTGTTCATGTGCAAAATAAACGTCATTTCATTTCATTTCATTTCATTTCATTTCAATGTACTGCGACTTTTGTGCCCGATAAATAGCAATAGGCTCGCCACCTATTACATGGGATCTTCATCTCAGCCTACCCCTTCATATAGGCGTGATTAAAATGTATGTATGTAAAATACAGCAAGACGAACGAACGAACGAAGAACTACGATAAAATCGCTCAGCATCCAATCCACCCGCCATACAGCGAGCTCTGAAGCAGAGTAAATCTGTCGTTTATCCGTTTTTGCCGCGACCGGTTGTAATCTCGTAATGTCTCCATTGAGCTTTCTACCTGCGCCCGCGCAGCTTTCAATACGAGTCTCTATGTTGTTTATCGATCGTGACTTTCATTACTGGGTTATTAAATTTTGAGTTGGACAAATGATGCGTGATGTTTGCTTTCATTCGACCGCAGTTGTGGTTATTATTTAAAAAAATACAAAATGTAACAGAAAAAAGTAAAACGCCTGCTAAAAAACCCATGCCAACATAATCATATTAAAAATACTATGGTGTTATTTAAAAATAGAATTGTGACTTTTTTTACTATAATACCATACTAATAGTTCGATCATTAAAGCAAAATGTGTGGAAATTTCAAAAATGAATTTAACAATTTAGAATTTTTGTTATCACCATAGTTTTAATGTGACTAACTGCCGCACTCAGAGACGTCAATTAACTTTAATGAGTATTTAATGTCAAAAATTTTCATTCAAATCTAGACCATAGACCCGGCAAGAATAGCGACTAGTTTTGAATTGTAATTTTTTGACGTTAAGTACTCCTTAACGTTATTTGACGTCTCTATGAGTGCGGCAGTTAGTTACCATTAGTAGGTAGTTTTCAGGGTGTGCGTTATTTCTGTTACATGTTGTGTCCATATCATGCAGTCTTATCTCCGAAGGGGTAGAATATTCACTCCTGGTGAATTAACACCCACGTTTCACCAATTTTGATAGGTCACGTGTAATAGAGGGCGATGCTTATTGCCATTTAACGGGCACCTAAATCGCAGTTTATTGCTGGGTGGTATATGAGAAACGCTCTGCTTCCAATTAGTCAGCACTGTCTTTGTCTTTACCCTTAGTCGCTTGATACAACCCCCGCGCGAAAAATGGGGGTGGTGACAATTGTATTCTGCGTCTGTTAATAATATATTTGTCAATCTAATGACCTACCTATTTATATATGTTTACTTTGTGAATTATATAATCATAATTACTCTTGACATTGACTATAAACATAAAGATACCATCAAGTTCTACAGACTTTACAGAGAGGTTAACGCAAACTGTCTAATGTTTTCCATCATATTTGTACTGTACGTCAAAGACATTAGGGTTGATATTGGACTGGGGAATTTTGACAGTTACCTTGAAAGCGCGTTTCGCATAGTTCAGTTGGATCATGACCAAGTTTTTTGATGCTGCGAAAATTGGAAACAATTGTGTGGAACAAAATGAATCGTTTATTCGGTCGCGAACGTATCAAGATAGCTGTGACAAAAGAATAATTATTAATAACCTCTGATATTTTTGTGTAGTTTTGTTTAATGCAATTTTATATTCTTGTGACGTGTGGTGAAGGCAGAGCAGAATAAAATAATAATTGTCACCACCCCCACCTCTCCCGTGGGTGTCGTACAAGGCGACTAGGTTAAGACAGCAATGAGTAATGGGCAGCAGCATTCCTCTCATACACCTAGCAATATACTGCGATTTATGTGCCCGATAGATGGCAATAGGCTCGCCACAAAAGGTGGCCTGGGACCTTAAATGGCGAAAAGTGGGTGTTAATTCACTTCGGGGATATAGGGGATATATTTGGGGATATAGGTATGATTTATGTAACTTCATTTGGTGAACCTTTTCTATTTTCTAGAGCTAGAGCGGTTTTATTCACCAAGACTCCGTTTTTCTCTGTTTAACGATAACTTCCTAGAGTAAAAGCGACCCTAAGATTATTGTGTAGATGACACTTTATTCAAAACCCATGGTGTGTGTTGATCTGGGCATGACTGAAGAGTACACAGGCATTTGGAATTATAATTGATTGTGAACTTGAAAATGATGATGAATTTAAATTAAGGGGACAAAAACGGGTATGCTGCCTCTGTTGTCAATAATATTGTCTATATAGCCATGGATAAAGATGGAGATTTAAAATTTAATATGTCCTCTCAATGAAGCAGTCAATTAGGTTGAAGGGAACAATATAACTACAGTCATTTTGTTGATTTAAACATTTTATTGAGAAAATAATATAAAAATATTATTTTACAGTTTGCAAGTGTATTTGCATTTACTCCCAAGTCGTTCCACTATATAAGCTCTGTAGGATTGAGGATACATCCGTACGTTACAAAAGGCCGTTTGAAATTAATTTTATATACGAGACTTCAGTTTACGGGCCCGTTAGGCTCGCCCACTATTACATGGGACATAACATTATCGGCGAAACGGATAAATAGGCTTGATTTGCTTTAGGCAGCATGTCCAGTTTGGGCCACCTTACCCTACTTGTTTAATTGCAGAATCTCTTCATACAAGTTATTTAGTGAATGGCAAATTTTTAACAGATTATTTAACCTGTTTTTATCATCCAATGCTGAATAGGCTATTGAGAAACATAATTAAACATACAATTTAATTTATTAGCAGGTCAATAGCTCATTAAAACCAGATATAATATTCTTGTTATTGAATGTTTTAAGCATCGTAACTAATATTATATTAATTAGAAACTAATTTCGTCTAAAAAAATCAATTTATATGTATTGAACAAAATCCGATATCTGCTTAGATTTGCAATTCTAATACGCCAATAACATCCGTATAAAAAAAATCGTACACTGTGGTCGAAGTGTAGATTGAATTAATAACAATTGCTCTGATTTCTATAAATTTTATAAATATTTATGCGTAACCATTCTCATCGCCCCAATCTCTTCCGCGGGTGTCGTACAAGGCGACTAAGGGTTAAGACTAGACAGCGATGAAACATGGGCAGTTAGCAATTTACTGAGGTTTATGTGCCCGATGGATGAGATTAGATAAATCGAAATAAGTATGTAGGTAAGAATAGTAGCAGGTGGAAAGAATTTATCTCTACCTACCCCTAGAAAGGCGATATCTAAGTATATCCTCTCTTTCCTAGCCACACATCCATTTTAACATTTTTATTTCCGCTGAATTCTTTTTCTTTCATCCCTCGCTTTTGTTGTCTCTCTTTTGATTCGTATCATCCATCACACCGTAAAGGTGCTAGTGATGAATGAATGTATAGACAAGAGACGGCAAAGACCATGGTGCATACGATACGACGGGTGTTAATATGGTTCTGTACACTATTTTTGATTTTAATTTTAATATTATATAAATTTACAAAAATAATAAAAAAACATATTGCGGTTAGAAAAAGTTCTAAAAATTACTGTCTTGATGCGGGAACCCGAACCCGCGTCCACTGCATTGTGGACGCGGGTTCGGGTTATTAGCAGCAATATTCTTTGTGTTGTTCGTATATTTTTTCTTTAACTTTAGGGTAACTAACTTTAGGGTTAGAGACCATTTCATCCGTCCGGGTATATTATGCTTATCAGATGAATAAACCGTTTTCGTATTATGCAAAATCCGTTTCCTCGCATCGGAAAGTGCGCGCGCGGTCACATATAAACTGGAAAGTGCGCTCCCGCAGTGAAAGTGGCACCTTGCACTTGAAAGCGAAAGCCACTGACCGATGGACGTGTCGTAACGTGTTATCATATTGCTCGCCGTAACCGCCGGGTAGGGTAATGCTTGCCTTTAACAATGTGGCTTGTTACACTGCGATTTACTATAGTTTAGTTAAGTACAGTCTGATTCACTTTCCGCTTCGAGCTGAAAGGAAAAAAAAAATATTGTTGGCCTCACTCATGTAGGTACCGTCAACGGCACAGACTTCTCAAAACTGTCAAATTTCTCCAATCGATTGTCAACCTTGACTTGTTTGTAGTAAGGGCTTGTACACAAAACTGCGATGTGGCATCGCATCGTAAAAGTCTACGAGCTCGCACAACGCATCGCAAGAACCTGCGAATTGGTGCGCATTCCTTCAATTTCATACTGCTTTGTTTTACTGTATCTTCCTTGCCGCACCAAATCGCATCGCAGAAATTCATGTTGCCGTTTTGACTTAGGTTTCACAGCCGGCCGCCTGCCTGACACCCCTGAATCCCTCTTTGGGTGTGCTGATGCTTGTGGTTTGCTCTCCACCATTCGGGTGCCCCAATTTGCTTATTGGTCTACACCGGCCAATCTTGTTAATTGACTTTTACGGCACCCTGGGATGAGTCAGGACTGGCACATTCTACGTTATTCTTCCGCTCCCAGGCCAGCAAGAAAAACAATTGACATACATACATATACATACATAAATCACGCCTATATCCCCGAAGGGGTAGGCAGAGGTGAACTAGCACGTTTCGCCAGATATGTTAGGTCCCTTGGGCACAAAAGTCGCAGTACTTTGCTATTGTTAGGTGGTATAAGAGGAATGCTGCTGCCCATTCCTCATGACTGATTTATCCTTTGTCGCCTTGTACGACACCCACGGGAGAGATTTGGGGTAGTGACAACTGAATTCTACTCTGCCGTCACCACACGGCACGGAAAACAATTGAAAGATTAAATAATATCAAATGAACGTACTTTTATGTTTACATAGTGCCTGTAAATTGTAACGGCAAAAGAAAGAAATCGCATAATAAAAACACACTTTCGGTAGCAAACGAAATGTAATTAACCAATGAGGAATGTAATATATGTTGAATTAAAGGAATTTCTCTCGTCACTTATCCAACTCGCGTTATGATATTAATTGGTTACGCGAGTATAAGACCCCACAGTCTTGCATGTATCGATGTAAGTTCCGCTGGGAAGTAATTTTGGTTTCATTTCCTTTGACTACTTCTTAAAATACATACATTTAATCTTTGTGTTTCGCATAAACTCCCGACAGATCCCCTACATTAATCACGCCACTATCCCCGAAAGGGTAGGCAGAGGAAACACTCACTTTTCGCTTACTAAGTAAGGTCTCATGTAAATAGGTGATGAGCCTATTGCCATCTGTCGGCCACATAAATCGCGGTATATTGCTAGGTATTATAAGACTGATACTAATTGCTCATTACTCGTTACTGACACCCACGTAAGAGATGGGGGTGGTGACAACTGTATTCTGCTCTGCCGTCACAACACGGTGTAGCAGAATTATTCACAAGATACTTCCTCCAATTAAAATTGTTATGAATAGAATAAAGATTTCTCTTGCGGCTAATGTTGATCTAAATTTCTTCATAATTTACATTCATGGCTACTGGTAAATATTATGGTAAATAATGCAGAAAATACATGCGATTTGAGTCCCGTACATCTTACCGAAAATCGTTCTCCATTAACAGATCCCATATTATAATTTTTTCACTTTTACACACAAAAAAAACTGTAATACCAAATTGCAATTCTTGCCATTTTTTTATTTGAATTTACATTTCCAATAGTAAATAATTGGTACTAAAAATAACAGGATTAACTATTAGACCCAATGTGTTTTATTTTTTCTATATAAATAATTAGTAAGAGCAATCACTCATAGAAAATGCAGTGTTGTTTACAAATAGATTTGTTCCATTAATTAACAGGAAAATTAAAGTAAAAAGTTCATTCGGCCAATCGTTCGTCGACCAAAAGCAAACGTACTTCGGCAAAAAGTATTTCGCTTTTACGAGCAATTGAGCAATAGTTGGTCGGCAAATAATTCATTCGACAAATCGTTCATTGACCATGTGTATTTCTCACAATCGTTGCGGACCCAATTTATTCGCTGGTAAAATTAGCTTAATATTCATTTTTGACATTACGTGATGTATGACTTTTTAAAAGCAATCTAAATAATTTCAAAGTTTTGCCTAAATAGTCGATCCATCAAAAAGTATTAAAAATAAAACAGTCGGGAAATTACCAACACGCGAAGTTATTTTATAAGATGGAAATATAGCGGAAATATATTCTCATGATCAATGCATCGATAGTGTAACCTCGGGTTGGTAAGATTTGATTTTCAAATAAACTTTAAATAAATGTTAGAAAAATAATTATTTGATTTTCTGCCTTATGTTAAAGCTTTTGTCATTAAAATTATGTAATTGTAACATGGATATTAAACTATTCTTGTTTATACAATAATATGAGTTTGATGGTAATATTTATATAAAAATTACCATCAAACTCACATTTTAGTTGGATAATAGATAACTGGTGTATAATTCTGTATTTTATTATGTTGTTCATTCAAGGATTAGGAAATAGCTCCTACTTAATATTCAAATCAAATCTTTTGTTTCCCACGTTAATTTAATATATTCACAAATAAAAATTATATTTAAATAAATACTTCACGAAAATAGTTTTTAAAAACAAGTCAGTAGATTGTAGTACCTACTAATTAATTTCCAATTACACACCTACATAATTATAATCTCTGAGAAATATTAGAAAAATGCAGCTGCAATTAACATTTCATCATATTTGTTTTATTATATTTGTTACATCATGAATACATGATTAAGTAGTCATTCTGATCCATTATTCTTCTCTACAGTTTCAGCTATTTTTAATCGCCGTACAATAAATATAATACGGCATGGCTTATTTGAGAATAATTATTGTGCTTACTAATTTGATTATCGAAAATTATGTAACGATTGTTGCATTGTAGCCGTAACAAGAGGACGATAATGCAAGTGAAATTTCTAATTAGAATATTATGTAAACAAATTCGTGTTGACATTTTTTGATTTCATCACTATTCAATTGTTTAGTTGAAAACGGCTAGAATTCTGAGATAATCTCTATAGAAGTATAAGTAAAATTTACTACAACTTACAGCTTCACAATCCTCTCAAAGATTTTTTTTAGTTTTCCGTTTGGTCAATTCTTCCATCTATGGGCAAGGTATGTGTCCCAGCAATGGAGACATTAAAATGCTGGTGACGATGAAGGCATATTTTATTTGTTGCTTGTAAGATATTTTAGTTATACCGTTCCTAAATGACCTCCGGATATATTAACATAAACAAATAAAATGTCTAACGCCGTAGAAATCTATTAGAAATACCAATAAACCCGCAGCGGTGGTATTAACACAGATATTGTAGAAACCAGCTTAAAATCACTAGAACAGGGGTGCTCAAACGGTCAATTACGAATGGTTTTTAAGTCGATCTCTACTAACAATCCTTTTGATAAAGGTGCCTCTTTCCTACCGGCAACAGTTAGGTGTGCGGTAAAACTAATATCTATACCACCAAACTAGGCATGGTAACGAGATAAAACACGTAAACAGTTTTTATGTCTCTTTATCAACGAAATGCATTTAAAAATAAGAAAGATGTATTTTAAAATACATCATCCATTTTAGAAAGTTTAACAACTACAGACCTTGATAAAATTAGGTTATACCTCCTCATTTTTATTTTTGTATTTTATATTTAAAGACACATTAACATTGTTTACGTTGTTTATCTCGTTATGATGGCAGCCTGGCTAGCATGACCACCCAAACACGATATGATATAGCCATTTATCGCGTTAAACTTACAAAAATCATTTGATTTTCGACAGTTCAAAGCGATAAATGGCTATATCTTTATGATATAGCCTTAGAGGCTTAATCAATTATTCAATTAAGACTTATTAAAATGTTAAAATCCAATGATTTAAGACTGTTCAACGCGATAAATAGCTATATCATATCGTTTTTTGGTGGTCATGCTAGCCGGGCTGGAGTATAGACGACAATCCTACATACATTACTCGAGTCCTCTCAGAGTCGATCGATCGTAGTCTAACAATATTGAGCCTAGATCGCCAGCAGTTAAAGTTTGAGCACCCATGCACTAGAAGTCTAGAACATTATTGAAATGCATCAACTTTACGAACATGTTTTAATGAATCCTAGCACGGTCTGAGAAGACGCCATCCAAAGCTGTAAATCACGCAGCTCTCACTGAAATGCTAATTTCTCAACATAAAAAATTGACGACCACATCTACCTTGGCATTTAAGTTTTCATTTGCAACAACAAATGTGATTAACTTACTCACTTACTTGCTGATAAATGAATCGTTTTGGTGGTAATAGATTTTAGTACACGGTAATTTTTTTGTGGTTTTTAACTGCACGTCAGTGTAGTAAATATGTGTTTGTAGTAAGATTGTTGAAGTACCCAAAAATACGCAAAATTCGGTGCGTGTTTCCTCATCCATTCGTTTCGGTCGGACTTCATCGAGTCATCCACTTCGTTTTAATTCAAATCATCATCATCCATCCGTCATATCGGAATGGTGAATGATGATCGTATCGGAAAGGTGCTATTGAGGAATGACCGTATATAAAGATCCATGTCGAGGGACCGATTAATGAAGAGAGTGATTGGGATGATATGCCCCCTTTTTTCCTGACTGAAAATGTTACGCAGCGTGGTGACGGCAGAGTAGAATACAATTGTCGCCACCCCAAATCTCTCCCGTGGGTGTCGTACAAGGCGACTAAGGATAAATCAGTGATGAGGAATGGGCAGCAAGCAGCGTTCCTCTTATACCACCTAGCAATAGTACTGCGACTTTTGTGCCTGATTAATGGCAATAGGCTCGCCACCTATTACATGGGATCTAACATAATTGGCGAAACGTGGGCGCCAGTTCACCTCTGCCTACCCCTTCGGGGATATAGCCGTGATTTATATATGTATGTATGTATGAAAATGTTTTATACATACCCCGGCTCGGGTGGGGCCCTACCCGGGTTATGTAGGAATCTCCCAACTAGTCTGGGCCTACCCACTAAAAACAGTCGTGTTCCGCTATCCAGCTCTGGACCGGCTAGGTGGGAACGCTCATCGCATACTACCACCATGTGCAGCAGGGGGCCTACCGCCTAACTCGATTGCTAAAGCTAAAGCTATAAGTTTATGACGTCATGCTGTTATTTCGCACCAAATGTACCTAAACTATCAGCGATAGCTTTGAACGAATGATCACCGAATGATTTTGTATAAATTTGGCACAAAATCCGTGCCGCCTAAAAATTCAGGATGGCTACTATAGCCGTAAGAAGTGCATTGCAATAAAGCTATCAACAGCAATCGAGTTAGGCGGTAGGCCCCCAGGTCTGCCTTTTAAGGCTCCTCGGGGGAGGAAGGAAGTGTCCGCGGATTGACACTTCCCTAACGCTGAGGCTTTAAGTGGCAAGTGACGGTGCCCCACTTCATCACCTGCCAGTTGGGGCCGCGTTCGGGTCTCGCTCGCGGGCCCTCTCCGCAGCCTCCTTCTGCTCCAACACGTCCTCGCAATGATATGCCCCCTGTGCCTATAGCCAGGTGGCAAACGAACGGTTCTGTAGAACTAATGTAAATTTTTGACAAAGATCTCAGTTTCATACATGTATATTCTATCCTTTCTAATAAATTGGACACTTGGCTAGAGCTGCTGATCGCACACACCGAAAACTTATATTACAATGCTACCGTAATCTCTGATGAAGACATACATAAACGCAACTGATGGGTCATTCGCCTTACTTTCTGCATTGTTCTGTGACAGCAAACCGAGATATAATGAGCTAGATGATTCAGGGAATTGTCGGAAATGTCACACATTTCACTGATGAAGACAAGGCATTTAACAGATACGAGTTAATTGTCAGAGATACGTTGTACACAATAATGGAAAGTCGAAATAGTGTATCAATTGTTATGTTGACCAGTGCCTCAAGCACGAGCTTTTCGATGATTCGAATCGTAATCGTCGTTACTCAAGCAATAATAAATAATAAAAAGTAAATAAAATAAATAATAAATAAATTATTTTTTTTAACACTCACACCTATCATCTAGCCGATTCTAGCCCAAAGTAATAGGCACTTGTATTATGGATACTAGATGACGGATAATAACATGTACTATGGATACGCAATCGCTATGTGACCATAACCGTATGATGTATTACGTGAAAGTACGTGCGTGCACCATGTCAAGAGGCGATCGATTATGACAATAGACATTGCTTAATCCATATACTTAAACTAGACAGTAGGAAAACTATCGCGCGAAGTTTATCCATAGCTCTAGCTCCACTATTCTGCTACTTGCTTTGGCTAGATGATAGATATAAGTGTTAGAAATATTTAGTTTTTACAAGCTAATTAAGCCGTATAAATTATTCCTTAGCCTTCTTCTTCGTGCCCTGTTCCCAGTCTATCTGGGTTCGGCGCAGTATGTTTCCTCTTCCATTCATGTTGGTCAGACGTCATCAAGCCATCCACTCACTTTTGATTCATATCATCCATCACACCATGCTAGTGATGAATGAATTTATAGGAGTCGGAACGGACCATGTCGAGAGACCGATGAACGGAGAGAGTGATTGGAATGACAACATTTCAATCCATACTGCTCAAAGTTTTGGGTTAGGTTTTACAGCCGGCCGCCTGCCTGACACTAACCCTCTTTGGGTATGCTGTTTAAGGTGCTTATTGGTCTACACCGGGCAATCTCCCTTAGTCGACTTTTACGACACCCATTCTACGTTATTTGTTCGCTCCCAGGCCAGCATAGAAGACCATATTTTCTCACCTTTCCTGCCTTGCCTGGCCCAAAACTGGATTTCAAAAACAAAATCAGCTAAATCGGCCCAGCTGTTCTCGAGATTTAGCGAGACAAACGCACAGCAATTCATTTTTCACTTCTCATGCTCTGAAAGTGCTCATTTGTGCAGGATATAGGCTGCCCAAAATCGAATTTTGTGCTCTAGAGCATTAACGTATCTACTCATAAATGTGTCTATATTAAGGCAAAGAAAATGAGCCATGCAGCCAAACACAATAAAAAATTCAGAGATAGAATTTGTTATTTTATTTTTTACTTAAATTTATTTGCCAAATGTGTTTTTTAAGACAAAAGATATTAACATTTTTATTCAAGTAGGTACAGTAGGTTATTAAATTAATTTAAGAAAATTATTATTTCAAAATGAATTTAATACTTGGCTGTATAGGTCTGCAGCCCAAGCCTAATATCAATGGGAAAAACAATTTCCTTCAGTAGGCCTAGCACGGGACTACGACAAAATCTCTCTCCACCACTTGACAGTGTTTTGTCTCGGGATTTGGTGTGAGTTAGAGCGAGGGGAAAATATTTTCTTTTCCCCAAGGAGAATTTCTCCTCGTCCCGTGCTGCATACAAAACTGTACAAATTTTAGTTGGAATTTTAAGAAATGTTATGATAAATTACATTTATTTCCTCGCGATCGAAGTGAAAAGCAGAGTTTCTAACTCGTCCACAAAACCATTCATCCTCGACATTACTATCATGTTATCATTATGCTAAAAGTCTCGGACAAAAATGATTCGTTTTGTGCACTTGATGGAAAATCTACTATTTATATATAAGAAAATTATTTGTTTATATCAACATACATCACGTTCAAAATTTTATCGCTATTTTGTTATTTTGAATTTTATTACGTCAGAGACGAAGGGACCTTACACAATAAAAAGCATTGCGTGCTTTTTGGCAGTGCCGAGTCTTGGGTTGCTTTACCCTGCTTGCATGATCTAAGCAATCGGCAATTCGTTCAATGTATATTGTTACTAAATCGATAAAAAAAACCGAATCAATGCGTTAAACGCCCAGGCACTATTAAAATGCCTGGGCGTTTTCGCAATACATTGTTCGCCCTGGGAATGTCAGTGTATTATTTGCTCTGTAGTAGAATGGTTGCAACAAAATCAATGCACAAATTGGTGGTACACTAATAGAGATATTATTTTTGCTATTCATTAAAACATATTAATAAAAAATAAATATATACTGTATACGTTAAAAAAACGTGCTTTTTAGGTTATTTTATTGTTAAAAAGCAATGTCTTCCAGGCAACCGAGGGTGATACTCGTAAGAATAAAAAATACCGAAATCCATATTGAGTAGAATAATCCTTCCGTCCATATTAAAGGCCTGTTCCCCTTTAACGTCCCCAGCAGCGATGGGGACGTTAAAGGTCTCGTGATGATTATTATGACTTTTTCTAACGTTATTTTCTTTGTAAAAAACACAATACATAAAAGCAAGTCCTCCAAATTTTCGGAACCTCAAACGGAATAACCACATTGTTATTTGTAATGACGATTTTTTTACACTAGAGCCGTGTGCTGACCAATTGGTAAAAAAAGGCGGACTAACCGCAAGTCATCTATATCGTAACTCGGTAATAGGCGTCGAGACGACAGAAGAAATTACGTCTGTGTGCACAATTAGATCATACACGTAACAACTTTCTTATGATGAATGAGAGATTGCTTAGTCGCGGGGCACACCGGGTGAAAAAGCAGATCACATAGAATAGAATAGATATTTATTGCTTTATAACTGTGCACAATTTGCTGACGTTAATTCTTATGTAAGTAACAAGTAACAACTGTTTGTCCATTTTGACCATCACACTAAAGTGTGATTGCACAGACAAGATCCACCCACACCATCAGAACTCTATCTAATGAGAAATACATCTTCTTCCTGCTTTGTTCCCAGTTTATCTGGGGTTGGCACTCTTTCATCTTCCATTCAAATAATATGACCAATTTGAATGGGAGAGTAAATGTCATCAAGCAAGCTATCCACTCTCTTTTGATTCATGTCATCCATCTCACCTGGAAGGTGTTAGTGATGGATGAATGTATAGAAAAGACACGGAACGAACTGTTTGAATTTAAACCATACTGCTCAAGGTTTGGCTTATTTTGTACAGCCGCTCTTTGAAAGAAAGAAACATTGTATTGAAACAACACAAAGAGAAACAAAAATATTAAACTTTATACTCTTGTTAGTTCGCCTTCCACCATTCGGGTGCCCTAAGGTGCTCATTGGTCTACACCGGGCAATCTCCCATATGCGACTTTCACTACACCCCTTTAGATAGCCGTGGCTGGCCAATTCTACGGCATTTTTTCGCTCCCAGGCCATCATGGAAGATCACAACTACATATATAACAAAAACTGAATTAATATTTTGCTCTGATTGTGTCTAGAACGAGAAGATATCATTACTTCCGCTATCGACACGCGTTCGTCACCGTGACGTTGCGTTACTTGCGCTCAGATCGCGTGATAAGTCATCGTCTTTTCTTAACTTAATTAGAATATTTTAGCGCTCGACCTGCGATCGCATGAACCAAGCAATGTTCACCAAGGCCGTTCATTGGATGGGTGACCAAAAATATATTTTCTTGAGTTCCTTTGTGCTTTCGAAGCATTCCCGAAGAAGTCCCGACCGCATATGCAGTGGTAGTGGACGAATGTAGTGGGTTATGACCCATTCTCGCTTTATATTCTTCCACCCACAGAGAAGGCTTTGGAAGTTCAGTAACGAGCGGAGTGGTGCGAAATACAATTTTAACACCCTATGACGGCAGAAAACCTTGAGCAATATGGATTGGAATGTTGTGGAATGGAAAGAGAAAATAATTACTGACAGTCATGTATTTCTCATTCGATACATTTTTGATGCTGTGAATCGTTTCTGTGATTTTAATAGCTTTTTAAAATACTTAACTATGTTCTTTTTTTAAAGACTATATTGTCACCATACTACCCTAAAAAGATAGGTTATAGATACCTCACCAACAAAAACACATTATGGACTTTAATGGTGATCCATTTAATTGCATTCTTTTTTAAGTGGGTTTTATTGTTAAAATGCAATGTATACCTACTTATAATTTGAATGAATAACGTAGCATAAATCAGGTCAATACTCATGTATTCTATTCGTTCGAATAGATTGACATTTCTATTCTACTCGTTCGAATAGATTGGACACTAGTCTAGAAAGTCTGGAAATAATATTTCGATTTTTTTCTGACTAATAAGATCAGAAAAATCTTTGTATTATCTGCGCACCATACGTGCCCAGACCATAAAAATAGTTGCTTTCAGATGTTCTTATAATAATACGTCTCAGATAGATTCGAAGGCACGATTCCAAAACTTTTGCAATCCGCTCTCGTTCGTGACTCTCGTGACTCAGAAATGGGTTCGAGACGACCCACCTCGTTGTCCAGCCATCTTCTTACCATTTTACGGCTTATACTAATATTTAGTGGTCCATATAACCAAAAGCAACGATATTTGAGTGACGTAAACTTGGGCTTACATTGGTCAAAGTACTTTGTAAATAGTCAATATTGATACTTCGTTCGTTACGCCAATAACTAACATCCGATTTCATAAAGCAGTATTTGGGATTTCTTGTTAGGATCAGTCTGTCTTCAATGCTGGCAACCCCTTCTCATCCCAGTGGTAACGTAAAAGTCGACTAAGAGAGATCGCCCGGACAAATAAGCGCCTTAGGGCACCCGAATGGTGGAGGGCAAATCATCAACAACAGCATACGGGTTTGTGTAAGGCAGGCTGCCGGCTGTACAACCCTAAGCCCTAAGTCAAAACCTTGAGCAGTATGGATTGGAATGTTGCCATTCCAACCCGACAAAGAAGTTGTTAGGATCTATCTAACTAGATGCACTAGAGATGGGGGGGATTGACATTATATCTAAACCCGTGACATAAGACACTGCTTTATTCCCTTGTGACATAATCTACTAATTCTGCTCTGCTATCACCACCACACGGCAAAAATCGAATAGATATCTTATAACGTTTAATACTATCAATTTAGGTGCCAGGTATATGGCGTGTGTGTTAATAAACCTCAGCATACCCCTTTGGAGATATTTAGGTGTCATTTATCTATGTATATATACATGTAACTTTTATAATATTATATTGATTTCTCCGATGCCGATTTCTGTCATGACTTGACATGGAACTATGTATCAGAGACAGCGCTGACTTCACACGGCGACAAGCATGTTCCCAGTATTGTTGAGAAACGCGGAAAAAGCCTATGTGAACCGTTTTTATGATGTGCATTTAGAAATTTTAGTTTCTACAATCTTTGTGGGGAAAATGATTGAGATTACATTCGGAATGATTTCACCGCGTTCAATGGCTCTCACCTTGGAAATACAACGATTAATTTTATTTATTTTTTATTTAAGAACAAAGAAAAATTATAAGTCCGTAAAAGTTCAAAAAAATATTGTCAATAACAACTCTGACCTACTTTTCTTTATTTATTTTTTTGTAACATTTATATAATGTTAAAATAAAAATCAAAACGATAGTTAAGTGCAATATTTTGCAAACAAACTTTCATTGATATATTAAGGGAAATGTGATAAAATAAGGGATCCAGGAAAAGTCGACTGAGGGCGATTGCCTGGTGTATAATCACCTTGAGGCACCCGAATGGTGGCGGGAAAACCACCAATAATAACCACACCGTAAGACCGTTGGTGTCAGGCAGGTGTCCGGCTTTAAAACTTAAACATTGAGCAGTATTGCAATGTTGTCATCCCAATCACTCTCTCCGTTCATCGGTTTCTCGACATGGTCCTCTCTATCACTTTCCTATACATCCATTTATCATAACTACTTTTTCGGTGTGATGGATGATATAAATACAAAAGGATGGATAGCTCGGTGATGTCTGACCGAATATCAACTGGAAATATGTGCGCAGATAACCTGCGAACAGTACAGAATGTATTTTAAAAGTTAATTGGTGTCCGTGATTAAAGTTATAAACTATGTTCGACATAGACATCAAAAATAAATAGTTATGTCATTCTACATGTGTTAAATGATAAAGGATCTTTTAGTTTATTCAACACAAGTAATATTATTGTTTACACCGTCAAGATAACAACCGACAATTTTGGAATAAATATTCTCCCACTCTCATTTCTAGCGTGTGACAACCACGTTCTAGCCATTATGTATAATTAAAAAACCGTCAACGTTCCAAATTAGTTCCGCTTTTAATTGTCAACCTTTAACTTTCCGGACGCGCGCATAGACAAAAGACACGTACCATAAATACGGCGCTCTTGTAAAAGACGCTTTCATAATCTGTGAAAAGAATGAAAAAATTTCGAACTTCTTATGTCATTGTTAAAAAAATTCACAATAGACTAATGGAAATTGTTGTCATACTCTTTTTTCTTTTTTTTTGTAAGCTCTATAATTATTATGTAGTTTCTAACTTGGGTCTACTCAGAAATATTTAGTTTAGTTTAGCTCTGTGGTAGAGCTTTGGTAGAGCTAAACTGGCAATGAGAAGGGAAGAGTCTACTCTTCAGTTTCTATAAATGTTTTCACCAATTAGGAGCGATAAAACAAAAGTTACGGTACTATAGTAACTTTTTTTAAAGTTTACGTGCCTCATTGATGTGTACTTGTTTGTTGGTTTTTTTACCTCTTTTACTTTGTTGAAAAAACTCCATAAATGGTGACGGTAACATACATACATAAATCACGCCTATAATCCCCGAAGTGGTAGGCAAAGGTGAACTAGCACCCACGTTTCGCCATTTATGTTAGGTCCCATGTAATAGGTGGCGAGCCTATTGCCATTTATCGGGCACAAACGTCGCAGTTCTATTGCTTGATGGTATAAGAGGAACGCTGCTGCCCATTCCTCATCACTGATTTATCCTTAGTCGCCTTGTACGACACCCACGGGAGAGATTTGGGATGGTGACAATTGTACTCTACTCTGCTGTCACCACACGGCACTGTATTCGTAACGGTCGGTGTCGTGTGACGGTAATGTATTCATAATAATGCTGCTGGCCTCTTACAGTAAAGCATAAATATATCTAGGAGTTTTTTAACATCTCGTAAGGGATTGGATGGATCTGTTAATATCATTTTCAATTTAAAAAAATCCTGTTAAGAAACATGAATAAGTTAGTAGAGGTCTTGCTGTATTTTTAGCCTAATTCAAAAAAGAGGCGAGTTTCTCAATTCTTTGGTATTTTTTTGATGAATGTACATCGATTACTCCGAGATTTCTGATCCGATGTGGATAGTTGCCATCTTGTCCCATAAAAATTTAAGTCATTTTGGCCCAGCAGTTCTTATTTTATGAGCTTATTTCTTGTTACTGGAATAAACAAACGCAAAACTCCTGTCTGTGATTGGTTATTGCACAACACCAAAACTTACGCAATCAACATAAAGCCTAGTAAATGAAAAACTGTTATTAAATTTACACAAGAGGCTTTCTCGCTATTGTGAACGATTTGTTATAAACCTGTTGGCACTTTCTCTCCGGCGAGAAACCGAGTGTAAACCGCACTAATATCTTCACATATTCAACATTATTTTCAGCAGTATATTTAACATTTATAGTCGGGTGGTGACGGCAGAGCAGAATACAATTGTCACCACCCCCATCTCTCCCGTGGGTGTTGTATAAGCAATGAGTAATAGGCAGCAGCGTTCATCTTAAGCCACCTGGGCAATGTACTGCGATATCGGTGCCCGATAGATGGCAATAGGCTCGCCACCTATGGGACCTAACTTCATTGGCGAAATGGGTGTTCATTCACCTTAGGCTACCCCTTCTGGGATATATCCGTGATTTATGTATGAATGTTTGTTTGTATTATGAACATTGTATGAAGGTCAGAAAATTTATTACAAAAATATTACAGAACATGGAATATTCCTGATTCTTTTAATTAAGAATTACACAGAAAGTGTAAATCTTAATTTAAAATACGAAAATGTTTGAATTTTTGTCCTAATTTTTTTTTGTTGTTCCAATGATTTATTGATTCATAAAAGTAGAACGTCGATGAGTTTATGTAAACATCTATGTTAAATAAAAGGGACCGCGGAAAAGACACAGCGGTCGATGTACCAAGACGGATAGGTTGCGGCACGCATTCGCGTACTGGGAAGTATTCAACACACGCTATGGATGGATCTACGAAAATCGGTGCAGAAGGTCAGCTCGCACTTGACTCATACTCTCTTGGAATAAAAAGCTGAAATCGGACACATTTCATGTCTATCTGGCATTACGTTCCTCCGACAAAATAGTCTCTCTCACTCACCCATAATTATACACACCCTAACTATAGTCCCATGCTTTTATTAAAATAGAACTCTATTAGGTATTTCTCTATTTAATCTTTTCTCTATCTTCTATTTTATCTCTATTTCACTTTACTTTGTTTTACTAGTACTACCTAGCTAGGTGCTGTATTTACAAGTGAATGTCATAATGATATAATTATGTAATTCATATTACATATTATAATTACAAAGTTTACCATCGCTTCTCTCTCCTCAGAAATATAAAGTCTCCCGGTGTACATATATGTTTTCTCCTTTATTACAAACAATTTAAGGTTGACAGTCCAACCAGTTTTGGGTAGTCTTAAGTGCCGTCGCTATTTAGCCTGAACATTACCTTCTGGATCCAACACCACTTGTGGTTACATTGTACGCACGCCATTCGTCTTCATTTACTGGCACGCGCCGCTTTTTCGCCGATGATATATCTGCTGAGTGGCAACCCTAACGATTACCATCAGTCAACGTTCGAATATTTTCTTGGGCTGCTCAAACTCACATTGTCAAGTTTATTTCACGTATTTCGCCTTTGCAAAATATACTGCGTTCTTGAATCAATACAGCACTATGATAATTTAATTGGCGAAAAGTGGGTGTTCATTCGCCTACCCCGTCGGGGATATAGGTGTGATTTATGTTTTACTGTATGGTGTATGTGTGGTCTGGTTTTTATTAGGTATAGGGAGAAGTTGTCAGAGTGGTCGAAACACAATAGTTGGCTTTTTTAATCGAATGAAGAGCGCTCGTCTGGAGAAGCATTTTAAGAAAAATTGGATAGTAATAGGGGTTGAAAAAATGAAATTGCCGTTTTATTGTAATAGGTTTTTTAAATTGACATAGAATCTTCATGGTTTGAGGTTTTCAAATGAAACTTTTTTCACGTGGTTTCTATAATGTTCTTTTTTTAAAAAATGTGAAACATTTGAATATCGACTTTTAATCGACTTTAACACTGCGACGAGTTCCGGCGCGGAAGTAACGCGCCAGAAACAGCCCGCAAAATCATTGTTGCGTTTGGTGACTGAGGGGTCTGCTAATTAACGCACCGTGCGATTTTGGTTTAAACGCTTTCGTTATGGAAACTTCGACTTGAAGAACGAGCCACGAGGAAGACCGCCCACACAAGTGAATAACGATGAATTAAGAGAGATGGTGGAAGCCGATCCTAGTCAAACTACCCAGGAATTAGCGGCATGCTTTAACCTTACCCACAATAATGACTCATTTGCGTCAAATCAATAAAATAAAAAATACACAAAATGGGTGCCTCATGATTTGACTGATCTGCAGAATGTATTGCCTGTTGAAACTTGTGTTGCCTTGTTGAATCGGTAGAGAAATGAAGGAATATTCGATCGAATTGTGACATGTGATGAAAAGTGGATTCTTTATGATAACCGTAAAAGAAAAATGCAATGGCTGATCCCAGGTCAAACGCCACAACAGTGTCCTTAAGCAAAACTTACCAATAAAAAGGTAATAGTAACTGTTTGGTGGTCTCAGCATGGTGTTATTCACTATAGTTTTCTCCGATCTGGTCAAGCAATAACGGCAGATGTCTATTGTGCCGAACTCCGAACAATGTTAGTAAAACTAGCAGTAAAACAGCCCAGACTCATGAATTGATCTGCACCATTATTGCTCCATGACAACGCGAGACCTCATACAGCACGAGAAACCGTTTTGACCCTTCAGGAACTGCAGTTAGAAACCATTCGTCATCCTCCGTATTAGCCAG
Source organism: Cataclysta lemnata (assembly GCA_963931975.1). Classification (NCBI taxonomy): domain Eukaryota; kingdom Metazoa; phylum Arthropoda; class Insecta; order Lepidoptera; family Crambidae; genus Cataclysta; species Cataclysta lemnata. Next base: position 14,924,424 of record OZ008348.1, read on the forward strand.
ACCTTGCTACAACGGACTACCATTTTTTTCGTGATTTGTACAATTAGTACAAAATGCTTTTACACAGTTTGTGCAGTCTAGATCCTTAGAGTTCTATCGCAAAGGCATAAATGACCTTCCTATTGGATGGCAGCAATGGATAGATATAGATAAAGTATGAAATTGCCGGTTTTTACTGAAAATCGTTTATTTTTTAGTTTATAACAAATTTATTTTATCAAAATAGTAATGGTAACTATTACTATTTCATACTTTAACCTCTAATATTTTCGGAGATTTGGTGTAGTATTTTCGGATATTTTGTGCTTAGTTAAAACGCTTTTTCATCATCATCATTATTGTCTAAACATAGCGTTAAAAGAACTCTCTATGATTATCACTCATCAAGCTTTACATACAAGGTATACCTATCCCTTATGTGAGAAATTCTAGTGCTCATATAAGTTGACGTCTGCGCAAACGCAGTAGAAAGTAAACGCGCCTCCGAGCTTTCGACGGCTTTCAAAAGTTTCTAAGGCCCTATTTTGTTGATAATATAAAATTACGGATAATTGAAAATTTTTCTTGGTTAAATCCTATATTGCTACTGTTGTGTTGGATGACATGGGGCAGCTCACAAAATATTTAAGTAAATTAAGTATTTTTTACTGTAAAATTAATAGTAAATTTTTATACTTAAACATTATACAAATGCATAAATATAAATGTAATCACAATTTAAATAATCGAAAAGAACGATGATGTTACATTTACTAATATGTGTATATATCTCTATCTATATCTGAAACAACAATGAATAAAAGAAATGTTTATGTGGATTACTTTTTTCTCATTAAGTTATTATTAGTAAATAATTATTTTTAACATAAGTACATACACATACTTTTCTTGCCCTTGGGTATCCTACTTATATGTTAATTTACATTAAATATGATTAATTAGTTTTCACGGCACGCAAATTGCATTACATTGCTAGGTGGAACGCTGCTGCCCATTACTCTTTGCTGACTTAACCCTAAGGGCCGATTTTTTGATTCATAGTTAACTCAACCAATTGTTAAAAATTGTTACTAATCTTTAAATATCAGACTGATATTTGACTATTAGTAACAATTTTAGTTACTAATGTTACCTGTGGTTAAATATCTATCGGATATTTAAAGATTAGCAACAATTTGTAACAATTGGTTGAGTTAACTATGCATCAAAAAACCGGCCCTTAGTTCTCTTTTACGACACCCGCGGAAGCGAATGGGGTTGGTGACAATTGTATTCTGCTCTGCTGTCACCACACGGCTAATACATATATGTACTTAGATACATGAATAACAATTGTGTAAAAGAGAAACGAACCCGGAACCCTGAGTTAGATAACTTCGGCACCTCGCCAATAAGGATGCTAGATTTGACTAACACTTGATTTACAGTCCACCATGATTGGTATACCACCAACGGATCGGTTTTTGGACTTTGACATTATTGTAAACCGTATTCCCCAGTCATAAGGGCCTTTTTGGAGGCGGTGTGCTGTATAGTCAGTCGTTGAGAAAGCTGATCAACGTGTGAACATTACAAATGCTAATTATGTATTAGTTGGTACTTACTTACGCATGTGACAACGCAATTAGCAAGTAGGGAACTCAAATGTGCATGTTCAGATTTTGACGTAATTTTATTTTCTATTTATTCGTTTAATTAAAGGGTCTTTTATAATAACATTACATTGCCTTATTTAATTTTGTTAAAAGGATCTGTTCGCATCGTGACTGTAAATATGACATTTATTCCCTGAGCTCTCATTATGACGAAAACCTTTTGACGTCATCAATATTTTGGTTCATTCTCAACTCTTTTTCCTTTAATGCTTTTAAATGTACATTAACCTTAACATACGATCAGCATCGGGTGTATCTGAAAACATTGCAAACAAAGTGTCAGGCAGACAACCGGCTGTAAGCCTAAGCCAAAACCTTAAACAGTATATAAATTTGAATGTTGTCACCCCAATCACTCTCTCCGTTCATCGATCTGTACATTCATTCATCACTAGCAAGTTTCCGATGAGTGATATCAATAGAATAGGAAGCGCCAGATTAACTAAATATAGAGCATGAAGATGTTGATAATAATGATAATGATAATAATGAGATGTAGAAAACAAAAGAAAAAGCTCTGTGACGTGTAGAGTCGTGTCATAAATAATACAAAATTGTCAAATATCTCCAATCGTTATTAACGTTGGCTTTATGTAGGTTCGTATTTCCAAAAGTACAATAAATGATGCAGTCGACATCGACATCAATTACAGCTTCTCACATTTAACTAAACAAGCTCTTTCCGCGTTAGTGGTCCCGTCGTCGTCAGAAACCGATTTGTTCCGAGTCCAATCGATTCACAAGAGCCAGCCGCGGTGCAGCCTTCCGTGGCGTCTGTCAACACACCTCCACCCACAACTCGAATTGCAACATATGCGCGCGAAGAAGTGGTAGTATTTGAGAGTGCGCGGCGATCCCCTCGCGGCAGTCCGGCGCGAACGCATTGGCGGTCCGCCGCGTACTGGCGCCGGCGCGCGCCGAATTCAAACTCGCGTTCTAGTCATTCCAAAATCAAAAATTATATTTATTTCTTAAGACTGATCCGGAAAGCAAAGGGACCACCTCTGACTGACTTGTGACTAATATGACCGATAACAGTGTATGACCAACGACAGTGTATGACCAATGACAGTGCATGACCAATAACAGTGAATGACCAATGAAAGTGACATGACTTGGATTGACTTTGACTTACTTTTGACGAACCCGTAGGATAATGCAGGTTGGTATTTATTTTTTTATTAATATTATTTTGTTCACATTCAGGTATAATTGTTTTTATTTACTTACAAGTATCTTGGTTGGCCGAGCGGTCAGGCACCTGCCCGGATAGCAAGCGGCACCAAAATCTTTGTACTTTCAAAATGTTAATTAAACTTAAAGAATACATTTTGAAAAAATGATTGGATGAAGCGAAAGAAGTATGTAAGGATCGTAACAAGTGGACAGAAGTGATCTCTCCCTACCCCTGTGGGAGAAAAAGAAAGAAAAAAGACCAGTTTTATTTTTAATTAAAAGTTCGGTTCGGGACTCGAACCCGCGTCTATTGCGATCCGGGCGACTGCTTAAGCCACTCGGCTATCCAGTTCCCGAGTCCCCATTATAATAACACAACAAAGTGTTCACCAAATTTTAAGGCAACAATCGCTCGTAAGCAGCTAAATGGAATACTAATTTAGAAACTAGATAATGGACAAATCTACACATCAGTGTGTCTCTGAATAAAGTGAGACAAAAACATAGAAAAAAAAATTAGAAAAATTATTGCAATTTTTTATTAATTTATTAAGATATTTATCAACTCATAAAATTTAACGGTAATATGGTCTTAATTTTAAGAAATTTTATTAAAAAAATTAACTTGAAAAGTGCATTTTTTGTACAAAAATAAAATTTATGACCCGATATCCAGTGTTTTGTGAACACAAAATATTTGATATAATACACACATAAATCACGCCTATAGCCCCGAAGGGGTAGGCAGAGGTGAACAAGCACCCGCGTTTCGCCAATTATGTTAGGTCCCATGTAATAGGTGGCAAGCCTATTGCCATTTATCGGGCACAAAAGTCGCAGTAAGTATTTGATATAATTATTGTTTTTATTTTACATAATTAGAACGACAACTTTTTTAAGAATCAAGTATTTTGTACACAGAGTCCAAAGATAGTAGTAATAAATAATCTTAATAAATTAATATAAAAATTGCAATAAATATTTTTTTTTTGTGTATAATGTCTGTGTATAACATGTATCACTTAATGAATATCAAAATTAATTTAAGATCTCATTACGTCATATTTATAACAGCGTCCTTGACGAATGTAATTACCAACTAGACAAGCATTGCAAACTCGATAACAAAAGTGTTATCACAAAATATTTACCCCTACTAACCAGCCGATTGTTGGTCGGTAAGGGTAAATAGTTTCACCGTTTATCATTTCATATAGGTTACCCCGACTCATCACTCATTGCCCGTTGTAGACCAATAAGCACCTTAGGCCACCCGAATGGTGGAGGGCAAACCACCCACAGCACCTTGAGCAATGAACGTTTTCATACCAATCACTCTGTTCTTGTTGTAAAATAATTGTTGAAAAAACGTGAAATTAAAGAAAACGTCTGTTTACTGTCGGTATTTATTTTGAAGTAAGTATGATAGCCAAAAAGAATTGTAACTTAAGTATTTCAAAAATTGACACTAAATTAGATTATAAAAGAGTATATATTACAACATCCCCCCTTAATCTAAATTTAGGTACAAACTTAAGTCTCAAAAACAAACACATTAGTCACATAACTATCCCATAAAAACATAAACAATAAGTAGCCAACATTATAAATATTTATAAAATATATAGGTCAAGTAACTACAAATATCAAGTTATACCCATGCAAGTTACACATTTATTATGAGCTATACGCCCTAATGGTTTTGTCATTACATCCGCAGGCATTTCTGTACTCTTAATAAACTTTAAACCTATAATATTTTCTGATACTTTCTCTCTTATAAAATGGTACTTAGTATCAATATGTTTTGTTCTGTTATGATAAACAGGATTGCTCGCTATACTTTGAGCACTTTGACTATCAGTATATATAGTTATACAGTTAGGTTTATGACCACATACCTCAGATATAAACCGCCTTAAATATACAGCTTCCTTAGCAGCGTCAGTGAGAGCCATGTATTCTGCTTCTGCTGACGACAGTGCAACAGTCGGCTGTTTTTTAGAAGCCCAAGATACTGGTCCATTTCCTAATTGGAAGTGATATCCCGTATATGAACGTCGGTCCATTTTACAGTTTCCCCAATCTGCATCTGTATATCCGACAAGTGGCTTATCAGACTTCCTATAAGTAATAGAAAAATCTATAGTTTCCTTCAGATATTGAAGAACTCGCTTTGCGGCGATCCAATGAGTCTTAGTGTAACAGGTATTAAATTGACTCAGGTAGCTAGTCGCGAAGGCAATGTCTGGCCTAGTATTTACAGCCAAGAACAATAAACAACCAATCAAACTCTGGTAAGGATATATTTCATTGGAATGCTTACCGTCTTTGTCTTCATCTTCTAATTTATTATTTGACAAAGGTGTATTAAATCCTTTACATTGTTCCATATTGAACTTTTTCAGTAGATTCAAAATGTACGTTTTTTGGTTTATTCTTATTTCATCTTCATTTTGAAAAACATTAATGCCCAAATAATAACTTAAATTTCCTAAATCTTTTATTGTGAAATATTTTTGTAAGTAATTTTTGACAGTGTCAAAATGAATATCTTTTCTATAAAATGCTATTATGTCATCTACGTAGAAAGCCAAGATGACAAGGTCTGAACCAAAAAGTTTTATGAACACACAAGGCTCCGATGGTATTTTAGTGAAACCTATTTTAATTAACGTTTCACTTAGCTTATTATACCAACACCTAGGTGCCTGCTTAAGTCCATAGAGAGACTTTTGCAACAGACAAACTTTGTTTTCTTGCCCTTTTACTACAAATCCTTGTGGCTGATGCATGTATACTTCCTCGGATAGATCTCCATTGAGGAATGCAGTCTCCACATCCAAGTGTCTCATCTTGAGACCAAGATTTGTCGCAAGTGCCATAAGTGTTCGTAAAGATGAATGTCGAACAACAGGTGCAAACGTGTCTTTGTAGTCGATACCTTCGACCTGACTATAGCCTTTTATTACAAGTCGTGCTTTGTATTTGACTACATTACCATGTGCATCCATCTTCACCTTATACACCCATTTACTATGTATTACCTTCTTATCAGGTTTGTCTACTAACCTCCATGTTTTCAATTTCATCAGAGACTGATACTCACTTTGCATCGCAACCTGCCATTTAGAAGAATCATCAGAGTTCATCGCCTCAAAATAGCTTGTAGGTTCCGAGTATTCTGTGTCTAAGATATTGTAAGAAAAGTAATCGGGTGGTTTTCGAACTCTTGAAGGATACCTTTGCCCTTCTTCTGATAATGGCAAATTAAGTGGAGTATTTACAACATCTTCCCCCCTTAGTGGACATACCGTAAATGGATCACTGTTGTCTGGAGCTTCAAGATCGGTTGAAGTCCCAGGCAAAGGAGTACTCACTTCCCTATTGACAATGTCAGGGTCTTCAGAAACAATCGGAAGTTGTTCATCCCTTGACAATTGCAAAGTAGGTCCGAGGTGAATATTATTTTCATGTCCTTCACTAGCCTTTAAAGGAGTGAAGCAATCCTCAAAGAAAGTGACATCTCTAGCCTTAACTAATTTCTTGGGGTACCTAGCATCTCTAAAATAATAACTATTTACATCTTGACAATAACCTACAAATATACATTCTTGTGCTTTCACGTCAAACTTTGTCCTATGACACGAAGGTGTATGCACTAAAGCTCGACATCCGAATACTTTTAAATGTGTTAGATTAGGCTTAGTGCCATACCATTTTTCGAAAGGTGTTAGCGAACGACCTAAAGCACGGTGAGGTGACTTGTTTTTTAAATATACAGCAGTCTCAACAGCATCTTGCCAATAAGAAAAAGGCAGTGCACTGCTTGCTAACATGGAACGCGACTTTTCCACAATAGAGCGTATAGTACGTTCGGCTACTCCATTTGACTGCGGAGAATAAGGTACGGTCGTTTGATGTACTATACCATGGGAAGAGAAATAATTTGTTAGTTCCTGATTAACAAACTCTGTTCCATTGTCAGTCCTCACATTTTTTAATTTTGCCCCAGTCTGACGTTCGACTAATAAATGAAAGAGTTTAAACTTTTCTTTCACATCTCCTTTCGATGACAAGAAATAAACAAATATTTTACGCGAAAAATCATCAATTAAAACTAAGCAATATTTACTGCCTTGGAACGACGTTGTATTCGTCGGTCCAAATAAATCGCAGTGTATTAGCTCTAGTAAAGAAGATGCCTTATCATACACAATCTTCTTGAAAGGTTTTCGCGATTGTTTACCTTCCACACAAGCTATACATTTATCTACAGTCTTATAATCAATACCTACATTACTATTTTTTAATATATCCATACCAATTCTGCATAGGTGTCCTAAGCGCATGTGCCACAATTCATATTCGGATATAGTTTCAACCGCACACGAATCGAACATAGTGTTGCAAGGGGAATTTACAGTACAGTTTAATTTGTACAGCCCTCTGCTAACTGAACCACTCAAAACAGATTCTCCTGTAAAGGAAAAGGTATCACTTCTAAAAAGATTACAACCATTCTTATCAAACAAAATAGAGAATCCTTTCTCGACACATTTATGTACAGATAAAAGATTAGTTTTTAACTTAGGAATATATATAACATTATTAATACTATTTACATTTGATGAAGTAGCTATAGATATGTCACCGAAACCAACACAACTAACTCTTTCTCCGTTAGCAACAGTAACACTTACAGAGTCTTTCGGTTTATAGGTCGTAAACCAGTCCTTCCTAAAAGTCATATGTTGTGAAGCGCCAGAGTCAATAATCCAGTGGTCCACGGAATTGCCATCATCTACGCCAAGTGCTTGCTGTGACGTTGACTCCTTTGGTTTTTTCAAATTTCTCAACGGACAATCTGGCCTTTTATGTCCTGGCTCTTTACAATCATAACATACTATTGGTTTTTTCTTTCTCGGTTTATTCCGACGGCTTACATCAGACCGTAAAGCGGTTCCATCAGTTTTTGAAAGCTGACCTTTTGACATTTCATTTAGAAGTTTTTCCTTCACCAAATCTGTAGTAATTTCCACATTACTATTTTCCAAGGCCATAACAAGAGGATCAAATTTTGGGGTTAAGCCTCCTAATAAGATTGCAGCTAACGATGAATCTTCAATTATTTTCCCTATGTCAGCTAAACTTTGAGCAGTACTCATAACCGAATGAATATATTTCTCAATATCATCATAATCATCAAGACATAGTCTATATAGCCTGCGCTCTAAAGCTAACTTGCGTCCCATTCCTCTATCTTCATAAGCCTTTTGTAAAGCCAACCAAGCTTCTGATGCTGTCTTGGCATTGGTTACATGTATGATAGCAGAATCATCTACCGTCATGCAAATTGAAGTAAGTGTCTTCCTATCTTTTCTTGTTTTAAGAGGATCGGGTGTGGTATCTCCAGTAGGATAACCGTCGACTGCTTCCCATAAGTCCTCATGTAATAAATAATTACGCATTCTAAACTTCCATCTACTGTAGTCATCTCTATTGCGTAAAATTATAGAAGGCAAATTAGTGGAATGATTTTCTCTTACCATATAGTCGCCTCGTGACATTTGGTACAACGAAAAAATTACCACCGACTTCAAGAAATATCACCACAGAATTTCCAGATATTAATATTTACTTTAATCCACTTTAGAGCTTCGTGCTGATAACGATTGTTGTAAAATAATTGTTGAAAAAACGTGAAATTAAAGAAAACGTCTGTTTACTGTCGGTATTTATTTTGAAGTAAGTATGATAGCCAAAAAGAATTGTAACTTAAGTATTTCAAAAATTGACACTAAATTAGATTATAAAAGAGTATATATTACAACAGTTCTCCGTTCATCGGCCTCTCGACGTATCCTTTCCGTCCCTTTTCTGTACATTCATTTATCAACTACCGTTCCCTCGTGATGGATGGTATGAATCAAAAGGGAGTGGCGAGAGAGAAGGCTTAATGACGTCTGACCGATATGAATGGAAGAGGAAACACACTGCGCCGACCCCAGATAAACTAGGAACAGGGCAGGATGAAGAATTTGTTTTTAGCGATTATGTAGATAGAGATATTAAAAGTCTTACGGTCAGGGCCCGTAGCCAAGTGGCAATCGTTTCATAACGATAACGTGTCGAAGTTCGTTCCGATCGGCCATATTACTTTGGTATCTACAGCTTCTTAGCTTGCGCTACCAACATAACTAGGAACTTACTTAGGACGATTTTGGTCACGTGATTTCACGACGATTTTACGTCAAATTCCATACATTTTGCTTTATCGAACTTCGTTATATTTATCGGTATGTTACTTTGTCTAGGCCCCCAGGTGTGATGAAGGCCAAGACCTTCCCTATCTATCATAATATCTAGTGTTTGCTAAAACTGGTGTGTTTAAAAAACGGCTAGTTACTCAAAATTACCGCCATCGTTAAGTTACGTATGAGCGAAGCCTCGCGTAATTTAACTTGCGCGGCGAAAGTGCGACTTTCGCTGTAGGTCAACGATGCGCGGGCGCACCTCGACAACTTGTCGGCTCGTTAACGCGTAATTAATCGCTAATTGATTGTGTAATAGATTAAGTACCGATTTCTTTTGTTCACGAGAAGACTTGCTTAAAAGTTTGAGACTTTTTTAAGCTACAAGCGACTAGCGGGCTATTATGAAATTGCATGGTCCATTCGACGGAACCGGCCGTCAAAAGCCGATAAAAGATTAGTTGCTTTATGTAAAATTTATATTTCCGTAATTAGGTAAATATTTACCGGTTCCGATCACTGGTCATTTATCCCAGAAGAGGCATAGGTGTATCACACACCTTTGCCTAATATACTCATATACGCGCATACATAAATTACGTCTTACTTAGTCTTTTTCCCAAAATCGATTTCGGGAGTTTATTTCAGGTCCCACGTAATGGGGGGCCAACCTATTGCCATTCAAATATTGCGCAATCGTTATTGCAACTTTAGGTTGCAACGGAATGTAGTATACGTTTTCAATAAATTCCCATATAACACAACAAAAACAAAAACTTCTGGTAAATAATAAATAATTTTGCATGTGAATTATGCCCAAATAAATCTAGATGAGAAGCTCGCTAGCGCAGTGGCATAGCGCGCTTGGCCTGAGATTGCGTAAACTAAGCAACGTTCGCTAAGGCCGGTCATTGGATGGGTTACCAAAAATTTAGTATCTCGAGTTCCTCCGTGCTTCGGAAGGCACGTTAAGCTGGTGGTCCCGGCTGCATCTGCAGTCGTTAATACCCACCAACCCGCACTGGGCCAGCGTGGTGGCCCAATCTCCCTATATTATTCCATCTATAGGAAAGGCTCGTGCCCCAGCAGTGGGGACATTAAAAGGGCTGGTGATGATAATGATGATGATAAATCTAGATAAAATATGGTGCTCAAAACAAAATTTGTTTTTAAAGGATTATGTAAAGAATTTCGTTGAATTATGAAAGAAATCGAAAGTTGCCTGATTATGCGGAAACGGTGGTGATATTTCCACATCCGGAATCATTTGCATCGTGTCAGCGCTGGTATTATTTATTAATCATACATAAATTATTCTAAAAGAAAGCTGGGTTGGCGTACATACGAGTAAGATATTATATTTATTAAAAAAAAAAACATTTTCTATCATTGTATCCACAAGCCAGCGCAGCGGTATAGCGCGCTCGGCCTGCGATTGCGTAATTTAAACGATGTTCGCTGAGGCCGGTCGGGTGACCAAAAATACATCTCGAGTTCCTCTGTGCTTCGGAATGCACGTTAAGCCGTTAAAACGACTGCAGATGCAGGGTGGTCCCGGCTGCATACCCACCAATCCGCACTGGGCCAACGTGGTGGGTTATGGCCCATTCTCCCTATATTCTTACATCCATAGGGAAGGCCTGTGCCCCAGCAGTGGGAACATTAAAGGGCTGGTGATGATTATAATAATGTACATTATTCAATGTGTTTTCTTCTTCTTCTTCAGTGGAAGCGATGGCAGCGGGCTGGAGAGTCGCACGGACGAGCAGCTGTTCCCAAGCGTCACCGCCCTCCGTCAGTCACCGCTGATGCAGCACTGCCCCCTCAAGGGAGCCCCTAAGTGTCCACCTGCCTCCAAGAGGTAACATTCCTCAGCATGTTATGAGTGTAATAGCTGCAAATCTAAGTTCCCTTGGTATATATAATGTACGATTTATGTCACACAGTGAGAGTCACACAATGCCTCAGATCGCATTGTGAACGCCCGAGCTGAAAGCGACGCTTTCAGCTCGGGCGTCGAACACTTGCGATCGGACATTCTTTGTTGTGCCGCCGTTGGTATATAATCTACTATTATGTTTCAGGTACCGCACCCACGATGGCACCTGCAACAACCTGAGCCGGCCGAGATGGGGGTCTACGATGACCCCGGTCCAACGATTCCTCTCCCCCTCCTACTCCGACGGCCTCCAGTCCCCCAGGGTGTCAGTATTCGGCTCCCAGCTCCCGTCCCCTAGGGAGATAAGCTCCTTGGTTCACAGCAGCGAGAACGTGGAGAACGTTGGAATAACCCATCTTCTCATGCAGTGGGGACAATTTTTGGACCACGACATCACATCTTCGTCCCAGTCCAGGGGATTCAACGGCTCAGTGCCGAGGTGCTGCAAGGACGAAGGGAGGGATTTTATGCCGAAGGAATTGATGGTGAGTTATTTGATTTGGGCCTGGCTAGCATGACCACCTAAACACGATATGATATAGCCATTATCGCTTTAAACTTGAATGGACTGTCAAAAATCTATGGAGTTTTGACAGTTCAACGCGATAAATGGCTATATCGTGTTTCGGTGGTCATGCTAGCCGGCAGAGCTTTGTTTTGAAAAGGTCTCACAATTTTGACGGTCGCTTTGGTCGAAAGGTCAGATCGCTGGCTATCGGCGAAGAGGTCCCGGGTTCGAATCCTGGTATCATGGTTGTTTTCATGTCAAAGATCTATCAAAACATTACATATAAAAAGTTGCAAGAAAAAAATTAAGTACTTCATAAACTACAAAAAAATATTTTTTGTAGTAGGTATATTACGTAGGTACTTTACGTTGGCTGACAACGTGAAGTGTAAAGGTTAGAAGAATTTCGGCAAGTTAGTTAGTGTCTTGGGTGGCCGAGCGGTCAGGCACCTAGGCGCCCAGATAGCAGCGGACGCGGGTTCGATTCCCGCCTCAAAATCATAATTTTTCGAAATTCTTTTTCTTACCACCAAAATCTTTGTAAGTAGGTACTTTTTTATTATCTAAGTAAGTAGAGCCTAGGAATAAAATAGAAGTCTGGATTAAAGACGTGAATATCTATCAAGGTCTGATATTACTGACATGTCAGCGCCAACACATGCATTGAGGGTTCAGCGTTCCCATATATTTGTTCTTCCAGCACCCCGAGTGCCTCCCGATCGCCGTGCCTGCCTCGGACCCGTTCTACGGCCCCAAAGGGGTGCGCTGCTTGGACTTCGTCCGTTCCTCGCCAGCGCCGAGAGACGACTGCGCGCTGGGCTGGCGCGAGCAGCTCAATCAAGTTTCAGCTTACATTGACGGCTCGCCACTGTACGCCAGTTCAGCTCGCCAGTCGGACAAGCTGAGGTTGTTCAGAAATGGTAAGGAAATCTATGAGCCGTCTATATACGCGATCGAAGGCCGCCGCATAGCGCGGTCGGCCTTCGATCGCGTAAATTTAGCAATGTTCGGTAAAGCCGGTGATTGATCAAATTATTATTATCTCGAATTCTTCCGTACTTCGGAATGCAAAATGTCCCCACAACTGGAGCACGGGCCTTCCCTATGGAGGGAAGAATATAGAAAGATGGGCCATAACCCACCACGCTGGCCCAGTGCGGGTTGGTGGGTAAACGACTGCAGATGCAGCCGGGACCAACAGCTTGACGTGCCTTCCGAAGTATGGAGGATCTGTGATAGTAAATTTTTGGTCACCCATCCAATGACTGGCCTTAGCGAACGTCGGATGTTCGTGTTCGCAATGGCAGGCCAAGCGCGCTATGCCACTGCGCTAACGAGGTCCTCAAGAGATAGAGAGAACATTTACATAATGCTTAAATATGTATGAACCCTTGTAGGAATGCTCCAATACGGGCGGGTACAGCAACGCAGACCGATCCTGCCCTTGGAGAGGCGCGACGAGCTGTGCCGGGGCGGAGCCGTTTCCACGGACTGCTTCCGGTCCGGGGACGGCCGGGTCAACGAGCATCCGGGTCTGGTGGCCGCGCACATTTTGTGGTTGAGACAACATAATCGGTAAATACTTATGCCGGTAGAAGCGAGCTGGTGGTGGATAGGTCAGCATCATCGTTGTTGAACGCTTTGGTAGTACGCTTTTATTAAAATTTATACTTACACTGGACTTATACTGGATTTATACTTACTACACCATGATCTCGTCGCCCAGTAGTCGAATTTCGACCATAATTTCTCTTACATTTGACACTAAATACGGCAGTTTTGTACATTTGTATTCTATTCGTTCGAATAGATTTGCTGCTTGTTTAGTGGTTAGGCTGGTCGCTAATAGGCGCTTTCAATGGTTCGACGGGTTCCTAAAGTGTTCAACTAGATACGGTGATGACCTTACTAGCTAATACTCTATACATTTTGCTGAAACAACTTTAATTACCAAGGAGTATTTTAATTAGAGATAGGATATGGATGCTTCAGTCCTTAACAGTCTTTAATAAATCAATGGATATCGAAAACAGCTTTATAAACATGTTATTTATTATTAATTGCCTATTTAGGTAGTGCTCTATGAATACCACATTGAAGTTTAAAGATAGTATTCGGCACTATAGAAAATATGCACCTAACAATATTCTTCTTTGACAGAATGGCCCAGGAACTTGCTCATTTAAACCCTCACTGGAGTGACGAAAAAATCTACCAGGAAACTCGTAAAATTGTCGGAGCCATGGTCCAGCATATAACGTACAGAGAATTTCTGCCTATTGTTCTAGGTAATTGATAGTTTCTAAACAAAGATGATAACCGAAAAAATTTTGCAAAAATTAAAATGTGAGTTTAATTATATTTAAAGGTTCAGAAGTCATGAGATTGTTTGAGCTGGAGCCGTTAAAGAAAGGCTACTTCAAGGACTACAATCCTAAGATCAACCCCAGCCCAGCCAGCTCATTTAGCTCTGCCGCGTTCAGGTTCGGACACAGCTTGGTCCAATCGTCAATGGTGAGATATGATCGGTTCCATCGACCCATCAACAATAGTAAGTAATCCTTAGGACAAATATGCCATATTCTTAAGACAAAGAAAATAAGGACAGAAAAAATTCGCAAAATCATTTGTCGAGGTGTCGGTATGTTATGTATTCGTAGGTTCGCGGCAGCAGATGATTTTTCAAAAAATTTCTGACTTTATTTTCTTTGTAAATAATGTTTAAATAAAAATGAAATCATAAATACTTAAGCCACCTTGAATCACAGCTCATTACAACACCAACACTATTTTTCAAGATGTTTCTCTTCATAACGAGTTGACTAATCCATCTAACATCTGGAGCATGGGGGCGGTCGACAGACTACTCTTAGGCATGGTCAACCAACCGATCCAGAAACGTGACGAGTTCATCACGGAAGAACTGACGAATCACTTATTCCAAACCCCACATTTTGACTTCGGGATGGACTTAGCCGCCATCAACATCCAGCGAGGACGAGATCATGGTGTTCCACCATACACAGCATGGAGAGAACCTTGTGGATTGTCAGAAATAACGGGATTCGAAGATCTATTTAGGGTGATGCCAGTGAGGGTAGTAAGAAAACTAAAGAGCTTATATAGGTAAGACTACGGTATTGCAGAAGACTGTCCTCCGAGTTTCCATTTATCAGTATCTATTTCATTAATTCATTTCAGAACTGTCGATGACATTGACTTGTTTACGGGAGGTATGGCAGAGAGACCTGTGGTGGGTGGACTCGTGGGACCAACATTCGCTTGTATTATTGCACAACAGTTTTCCAATCTACGCAAGGGAGACCGCTTTTGGTAATATAAAAATCCTGCTGCAACAGCAATGTCATTCGCTTATGAAAGTTCATTGAAACTAAAATTCTTAAATGTCTCCTTTAGGTACGAAAACGGTGGTTTTGATTCCGCATTCACACCGGCACAACTTCAACAGATTCGAAGAATATCATTTGCACAAGTACTTTGTCGGACTTTGGACACTATTGACAGTATACAACCATTCGTCTTTCTCTCACACGATAATCCTGATAACGATAGGATTTCATGTCAGAATGGACTTTTAAGTAATTTTGACTTATCACCGTGGGTTGAAATCAACTCGGACTCTAATAACGACATTAGCAAATCTGACGACATTAAAATTAGTACTCAAAGACCTACGACAACAGTAAGACCGACTACTACAAAGAAACCCCAGAAGATATCTGGAGCTGCTTCTAACAAAATTACTCAAAAAAGACCAGCTCCTTTAACTAATTCAACAAAACCGTTAAATATAACTAAAGTTAACAACAAACCTAACAAAACAATTACAACTCAACAAGACAAAGACGACACGACTGACATACTAACACTAGACTTGACGAACACTAGACTAAACATCACTCAAAAAATAGACGACAAACTTGACTTTAGGAACAAAAGTAGACGTTACGATGACAATGACCAATTAAGGACCCGACACAATAACAGACCAGAAAAGATATACGACTATGACTATGATGAAGACGAGGAACAGGTACATAACGTGCAATCGGTGGTAATTAACAACTCTCAACACAAACGACCACAACACCACAGACCAATTCTTACCGTTACAGAAAATACAAACAAGTACACTTACCTTATAAACTATGTTCCGAAACCTACGCAGTCTTGGCGACCGACGACCAGAAAATATTACGATAGAGATAGGGACAGAGACGTTATCAAAGTGACTTACCAGGGCTACGACGACACTTACAAAAGACCAAACAAACCACACTACTACAACAAACGTGACGACTTAAATGACAATCGACCTTTAGATGACTTTTACAGAAATAAAAGACCAGGAACACAGACTACTAGCCGAGAAAGCCCACATTCATCAGCTAGATCTAACGGTGACGACTTAGCTACTTTAAAAACAATCAGTTCGACTGACAGACCTGTAGGCAATACGACATTGACGACAGATAATGTTTACAAACTTGTTACTTTTGGATACGTAGGGACATATAAAGGCGACAGTGTGACGGAAAGCAAAATGACTCACGAGGACTTGACAAACAAAACAGACTCAAACGCAGAAACTATTAGCAAAGACTTCTCGACATACGAATCTTTGAAAACTGATACAACCAACGACAGACATGCTGACAATGCAAAACTTTCAACATTTTTCCTTTTCGAAACAGCTACTAGACCTTACAGACCGACACGACGACAGGACGATAGTTACGGTAGCAAGACTAACAGCGACAAATATTACTATATACGAAACGTTTTACACAAATACGGCGACTCCAACTTGACAATTTCCAACAAACCTGAAGTTGTTCAAAAAGATATCCTTCAAGAAAATTATAATAATCCCGGAGTACCAGAAAATACTCAAATAGAAGAGAGATCGTCCTTAAACCAAATATCGGCTCTTGAAGATACTGAATTGAAGTCTGCTAATTCAGAGAGACAAAAGATTAAACCTAAAAAGCCTCCAACTGAAGCCAAAACTCCGTCAGTGGCTTTCGAGATAATACCTAGTGAAAATAGGTAGGTGATTCTTGCTTTAACAGTCTTGGTTTATCAGTTTTAAATGTATGTAATTGAATTTTTCTCTAATTTTCTTCTTCTTTTGCAGTCCTACCCAATGGGCAGTATACGAGGAGAATGCCAATCTCGCAGAAGGCCTTCCACACCGGATGCCCTCCATGAAAGTGGACCCTTACGCCTTAAAAGAGATACCACGGCCTATGAGCTTAAACAATATAAAGAGGCGACCATCGGGAAGACTATGATGTTAAGCCGATGTTATTCCAAGCATTTCAGGAAGTTTGATTCTGAATATTGATAAGCTACACTTTTACTGTTGCATTGTCATTCTGCATTTACCTGCTGACAAACTAAATTATGACTATTACGAAACCATGTTGAGACAGACAACTGACTGGACAATAATTAATAAGTGAAAGACAACTAAATGATTGACAAAATAAGTGAACTACACTAAAACTATTCTATTGTGTTTAGTCTCAGAGCAATGTATATTATGTTTGCAAAACCTTGACATGAATATCCGTCTCAAAGCAGCGACAAAATTGACATTAGGAAATCAACAAAGAATCTCCGGATCTACTAAATATTTGTAGAAATTGATGTCTACTACAAATTACAATAGATATACTTTGACCGAATGAATCTAACTGACTGACTATGACTTTTACAGACCATGACTTAGACTGACCATTACTTTACTGACTATAACCTGCATACTAATTATTTGACGAAAGTGATGTCTACTACAATTTACAATAGTTATACTTCGACTTCGACTGACTATGACTTTTACAGACCATGACTTAGGCTGACCATGACTTTACTATCACAGACAGACAACCTGCATCCTTTAGATAAAATGTTTTATATAATACCTAAGGAGACTTACGGTGACTATGACTTGACAGAAAAAATCCTTAAAACTTTGACAAAACAATTCATTACCTACACTTACAGAGGACAGTATAATAAATTAAACCCCTAGCCAAATTAGATCTTTTTTTTTGTTTCTTAAATAGAAAATAAACAGAACCTTTGCCAATATCTACCTATTTCGCCACTACATTAGGCAGGTATTGGTCCGAAATCCGAATTAATTACATACCTAAGACATTATAAAAGCATTTCACAGTATATAAAGGTGCAACGGTTAGTAACAAAAAAACTACGGACACTGACTTAAGACTAGACTTAAAAGACTGACCGACTTCATACAATTGGAGGTATTTACCAGAATCAAACGCGCTGTGGATTTGGAAGGAACTCAATAAGATTGACGCAATGTAACATGAACATTTTATTAGGGACTTGATTTAGAAGACAACCTGACTTTGAGAATGCAAAACTGCATGATTTCCACAATCGATATTGCACCTTAACTCAAAAACGTTAAGGTAGAAATTGTTAGCGGAAATTTGATAGATTTATGTAGTTCATTGAATATGAATGGTAAAGACAATCAATTTGAAATATGGAAATGACGAATTCTTGATGCAATTTCTTAACTTTTTTGAATGAACATTATTACAAATATGTTCTATTTTTTTATTGCTACAAAAATTTGAGGTGGTCCAGACAATAATTAATTGATTAATAATTATTAAAAAGTGACGCAATCCACCGAAAATAATTTATATAAGTATATTTTAAGTTCCAAATGATACACAAATTTTGTATTAGCTTATTTATTTTATCGAAATCCATACTTAACAGATTTTTCTATAAATATTTCATTCTACTTTGAGTAGATATTTTTGACTTAATTTATTAAATAACATGTTTCTTTATGAACATATTTATTATGATCATTGTAAGGTAATTTAAATATACAAATTTAATAAAATGTTGTTTTATATTTTTTATTTTAGTCCTGAATAAAAAGGATCCCTAAATTACTATTTTCCGCCTTCTTTAACCCTTCAAACGATTATATATATTGTTTTACATAACATTAACATACATTCCATTTTCAATGTTACAAAATTTATTACAAAGAAAAAGTTTTTATTAATTAATAATGCTATATATAAACAAATGATGTCCAACTTTAACATTTTGAGCCATTTACAGGCAAAACGGAGATAAGTCTGCAATTAACTAAAGTCCTGGTAACTATCATATTAAAATATTTATCAATAGATTCTATAAAGGTAGGTTAACAGATTCATATTCAAGATATACTTACAATAAATAAAATTAAAATAAATACAAATTCAAAATATGATAAAATCTTTGGAATGGTAAATTACAGTACTAAATATGAGATTAACCCCCGAATACAGAAACGCTACTTAAAGTTTGAGTCCTGCTTATCATTTAAGTATTGTCAAAATTGACGTTTTTCCATACAAATTCTGACAGGTATTGTCCACTTAACTTTATAAGCAGTACTCAAAATTTGAGTAGCGTTTCTGAATTCGGGGGTGAATTTATTAAATACTCAGAATACATAAATGATATTATATCATTTTGCATTTGTACTTACCGCTAGAAATCAATTCAATTGTTTTTAAAGTATATGTTTTCAATTAGGGTTATAATTAAAGGACTTGTATTTATGCTGTTGTAATTGTAATTACTGGGATTATAAATGTATATGAACTGATTCGTAAATAAGATAAAGTTAAGTACATTTTCCCTAAAATTAATAGATAAATAATTTTAAAATAACTTAAACTCCTATTTCATTGTAAGATTTATTTAACTAGAGTAAAAATATTTTCTGTCATATAAACATAAATAATCAAATAGACCTAAACCTAATCTCTCTCAGGATAGTACTGAGAAAGATTCTCAGTTAACTCATTGGCTAACTCCTGGGTACTGGCACACAAAACTCTCCTAGCCATAAGGTCTAGAGGTCCACCAGAAGGATCAAGGCACACCCCACCAGCCTCCCTGACAATGATATCTCCCGCAGCAATATCCCATGCATGTATACCAAACTCAAAATTAGCATCAGCTCCTCCCATAGCAACCATAGCCATATTTAGTGCAGCAGACCCAAGAGATCTAAGACCATGCCCCTTACTAGTCACCATTTTGAAGTTTTCTAGGACAACCTTCATCTTGTCTTCGTCACGGCTCGTCCCAGCTTCAAAGGCTACAAGTGCTTTCTTCAACTCTTTCACTTGCGAGACATGAATCTGTCTGCCATTTAAAAATGCTCCCTGGCCCTTTTTAGCCGTAAACAGCTGCTCCACTAGGGGATTGTATATAATACCAACCACTGGTTCCTTATTTATTACAAGCCCAAGAGAAATGCAGCTGTGTGGGAATCCATGGACGAAATTGAGAGTACCATCTACTGGGTCAATTATCCAGGTAGGTTCGTCAGTCAGTTCACATTTGGCGCCGTCGGCAACAGACTCTTCGCCTATAAACTTATGTGTGGGGAATTTATTAGATAGTCCACCAATTAACGTCTCCTCCACATTCTTATCCACTTCGGTAACCAAATCGATGTCACTAGATTTGTATTCGAAAACTTTACAACCGTTAACATAATCCTTTATAAGGTTTCCAGCGGATTTAACTAGAACCAAGGCTTCTTCATAGCACTCGTTAATCGATTCAGACATTTTGTAATTTTTAAATTTTGTATGAGAAAATATTGAAACTTTTTATAGGTATCGACAATACTAATTTAGATATTTCTCAGCTTTTTTATATCTCAATAAAACGCCAATGTTCCCATAAAAAACTCTCTATAATTCGTAATTTCGTACCCAATCCCAAAAACCCAAACCACAAAAACGCAATGTTGTGTTGTTTGTCAGACAGACAGCAGACAGTAGCATATGACAGGAGACAGAAGCTCTGTCAGATTTTTTTTGTTTTTGTAATTCTCCCTATATTTTAGGGAAGGCAAAGGGTCTTGCCCATACAGCCAAGTCTTTAGTGTATATTTTATCTGTAGTCTTATGAAATAATGAGTGGGTGAAATGTATGAATGAAATGAATATTACGTTAAAATATGGGTGTCACATGAAATGGATAAAACCACTTTTTATAGTGATCTTCACCACTACATAAAACACATTATGAGACTTATTTTCGATGATTCTGCACAATTGCACATCAACACGGATGCTTGTGCATCAAAATAACACCACTTTCACTGCACAAAATCCACTCTGTAACAATTTTTGAATTAGTGAAAATAAATCTGACTGTCACCACGAAACGCGCCAAACACTCCGATTTTTTTTTGGTTAAATTCTCCCTATATCTTAGGGAAGGCAAAGGGTCTAGTCCATACAGCCACGTCTTTAGTGTATATTTTATCTGTAGTTTTATGAAATAATGTTTTTTTTTTTTTTGATGGACCTAGGCTGTTGGCCGAGAGGCCTTTACAGCATCTACCGGGTTTTTTGGGGAAGGCGAAGACCTTGACCTAAAGCCAAACGTGTCCTCAAGCCTTGCAGTCGAGCACTCCCTGTGAGGGTGCCTTCACAGCAGGCGTTCCCCGTGCGGGGACGGCATCTCCCGAGGGAGATATTCTGCCGCGGAGAGCCTCGCAGGGCGCCCGAGTCGGAGCTTGATGAAATAATACATACATACATACATAAATCACGCCTATATCCCCGAAGGGGTAGGCAGAGGTGAACTAGCACCCACGTTTCGCCAATTATGTTAGGTCCCATGTAATAGGTGGCGAGCCTTTTGCCATTTATCGGGCACAAAAGTCGCAGTACATTGCTATTGCTAGGTGGTATATGCTAGTAGGAACGCTGCTGCCCATTCCTCATCATTGATTTATCCTTACTCGCCTTGTACGACACCCACGGGAGAGATTTGGGGTGGTGACTAACTGAAATTTCGTCTGCAATATTGTTTATCTAGGAGTGTAAATGTTATCGAGCAGCGCCACCCGTCGCGCGCAGACTTATCTGGCGCGCACTCTAACATTGTTTTAGTTATCCTCCTCAGATAGCGACAGCTTGCTAACTGGGGTTTACCAAGTTCACACCAACATAAATTGCAAGAGATCATTTTGAGTGTGCAGTCAGTTTCTTCTTAGCCCTGCCCCGCTCCCAGTCTATCTGGGGTCAGCGCAGTATGTTTCCTCTTCTATTCATATCAGTCAGATCAAACGTCATCAAGCTATCCACTCTCTCTAATGATTCATATCGTCCATTACACCGTAAAGGTGCTATAATATTTTAGTCTTATGGTCCCCAAATCTGTCCCGTGGGTGTCGTACAAGGAGACTAGCGATAAATGAGTGATGAGGAATAAGCAGCAGCGTTCCTCTCATACCACCTAGCAATGTACTGCGACAGGCTCGCCACCTATTACATGGTACCTAACATAATTGGAGAAACGTGGCTACTACCTCTTCGGGGCTATAGGCGTGATTTATGTATGTAATATTATAGTGATGAATGAATGTATGGAATAGAGACGAAACGGACCACGGAGAGACCAGAATGACAACATTCCAATACAATCCACATCAAAGTCCGTTTCATAAGTAAAATTGATGTCGCCACCAGGTTCAAAAATCGACAAAAAAATTGTATCATCCTGTTTATTTCATCATCATCGTCATCTGTCCAGAACCTAAATGTCACAAGTAGGGTTTGGGTTCAGGGAGCGAGAAATAAAACATTTTATTAATAAAAATCATGAAAAATTGTTTATTGGCATACCAACTGATAACTTGTTACAACCTATGGCCAATTTACAATCATCAATATTGTTAATAATTAAATATAATATTTATGTAAAATAGGTTTATGATGGTTTACTTACATTTAATTTTTATATTATTATTCAGAAAACTATAGAATTAAAAAAAGAGGTCATAATAATTAGACTCGGTAAATATCCATTAAAAAATGCTCGTACATTATAGATACAAACTACTTTTTCTTCGTGTGTGTTAGGCCTGCGGTACAGAACAGATAGGGTCTTCACGAGAGAGGTCCAAATATAAAAAATAACTAAGGCCACCTTTTATTACTACGAGTTTACCTAAGTCTAGAATAATAAAAAAGCCGCATCTAGCGGGTACCTCCGCCGGCTCAGGTAGTATTCAACCATTCAGTATAATTATATAGGTTGTAAAAACAAACATTTACACTGACCACCTTCAAGGTGTATTTACAGTATCAAAGATGTCGACAGCGTTACAAGCTTGAGTATAGGGAGGTAACAGAACTAAAAGATAAGGGAGGCTAGACATGTGGCCAATCTATTCAAAAAATACAAATGCCAATTTTTGACAGCTTTCCCCCACATTTGACACGACGGCCGCCATGTTATTTCCCGTTTCATACATACAATCTGTTCGTTCGAATAGACAGACTACCTGTTCAGAGAAGCAGTGCAGACAGGGCGGGGACTGCGGCGGAGCGGTCACAGTGCGGAAGCTGTATGTTTGTACTGAGCTCGTACGGCGAAGGGGCCGCCACGCCCCCTCGCGCCGAAAGCTTGTCCTTAATTAAACAACTATCATTACAACTTGTATGGCAACTAAGCGTTCAGTGAGAGCACTGATCCTATATACATGCGCGAGCGCTGCCTCGGGAGTCGTTTCGTATTGTCGCAAAAACAGTCTTCGTTGCGCCAAATGCAAAGTCGGTTCCAAATAGACACCTTTGCCTCGATTAAAATAATACTTTTTTTCCATTATAATTTCATTACAAATATCACCCAATGAGTAATTTGACATTTTACCATGGTCGACCATGTCCCGGTAAAACGGGCAACTCGCCATTGTTAGGAATGTTTCGTTAATACTGGACATATTATTATGAGTGTGTGCAATTCACTAAATGTTGTTTAACAATCAATATTCACAGACTGTAAATGCAATTTAAAAACGTTCGAGCACCCGATCGCTATTCAAACGTGTACTCGGAACTCCTTAGGGGCTGGGGACTATAAAAAAAAATGACCAAACTATACTCCAGCCATTATGGCGAGAGACAAAATGTAAACAATCTTGATTTCTTTTAATACAAAAAAACGAAAATAAAAATATGTAATACCTATTTTTTCAAAGTCTCTTATTATTTTGATATTCTTAAGTGGATTGTGTATTTCAAAATTGTTTACATTTTGTATCTTTTTATAATGGCTGGAGTATAGACAGTTTAAAAATTGACAATTATCTCTATACATAGTTCATGGAGTGATTTCATCAAACATAATTACAGCGTCCATTGACGCGGCCGGTGCTAAATACATCTGGAATACGCAATGAAAATTCACCGGCAATAATCACTTACAATAATATTTTGTTGGTAGCGCGGTTTTATTGCTTATAAACCATGATTTTTTGAACTCGAATCTTTACTAGTTGTATACAACTTAACAATTACACTACGCCCGATACTTGTGTAAGTACATAGGTGTTGCAGCGTCTGTGTTCATAGCTCGTGACTCGGCGGCCATAGCCTGCCATTACATTTTAAGTCACCACCGCATACATGCAATAACAATTTAGCACAAGCCAATATATACCTTATTTGGACGCCGGAGAAACCGACGGGTGTCCAAAATTGCTCATCAAATCGTGAATTGGATAAAAAACAGAACCCGAACGTTTCTCCGAAGGTCCGACAATGAAATTCAAATATTATGTATAAAAAGAGGGACTTCGCGGTTTCATTTTTTTTTATTTTACATATCATAGGTATAATATAATAATTTAAACAAATTTGGCCTTAACACGGATTGACATTACCGAGGCACACGCAGACGTAAAACACAGTTTCATATTAACATAGTTTCATATTAACACAGTTTTATATAAAGGAAAAATAAAAAATATTTATTACTGGCAACACATGCATGCAATGAGTATTGACCGCAGTATGGTAACTTCGCGAGGCCGTTCCTTGGGTTTGAGCGTTTCAATATTCGAGTCGAATTTACTGTGAGCGTGAAACGTCTGCGCGTGCGCCGTTCGCGTCGAGTCCCCCGTACGGGCGGTGACGTCACCGCCCGCCGCTGTTGGTGGTGGCGGTGACGTCATCACTCGCCGCTGTTGGTGGTGTCGTTGACGTCGTCGAGCGACTCGTCCCCGGAGCCGGCGCCGGGCGCGAGCGAGCTGCGCTTCATGCGGGACGAGGACGAGCCGGTGGAGAGGCCGATCGCGCCGCCCTGCCGCCTGGAGGCAAAAGGACGCGTTAGCATACCGCTCAGGCTGCTTGCACTATGTACTCCGCCCGGCTAGCATGACCACCGAAACACGATAATTATGATAGCCATTTACAGTTCAAAACGATAAATGGCTATATCATGTCGTGTTTCGGTGGTCCCGCTAGCCGGCAGTCATCGTAACGAGATAAAAAAACGAAAGCATATCGATATTAATTGGCAAAACCAGCTAACTTCATATGGCAATGGGTAAATTTTTCAGGAGACAAAATATAGGTAAAATGTAATAACCTGTATTTTTTCTAATACTACTCGTTAAAAAATCTAAAATACTTTTGGTTGATAATTATTTTGGTACTAAATTATTTTGATGTTGTTGTTGTCGCTTATATGCAAATCACGACGATTTTTTGTCTGATTTAATATGAATTAAAAAAAAATTCATCTCCTTGTCATGACTGAGTATAGATCTCTATTCTGCGCTATGTATAAAAACAATGTAATCTAACTCAAAACCATGAGTATTGAGGAATGAACATATTTTCGAAATCAATAATTTCACCAAATCTCGACCAGATAATGGTAAGAACGTTTAATATTTGTATTAAGAAAACAACAAAAAAAAAAACATTCATGCTCATTGTCGGCTTGTATAACTATTGTGACAACATAAATTGATGAACGCAAATGGTAATAAATGGTTATTAGACGACAGCGCACGATTAGGTAAATGTTGAAAGAAGTTTGATTAATTAAAAGACAGATTGAAGCGTC
The DNA here is from genome assembly GCA_963931975.1 of Cataclysta lemnata. NCBI lineage: Eukaryota > Metazoa > Arthropoda > Insecta > Lepidoptera > Crambidae > Cataclysta > Cataclysta lemnata. The sequence goes on from OZ008348.1 coordinate 14,949,915, forward strand.
ACCCAATGACACAAAATCACAGCCTGAACTGAAATGAACGTAATAGAAGACTGCAATAACATTGAAGTATAATTGCTGTGTAAATGTGCACACACCAAGCGCTCCCAGCATATTAACACGCATGGGTTACCTGCCACAGCGCGCCGTCCCCTCAGTCACTATCCGCGTCAGAGTACGAGGGCCTAGTAATACAACAACCACTGTCAACCAAGGACACATATTTACTAGACAAGGGTGTCAGAAAGAGCACACATCACAGAAGTTTGAAGCAAACATAAAATTCATTTCATAAAAAAGTACCCACATAGGTAATTCTTTCGACAGGTAATAGGCTCGCTATCTGTTACATGGGGTGTACCGTAATTGGCGAAACGTGGGTGTTAACTCACCTCTGCCTACCGCCTCGGGGATAAATGGGCGTGATTTATATATGTGTCTACAGGGTTATTTATAAAAACATCAAAAACCTCCCATGACTAGATAGCTTTGTTTTATGAGTTTTAATATAACGCAATACATTGCACAAACTTATTTTTTAAAGTTTTTATTGTACTGTCGTGTCATTTACTCGTCTATGTTTCATTCATAAACGAAAGGACGACGCTAAACTAGGCCCGCGCGCTGCCTAATGCCGATGCAAGTAGGTGTACGTAGTTATTGACTTTAGAGCAGTAAATTAAATGAATATTTATTTTTGTATAAAAGTAAAATCTTACGAATTATCAAAAGTCGTAGAACGAACATTGTTGCTAATGATGTTAGATATCTGCTCCTGATAGGTTTTTGATGTTTTATAAATAACCCTGTATAATAACTGGTTTAACCTTATGGTGGTGGCGAGGTCGCAACAAGAACATCTTGGTCAAAGGGCGTGGAACAAGAGGTGTGATGCTACCCGCAGCTCGTTGCACAGGTGCAACCTTACGCCCCTAGCAACAAGAACCACAATGGAACGGTGCCCACCTCAGCTTGTTGCGCAGGTTGTTGCACTCTCGCGCCAGTGTCTCGTGCGTCTCCTGCATGTCCTCGAGCTCGCGCTGCGCCTTGCGCTTGCCCACTTTCTCCCGCTGCACCTCCTCCTCGGCCTCGTCCAGCTGCCGCTTCAGCGCCTTCACGCGGACGTTCATCTGAAATAATACACAACAATCAACTTCATTGTCAAACACTAGTGCTTGTGTTAATTTCGGTTATCTCGCCTATAGCCTGCCTCGATAGATGGTACACTTTATAATATTAGTATAGATTATACAACATGTAACAGAAATAACGCACACGCTGAATACTATCCATGGTTCAGTATTGGTTCTGTATCAGGACAATAATTTTTCGAAATTTTTCATACTGAATTTACTATGTAACTTCGGTTGCAGTTAGCGCGAGAGATTAGTTAAAAACAATACATTCATTTGTTAAAAAGCCATGACTTGTAGCTGTTTAAAAAAATAACATCATAGGGCCCAATACTGATCCCTGTAGCACACCTGATTTTCAGGTCAGTTGCAATATTTTGCATTACAATAGCATAGAAATAACAAAACAATATTCATAACAAAAGAAAATAAGGTGCAAAGCACAAATCAAATGAGTTGAAAAATGAGCTACAAGATCAAAAGCCGATGATGAAGCACAAAATTTATAGAACACCATTAAAAGAGAGTATCAAATTTTGCAATCTATCATGTAGAGTATTTTTAAATTAAAACAATGTTCCAACAAATTATCGTAATTTGTTTTTATTACCTTTTCTATCTGTTCTTTGTACTGGTCGGCGTGGCGCCTCTCCTCGTCCAGCTGCAGCGCCAGTTCCTTCATCTTCTTGTCCAGCTTCCGCGACGCCTTCTGCTGGGCGAGGCGCTCCCGGGACTCCGCCTCCAGCTGCTCCTCTAAGTTGCTGACCTTCAGCTCCAGAGACGTTATGTAACCCTGGTAAAGATACGGTTAAATTATTAGGTTTACTACCGTCAAAGATTATTAGGATTTTTTATATAAATATTTGTCTTTTTATAGAAATAGTTAACATTTCAAACTTTAGACAGTTATAATATTTTTACACGTAGATATCAATAGATGATTGATAAGTTAAAAGGGTTAATTGGTAATACTATCAACCTCGCAGACTAGATAGCTAACATTATAAACAAGGACGTTTGTTCTTTCGATAGAGATTACTTTAATACAAAAATAAATATTAATTGAATTCACTGCTCAAATGATAATTCTATATTATTGGACAGCGCGCGAGCGCAGTTAATAATATTAATGTGGGGAGGAGCGAGTTTTCCCTCCTCCCGCGAAGGTCGCGATCGAACTTGTCGGACTATACTCATATTTTGAGTACTGCTTATAAAGTTAAGTGGACAATGCCAGTCCGAATTTGTACGGAAAAACGTGAATTTTGACAATACTTAAATGTTAAGAACGACACAAACTTTGAGGAGCGGTTCTGTATTCGGGATAGAGCTTGGAGGCGTGCCGTGTCGTGGGGGGAATAGTATGGGATTACTTGTAATAGTATGGCAGTACCTTGTTCTTGGTCCTCGAGGCGGTCTCCAGCTCGGCCAGCTTCGCCTTGAGCTCCTTGTTCTGCCGCTCGAGCACCAGCTTGCCGCTCTCCAGCTTCTGCGTGGCCGCCTTCTCGGTGCCCAGCTCCATCGTCACCTGGTCGATCTGGTTCTGCAAAGTAACAGCATCCGGGTCATTCCCTGACTCACACCTGTCCTAAGCACTTATGTTATGGATGACGGACAAATTTTAATATAACTTTTTTTATTTGGACTGGAGAGAATGTACCATAACCCACCACTCTGACCCACTGTGGATTGGTGGAACTATCAAGACAATAAATTTTTGGTTACCCATCCAATAACCAGCCTAAGCTAACATTACATAGTGCACGCGATCGAAGGCCGAGCGCGCTACGGGTGTTACCACACCAATCGATCGATTTTCGATTGACATCATCAATCAACGAATAATTGTGATGGTCGACGTTGAAAGTGATGGTCGACGTTGAAAGAAGATTAAGATGTAAATCAATTATTTCGACAATGTGATCAGTGAAATAATGCCGCGCCTTATTTATATTACCTGTGACTTGCGCAGGCGGTCGTTGAGGATCTCGTTGTTCGACTGCTCCTCGTCCAGGTCCTCTTCCAGGGCCGCAATGCGCGCTTCTAGGCGTTTCTTCTCGTCCACAAGGAGAGTGCCCTGTACAAAAGATAGAACATGTTGTAAACAGTACCCGCAGTAAGCAAGATCATATCCTCAGCGTATGTGCGGTTTAAATTGTTAAGTTCTCGATTGAAATAAGAATTCTGCCTGTAATCAGTAGTCCTCCTCCAATTAAAACCTATTCGAACGAACAGATTAAAAAAATTAAATTTTAATAACTGCTCTTTCATTGGACGCAGCGATCGCCGTGTAGTTCTCTGTATTGCGTCAGTTTCATACTGATTCACAACGAACAAAAGAATAAGAACAATTTAGGTGTAAATTATGGTATGATAAAGTAACGTAAGTACTTTACAAGTTGGTTCAAAGGCGGAAGAGAATAGAAGAATGAATATAAACTGACATTGAGAGAATGAAGAAAAATTGGGAATGAATGGTAAGATCATATGACTGTAAACTGATTAACTGCCGCACTCAGAGACGTCAAATAACGTTAATGAGTACTTAACGTCACAAAGTGACAATTCAAAACTAGTCGCTATTCTTGCCGGGTCAATGGTCTAGATTTGAATGAAAATTTTTGACATTAAATACTCATTAAAGTTAATTGACGTCTCTGAGTGCGGTAGTAAAAGATTCATCTGAACGGTGTTACAATCTGTGGCGTAGACACAGATTGTAACACCGTTACGTACGTACATGACGTACATAATTTTTATTCTATTCGCTCGAATAGTTTTGGCACTTGTCTGCCTACAGGGCGTCCATAGTTACTTTACCTCCGACGTTTCCATTTGAGAGAAGGCTACTAATATGACATTTCCTTAAGTTAGAGCAGAATGATGCGAAGTGTCAGAGGTAAAATAGCTGTGAACGCACTGTAGCTAGATGGACTGATGCGAGAACAATATATATTTTTTAAAATTAATGCTTCGAAATCGATCACATACCATAGGCGTCGGCCTATGGTATGGCCACAAAAGGCGTCGCCTCTCCTTGGCCGCGTGGTTGTTCAGCTCGTCGTCATCTGACCATAAAGTAGACATTTACACAGGTCAAATACTTGCGATCTGAGATATTATTTTTTTTATCGCCGCTGGTATACAGTACGTTATTTTTTTAACTGGGACAGTACGATCCAGGGAAAACGACCCTAGGAACCATTTATTATTTTTTGTGAAAAACAAAACTAAAAACTAAATCTTCTGTGATTTTGTATTTGCCCATACTGTCCCGGTTAAAATCTACTAGAGTGCGCGCCAGATAAGCCTGCGCGTGGTCCTAACGGACCTAAAACTCCGCCTACTACTTTCTCTGTCCAGGAGTGTGAATCACTCACCTTGGCCGTGTGGTTGTTGAGCTCGTCGGCGAGGTCGTCGCGCTCGGC